>CM035421.1:161991635-161996635 GCA_020310875.1 Ceratopteris richardii | reverse complement strand
TTCCATTTTATTTCCTTTTTATATTGTATCTCTTTTGTATTTTGGTACCTTGCCATTTGCTTCTACCAATGTATTCATTTTCCTTTGAGGGGAATTATCTCATATGAGGTGTATTTTGGAGAGCCCCTCCAAATCTATAAAAGGAAGGCCTCTCCCCTCATTTGTACTTGGTTAGAAGCTTGAGGAGCCTACTCCATGCTCTTAGCAAGATCATTTCTAATCCATATGAGTTTACCCATTTCTTGGTCTACTCACTTTGAGTCTCTCACACTCTTTCTTTTGTGAGTACACTCTCCTTTTCATTTTGCTTCCATGCATGTACTCTCTACATGTATCACAACACTAGATGGAGGTCTTGCTGGTGCATTTGGTGGACAAAAAGTGGTGTGTTCTTATAAAAACATTGGTGATAACATGTTCGACCTTATAGCTATGGATCACGGATGTTGGATAGGGAGGTCTAGAGCAATTGTGAAGGAGCCAGAGGTCGAGGATGCATCTATAGGATGAGAGTACTTAGTCACAAAAGAATGGATGGTGATAGTTATGCATGAAGACTCTCTGTCCTTCAATACTAAGTTCTTGCACCAATGTGCACTACACCCACAACGCCTCCATATGCTTTCTGCTCCCATGCGAGTAAGGAAGGTTGCCACTTGAGAGCTCTATCTCAAAGAGAAATACAGAAAGAATAGAAATATGTAGATCTATGCCATATCCAGGAGCTAATGCATTGCACTCTCTATTCAACATACACAAAGAGAGAAAGAGAGAAGAGAAGAATCTCAAAAATTCTCTATGGAGCATAACAATCGAACCATTTGAAGTTCCTTGCAGCTCTGCTCAGCCATTGCCCCCATTCGTGAAGAATGATAGAGAGGAAGCATTCCGGCATGTACAGGAAATGAACAATCATGCCAATATGGCATACAATGAACTTTAACCATATTGTGCATCCGTGCTAGAGAATTGATTGAGCTTGTGTACTTTAAATAATATCTATCCATAACTGCCAAAGGGTTGATCCATTAGAGTGCGCATTTGCATTGACAAATCCAATCACAAGCTTCACGTGAAATCCGCATTTGCTTGGAAACTAGCATCATCAATGATATCACCTGGTTATGTTTTGTATTTCTTCACTGATTTACTCACAACGAACATCATGACTACATTCATGTCTCTTGAATTTTATGAATCATTTGCGGTTGCTCTCTGATGAGTCTATGAGAAACGTCTTATTGCTTGCAGATCCACAAGTCATTTTCTGATTATAATTTTTGCAATAGCCAACATCTCTCTATAACAAGGCCATAATTTCTCTAGGACAACATCTCTCTACATCAAGGCAATAATTTCTCTTTGACCTATTTTTTTAGCCAAGTGTCTCTCCATAAATGGAATTTTTTTTGCACTAAGTACTTACCATTGTTATCCTTAACAAAATTATCCTTTGTATTATCAAAGTGTACATATTTATTCTACATTTTGTATTTTCAAAGGTCCATTGGTATATTCCAAGATCTTCATTTGTATTTCCCATGGGGATCTTCCCATTCTCCCTCAGCAAGGTTTCAACCCTCTCTTCAAGACACTATTTTGCACTACATGCCTCCCTTTTGTAACCCAAAAATATAATAAATGGGAGTATTGTATGTGTGTGTGTGTGTGTGTGCCTTGGGAGACTACCCTAAGCCCCCAAGTGTGCTTCTCTCTATGTGTAATGGGCTACTCTAAGCTCTCCTTCCTGGCATCAATTGTAGGGCTATTCTAAGCCCCCCCTTCTCCAAGGTGTCTATCTCATTTTCGGTGCAAGTGTTGGGCTACTCTAAACCCACCCCTACCCCAACTCAATTTTGTGAACCAATGTTTTTGCAAGTGTGGTAGCTTTATTTCAACGGGGATAATGTCAATAATTTTGAACACAATGTCCTCAAGTCAATTGTATTTACCCTCCTTTATGCCAATATTCATGCCGAAAGATGAAAGACTCAACGGCACAACTTATAATCTATGGAAGGACACCATTAGGGCCTACCTCTATACAAAACTCTTGTACGAGGTAGTTGAAGGAATTGAACAAGGGCCAGATAAGGAAAACAATCTAGGAGCCTAGAATGTGTGGAATGTAAAGGACAAGCAAGTCCTCGGTAAATTACTTCTAACTTGCAAGGAGTTAACCAAAGGCCATATTACCTCTTGTATAAACTCCTCTGAAGCTTGAAAGATCCTCCAAGACTTGCATGAAGACAAAACTCCATCAAAAATTTAAACCCTAAAGGTGGAGTTTCATAACCTATCCATTAGGCCCCAAGATCTTATTTCCAAAGTTATTGCCACATTTGACGACTATCAATGTAAACTAGCACTATGTGGCTACCGAATTTCTAGTGAAGATATGGCCATCCGCTTTCTCAATAAGATCCCTAGATCCTACAAGAAATTTGTAACCACCCTTTATAATTGGGGCCAAGTTCTAACTTGGGAAGAGGTTCGTCGACTTCTGCTCCTCTACGACTCGCGAGCAAAGTCGACTTCCTCACAAGAGACAACCATGAAGGCTAAGGGACCCTTCCACAAGGGAAAACATGCTACTCATAATACTAGCAATGCACCCAAGCAAGGGTCCAACACCTCCTTAAAGAAGTTTAGTTGTAATGTTTGTGGAAAAGCAGGGCACATGGTGAGACTTTGCTACAAGAAGAAGCAGACCTCCAAGCCCTCTAGCTCCAGGAACTCATCAAAACCCTCTCAGCATAGGTCTCATTGTTCCAATGAAGACCTGTTTATTTCAATAGAAGTCCATGTCCTAGTAACTTCAAGTTCATATCAAGAATGGATCGTTGATAGTGGAGCAACATCACACATGTGTAAAGATTGGGATTCTTTTCAAGAAATTGAAGACCATATAGGTGAAGTTTACCTAGGCAACAAGAAATGCATAGCCATTGAAGGGAAAGGCAAAGTACAAATCACCAATGATCCCAACTTTTGCATGGATTTATTATCAGTTAAGGCAATCACTGACCATGATAAATAAGTGTTATTTGATAAAACTTTAGTTAAGGTGATTGACCCTAAAACCAAAGACAAAATCACACAAGGCATAGAAGAAAAGAGGCTATACAAATTATCTAGCTTTCTATCTAAGGAATCGCTATCTAGCCTTTGGCATCAAAGGGACAACAACACTTTATATTTACCAAGAATTTCCTCATCTTAGATAGTTAAAGGATTGCCCAAGATCGAGCAAGTCAATGATGCCTACCAAGCTTGCACCCAAGGCAAGAAACATAGGGATCCTTTTCCCAAGTAGGTTTCCACACGGGCCAGGAACTCTTTAGCCCTAGTCCACATGGATGTCTGTGGACCTATGAATACCCCTTCTCTTAGTGGAAAAATCTACTTCTTTCTTGTATTAGATGACCACTCACGATACATTTGGGTATATTTTTTGAATTCAAAGGTAGGAACTTTCTCTAAGTTTCAAGAATGGATCATCCAAGTTGAGAATGAAGCATCAAAGAGAATGAAGACTATTCATTCAGATTGGAGTGGTGAATTTATCAATCATGGGTTTGAAAATTTCTTAAAGCAAAAAGGGATAAAACAACAAGTCTCTCAACCTCACACTCCATCCCAAAATGGAGTAGTTGAGAGAAAGATATGAAGTGTGATGGAAATTCCATGAACCATGCTTCACAACAAAGATTTACCCTACAAGTTTTGGGTGGAAGTAGTGCACACTATTGAGCTGGATTTGATCTACATCAAATGCTATCGCGTCGAAAGAAAATCCGTCGGAGAATTTTTTTCTTATGCTCACTTATTGTATTTTTTAAAAAGTTTTTTTCATGGATCTTTTACCATTGTAAAAGCTTTGAGCTTTACACATGTAAAATTAGAAAGATATAGCCCAAAGTCCACGAATTTTTGGTGGTAGATTTGCATTCAATCAAGCAATTGATCACCTAAAAGTAGATCAAATTAGATCTTCACTTTTCCTAGATTGTAGAAAAGTGAATTGATTCTCTCGAAAAACCATTCCCACCTTCATTTGAATTAAAATTCCACTTGTAGAAGTTATGGAGCACTTCTAGATTCTATATAAAGACTTGAAATCACTTGTACAATACATGGAAACAATATACATACAATTGTGACCATCATTGTCTTGCTCCAATTTTCTGCATCATCTTCTTTGCCAATAGTAATCTTATAGAGGCTACTTCTCTCTTTCCATATCTCCAAATTGAGTGCACAATGGCTAATTAGAAAGTTATTAGTGTCTATTTTATGATTATTAAGTTTCAAAGAATTTGGTTTTGTAGATTGGGAGAAAGCTTAGTTTTTATGTCTCGGGGTCAATCTCTATGTATTCCTGAAAAATAGGAAGTACCACTGGTGAATGTCTAATTCATTCCTATAGCATATTTTTCTTATTCCTCATACTTTTGTGCATTATATACACTCAACCCTATGTGTATCACTCCCATAAAATGATCTTTTCTAATTGGAATCATGCTGGTTGCTATGGGCATTTGAAGTTCATTATCTCTTCCATAGATAGTAAGTTTTTTGAGCTAAACGACCCACAAACCTATCTATTTTGTATGGAATCTTTCTCCTTGATGCTCCAAAGTACATAGTGCATTTCTTTCCACTTATTGCATGCCTATAAGGTCTATTTGAGTCTTCATAAGCTCAAGGGGTGGTCTTGTGCCAGTTGGCTAGACCAAACTTCATCGCTTCGAAACACACTTTTCAACCTCCTACAAGCTTCTCCAAGTTCTTTCAGTGGTATCAGATCTAGATCAAAATGGGTGACGGTTTTCCCTCAATGATCGAGAAGCTTGATTGACACAACTATGCAGCTTGGCAAATCAGAATGGAGGCCTATTCGCAAGGTATTTATGGAATTGTAGTAGGTGATGAAGCTATGCCTATTCCAAGATCCAAAGGAGGGCCTACATAAGAGGAGACAGATAAGCTCACACTTT
>CM035421.1:161966635-161984135 GCA_020310875.1 Ceratopteris richardii | reverse complement strand
AGAGGAAATTGCAAATAGCTTATAGGTCTTTATACTCAAATACAAAATTCTATAGCTCAAAGCATGAATAGAACTATTTCGGATAGAATTGTTTCTATGTTGCATCATCAAAACGTTTCATAAGGCCTCTTGGTAGAAGGACTGCTGATTGCAATTCACTACCATAGATTTGAAAGTGATTAATAGTAATGGACAAGGTAGGTCCCACACTATGATCAACTTCATTGATTTAATTGTGAAGTACATTTCTGTGTTTCAAACAAGTTGAGGCAAAAAATGAACTATAAATATGGGGTATGTATTTTCCTTGGATAAAGAAAAAATGGCCAATTTGGATATCACTCACAAGATGCTACAACATGTTGAAGGATTAGAAATAGTGATGTCATTTTCAATGAAAAGGAGATGCATAAGCAAAATATTAAAGATATCGAAGTGAGAATAGTCATATTTGAGGATGTTAGTCCTCATCCTACTATGTATAAAATCAAAAAGATAATATTGTTCATCACTATGGTCAATAATAGTTCACTTGTGCTTTTGATAAGTAACCATTGAGATGATCTTCACATGTCCAACTACATTTTGGATTGCTATGCATGTGATTTGCATCATTTTGTATCATGAAGAAGCTCATTTCATATCAGTGGCGAACTTACTTATAGAGAGGGTAGATGGGGTATCGAGTACTCCTAGTCAAGGGGATTTTGTGCTTAGGGAACTATACCTTGCAACATGTATGTGTACAAGTATCATGTGATAGAAAAATCATAGAGATAGAAACTTTACAAGTACAAAGTTGAGAAATAGCCCCTGATTTGCTAAGACTAAAAAATTATATCACTTAGCAAAAATACTGCAACGAATAAAATAATGGCCTCTAGATAGCCTAGAGATTTGATCTTCACTATACACAATGGAAACAATAAGAGTTCCCCATAGAAACGAAATACTACATTGAACTCAATTCAAAGGCTAGCAAGGATGCTTAATCACACTCTCATGATTATCACACTCTCACAGTCTTAGTCGGGGCCTTTGATTAAGCTAAAGGAGTAAACATAGGAGTAAAATGTATGTATAAAATGTATGTATAAAATATATGTTCAGGTTCAGGGACTCGTACTCGAATCGAGACCAAAAATGAAAAGAGCAATAGAGAATAGAAATAGAAACTGAAAGTGAAACTCAAAAACAAAAGCAAAAATGCAATCAAAACCAGAATTCAAATAGGAATAGGGACACAGATAGAAATCGCACAGCGAAGGAATGCAAAAAATGGACAGTGCTAGAAGGCTTAGATTCTTCTCCAACTAGCGTCTACCTAGAAGCCTTTAACATCCATGTTAGCTAATCATTCTTGTGAAGATTTGCAGTGCAACTAGAAGGTAATTTTTTCCTTTTGTGCCAAACATATAAACCAAGTTTTGTTCTCCAGTACAAGCACCTCAAAGTCTACTATAATTTTAGCAGAGCTCAATAGGGTGGTTTTGTTCACTTTTTTGAGATAGTCATTTTTTTTGCATCAAGGTATTTATTCAATGGCCATGGCTAAAAGCAATGATGTATTTCGTATGTTGGCTATTGAGGATGGGTTGGATGGTACTAATTATCCATTGTGGTCATATATAATATGTCATGTATTGGTAGGAAAAGGTGTTCTGTAATATTACGCAGTGTGTTGAAGAACCTCCTATTACACTTGCAAACACAGTTATTGAAAATGATGTGGATGGTGTTGAAGATGATGATCTTCAAATTCTTATTTATGCTATAGTTCTTGTTGCACGTACTACAAAGAAATTTCTTTTAGATGATAGAGATGCTCAAACATATCCATTTATAGCTTTATCTCTCAAACATGCCATTATCCTTCACATTTGTTTGTGCAAAACATCAAAGGATGTTTGGCATACACTTATCACTATATACGAGGACACAAATGAGGATTATTTTGCTCACCTTAGAAAATAGTTGGAGAGTGAGCTTATGAATGAAGGAGATTCAAGGATCAAAGATTTGAAGGAGCACTTGAATTCTACTGATGAAGTCTTGTGAGATAGTTTACTTGTATAGACTGTTCTTGATAATCTTCTAGATTCATATAGGATTTTTGCTTCTACACATTGATTGATGATGATAGACAATCCAAATGTTATAATGTTTGAGGATTTAGTCTTTATTTTGTTGTAGGAAGATCAATCAAGGCAAAACTGGTCCATTATGCATGTTCAGATCAAGCTTTCCTAGCTATTTAGAAGGGTAAAGGTAAATGAAGCTCTAGGAAGCCAAATTTTGCTAATGCTACACAATTAAAGAAGGAAGAAAAAAATTAAACGAAAACACAATAGCAGAAAATATTTTGCAAATACTATAAGGGAAATGATCATTTCAAAAAGAATCCGCCAAAATTGACTACAAAAGAGGCAAAGAAGAAAGAAGCTTGAATGGTTGTTGTAGAGTTCTCCACGACCACAACTGAATCTCCTTTTCAAAAGGAAGAATAGGCATTTACTAGTGTATGCAGCTATGACCCATCTTCTCACAAGTAGTGTATGTCTGTAGTAGACCAAGATTTTTGGCACATTGATAGTGGGGCAACAAAATATCATACTGATTTTTTTCAGTTCACTTGAGTCTATCCATACATGGAATATTATCACATGCACTAACAACTCCTCTTATCCTATAATGTGAATTTGTAAGATCATTCTGACTACTACTAATGGTAGTCCTTTCATATTTTTAGATGCGTTTTATGTACCAAGGATCAAGAAAAATCTATTGTTAGTTTCAACATTAGCCAAAATTGAATTCATTGTCAAATTTGTTGATGATAGATGTATAGTTCATAATCTCTCAAATAGCAGTGTTATTTTTAGCGATGTTATTATTTCTTCTCCGATTTTATGTCTTGGGATTCATAAGCTCATAGATTATGCAAAATATCTGAATGATTTAGCATGTAAACTTCACACTTCTCAAGCTATCTCACATGCAAAGCTTTGGCATACATGTTATCATGAAGGTACCTAGTGGGGCAAGTTATTCAAATTTCCAATATTCCAAATGATGCCACATGAGGGGTGGTTCAAGCAAGCTCAAGTGACAAATGGAGACTCAAAGAATAGAATTAGAACAATTGGAAAAACTTATCATATTGTCAAAAAACATCGAGGAAAACAATTTATCACACTTGTTCAAACATCGTGTTTACAATTTAAGAAGAAACAACATTTGCCAATATCTCCATTGCAAAGCATGTGTTCAAGGATAGTTTCATAAAACTAATGAAGAGAAAGAGATTCACATTACCTCAGGACGTGGAAATGAGAGAGGCATCTGAAGGAACTTAAGTGATGAATGAAGCTATAGCCTTGAGTGAGTCTGCTAATGATGAAGTTAATGAGATTGCAAGATGTCAAGAAAGATTGAATCAGGATTAGAGATAAATGTGATATCTAAGAAGTTGTATGACTACTTTAGATGGCCTATAGATAAGGAGCATAGCTGGAGTATGAGGAATCTAGATAATGGTTCCAAAGCTTTTCTTGGAGCATGTGCTTTTGTACCTATGATGATTGGGGGAATTTTTAAGGAACTCCACTTCTTTATCTAGGATCACTTTTCATACAAGGCTATTCTTGGGCAAAATTTCATAGCCAAAGTGCAGATGGAAACAAAAGCAATGGATGATGGATCTGCCTACATTGAGAATCCGATCGAGATCCGGTCTACTTCTTTACAAGTAATGAGTGTTTGCCCAAATCATTCAAGAAATTGAAAGAATTTGAGAAATATCCCATTAACTCTCATGATGGTGATGATTGTATACCCATAGGAGAGTAAGGGGTTTTCTTTGATCAAATTTTTTTTCTAGGATCCACTATTGAGTGAGACAATAGTGGGAGTTGCTTTGATGTCTTGCAAGATTTTGTAAATAATTTTCAAAGTTTTTCTATATATTCATCTGTGTTTAATTTGCTTTGTTTACAAAAAGAAAATGTTTCAAATAAATTTAGAAAAATATATGAAGAAAAATATAAAAATTTAGGATTCATATTAACTTATGAGCAGATTGAAAATGTAATCCAATTGGAAAGTAGTTCAACCATTCCGGAAGAACTTGAGCAAACACTACAAAGAAATGAAAAGTCAAAAGTTATCATGTTCAGCTCTATCCAAGAATATGAAGCGGTGATTGAGTTTTTGAGAGAACATGAAGTGAGTGTGAATACAAAGTACAAAACTGTTGAGAAAAAAGTAAGCATAGCCCAACCATTGCCAAATGATAGTTGTGAAAAGTATCTGAGAGTCTGTGATGACCCTCTGCTAAGAAGATGAGATCTTACAGGGCATCACTTTACTGAGGACACTACAACATATCGAGGGTATATCGAGGCTGTTACCAAGGAAAATGAACGGGCATAGTTTTTTCACGACGTCGATGTCGCACTCGGTATGTGCATTAGAAACATAACGTCGGTATAGTCGTCAGTATATGCGTCGGTATGGGTGTTAGTATAGGCACCAGTATAAGCATCGGTATTACCGACGCTTATACCGATGCCCATACCGATGACTATGCTGGGTGTACCGACACCCATACCGATGACTATGCTGGGTGTACCGACACCCATACCGACAATTTTGATGGGTGTACCGACGCTAATATCGACGACCATATCTGCACAAATTTTCTTGGGCAAACTGTGGTGTCTTTTGCTATAGCATGATGTTGTTTAGCAAAAGACAATACATTCTACCCAACTCTAAACCGACTACATGTGTTATGTACTCTAATGGCAACCAAAACATGAGTTTATATGACCAAAAATGAACCATGAATCATGTACAAAAAGTTGTATATTCCATAAATGAAGGATGTAGAGTGTGACAAAGCACTTCCACATAAGAACGGAATACAAAATGTGACAAAGCACTTCCATATAGGAATCGAATACAAATTTATGGTACATCATTGCCACATAGGTTTGTAATACAAAATTGTGGCAATGTGACAAAGTACTTCCATATAGGAATCAAATACAAAATTATGGTACATCATTGCCGCATAGGAGGGTAATACAAAATTATGACAAAGCACTACCATAAATATATGCAAGGGGATCAAAACATTTACAACTACAATCTTGCAACAAAGTATATGTGTAAAATGAGACAAATTGACATGACATTTATAAACAACAACTAAAAATATGAAACCAACCTATAAGTTTACCGAATCATAAATTCTCCCATGAAATGATTGCACCGTGTCCCTCTAAGTCCTGCAATAGTGCAACCAATCCATGACGATATCCATAAGCTTCTTCGGTTCGCATTGGAGGACGACCCACTGCCAATTCCTATAATAAATATGCAAAATGTTACATGAACATACATGATGTGCTTAACATAAACAAATTCAATAATTAAAATGATACTTATAGATTGGGAGCACATATTGTCGTATCCGTCACTACCTAAATGCAACGTTCCAACCGTATCTAAATGCGTGGCCACCGCATGTCGTTGTTAATGATATCGATCAGGAGTATGTTGCTGCTCATCCTGAATCCATTCCCACTCTTCAACGTCTAACCATACAGGCTTTGGTAAGCCTGGTCTGAAAGCATCACGAGCTTCGGACCATCGATGAGACATCACCTAACATGCCATATGCTGAATCCATTCCGAACTCACAATAGGATGCACAAGTGTTGGCCGATACTTTTCATATATAGATTGTGTGATATAATTTTTGGAATCCTTATCTTGTTCGCTCCATTTTAACATTACAGAATGTCCAAACTCTATGGAGAAAAGTTGTCGAATGCACTGATGCATGGACTTTCTGGCCGCATCCATGACTAGAGCTCCATCACATATGTGATATATCTTGGAGTCGTCAAGGTCATGCACTCCCCAAGGTGTACGTGGAGATCCCATCTCATCCAATATGGAGATCTTAAAATGCATGTGTATCCATATGCATGTGTATGCATATGCATGTGTTTATGCATATGCATGTATGTGTGTATGCATATGCATGTATGTGTGTATGCATATGCATGTGTGTATGCATATGCATGTGTGTGTGTATGCGTATGCATGTGTGTATGCATATGCATGTGTATGCATATGCATGTGTGTACGCATATACATGTGTGTATGCATATGCATGTATGTATGCATACACACATGCATATGCATGTGTGTATGCATATGCATGTTTGTATATGCATGTATGTGTGTATGCATATGCATGTGTATGCATATGCATGTTTGTATGCATATGCATGTGTGTATGCATACACACATGCATATGCATGTGTGTATGCATATGCATGTGTGTATGCATATACATGCATCTGCATGTGTGTATGCATATGCATGTGTGTATGCATACACACATGCATATGCACGTGTGTATGCATATGTATGTTTGTATGCATATGCATGTGTGTATGCATATGCATGTGTGTATGCATATGCATGTGTATGCATATGCATGTGTATGCATATGCATGTGTAAATGCATATGCATGTGTGTATGCATCTGCATGTGTGCATGCATATGCATGTGTGTATGCATATGCATGTTTGTATACATATCCATGTTTGTATGCATATCCATGTGTGTATGTATATGCATGTGTGTATGCATATGCATGTGTATGCATATGCATGTGTATGCATATGCATGTGTATGGATATGCATGTGTATGCATATGCATGTGTATGCATATGCATGTGTATGCATATGCATGTGTATGCATATGCATGTGTATGCATATGCATGTGTATGCATATGCATGTGTATGCATATGCATGTGCATACATATGCATGTGTGTATGCCTATGCATGTGTATGCATTTGCATGTGTGTATGCGTATGCATGTTTGTATGCATATTGATGTATGAGTGTATGCATATATATATGTGTGTATGCATATGCATGTTTGTATGCATATGCATGTTTGTATGCATATGCATGTTTGTATGCATATGCATGTTTGTATGCATATGCATGTTTGTATGCATATGCATGTTTGTATGCATATGCATATTTGTATGCATATGCATGTGTGTATGCATATGCATGTTTGTATGCATATGCATGTGTATACATATGCATGTTTGTATGCATATGCATGTGTGTATGCATATGCATGTGTTTATGCATATGCATGTGTGTATGCATATGCATGTGTGTATGCATATGCATGTGTGTATGCATATGCATGTGTGTATGCATACATATATGCATATGCATGTGTGTATGCATATGCAGGTTTGTATGCATATGCATGTTTGTATGCATATGCATGTTTGTATGCATATGCATGTGTGTATGCATATCCATGTGTGTATGCATATGCATGTGTGTATGCATATGCATGTGTGTATGCATAGGCATGTGTGTATGCATATGCATGTGTATGCATACACACATGCATGTGCATGTGTGTATGCATATGCATGTGTGTATGAATATGCATGTGTATGCATATGCATGTGTATGCATGTGCATGTGTGTATGCATATGCATTTGTATGCATATGCATTTGTATGCATATGCATGTTTGTATGCATATGCATGTGTGTATGCATATGCATGTGTGTATGCATATGCATGTTTGTATGCATATGCATGTTTGTATGCATATGCATGTGTGTATGCATATGCATGTTTGTATGCATATGCGTGTTTGTATGCATATGCATGTTTGTATGCATATGCATGTTTGTATGCATATGCATGTGTGTATGCATGTGTGTATGCATATGCATGTGCGTATGCATATGCATATGTATGTGCGTATGAATATGTATGTGTGTATGCATATGCATGTGCGTATGCATATGCATGTGCGTATGCATATGCATGTGTGTATGCATATGCATGTGCATATGCATATGCATGTGCGTATGCATATGCATGTGTATGTATATGCATGTGTGTACCACTAAAAGACATGATGTAATTAAGGTCTAGAGAGAATATGAAACTTGTCAACCCAAAATTTTTCCTACATGCATAAAATGACCTAATTATTCATTCTAAGCATTATCCCCACAATGAAATTCAGAAAGTTCAAAATGAATTATTTCACTAGAAAAGAGGCCTATTACAATGTGTGTATGCATACGCATGTGTGTATGCATATGCATGTGTGTATGCATATGCATATATGCATATGCATTTGTAGATATGTGAGTGTGTATGTATATGTGAGTGATGCATGTGTGTATGCATATGCATGTTTGTAGACATATACATGTAATAGTATATGTCTCTCTCTCTCTCTATGTCAATCGAAAACAAAACAATCACTTACATCGATGTAATTGTTTGACTCGTTGGCATCAAAATCCACTTGAAGTTGTCCTTCGTCAAATTTCCAAAGACTTGATCCCAAAATATCTCGCAAAACTAGAGAGAGAAGATATTAGAAAAGGAAAAACATAAACAAAGAAAAAAGAGTGCTACAATAGGTGCGATATACTTACCAAAACTTCAGATCTAGAAAAATAGAGGTGTGCTTAGAGAAAGAGAGAGGGAGGGAGGGTAGAAAGAGAGAGAGAGGGAGGGGGGGAAAGAGAGAGAAAGAGTGACAAACAGAGATGTGTTGTTCATGCACGCAAAGTCGATAGTAGAAGATTTAGTTTCAAAATGCCCGGAATGTCGAAGTTTTGCTCTTGGGCCCGATAAAAACAGGGCGTCGGTATGAGTGTCGGTATGAGTGCCGGTATGAGCATGGGTACTTCCTAGTAAATCACCGATGCTTGTAACCGACACTCATACCGATGCATCTGTACCGACGCATCCATTGCCTAGTTGGTTTTCCAAAAATGTTTCGATGGTCAAACCGATGCGGATGCGTGACTGTCGGTATGCCGATCATCGGTATGCCCTTGATGTGTTGTAGTGGGAGACTATTAAAGAGATAAATTTTGGAGAAAGATCATTTCTTAGAGAAAAAGAGAAAAAAAAGTTCATAGAAGTAATCAAGAAACATGAGAATGTGTTTACAGTTTTCCCACATGAAACAAGCTCCACCCATGATTATCTTTATAGTGCCACATATGCCATGGAATATTCAAACTTTTCCAATCCTAGAGGCTCACTTATCGGAGTTGATCAGGTTGTCAAAGGAAAAGATATCCATGCAAATATTGTAATCATCTTCGGCTCCATATTTGAGTAGGTGGTTCATGGTGCAAAAGAAGAATTGGAAACTTCATTTGATTCAAGATTTGCAGTGTGTAAATAAAGTCACAATAAAAATGTAAGGACATGACCTATAGTATATGAGTAAATAAAGTCACAATAAAAATGTAAGGACATGACCTATAGTATATGAGTTTGCAGAAGCATTTGTTGGGCATTCCATCTACTCTATGGGTGATTTGTATTCATAGTATGACCAATTTTAGTTGGTTATTGAGAGTAGAGACATCATGAGGATGAAGATTCCACTGGGCCTCATATGCATGTTTATCTTGTTACAGGGAGCGATGAATTCTGTAGCTCACATAATGAATGCCACGAATCTGGTCCTACGAGACTTCATACATTTAGTGACTGTGCCTTGATATTTGAGTAAAAGGATATGAGGAAAGAGTGAAAGATGAGAGTTTAGATACTTCTGATTGTAGGAAGTTTCTTAGCTATCATATCTCTAAGTATGAGAAATTTTTTGAGAGATTCCAAGAGGTAGGGCTAAAATTTTCTCTAGAGAAATCTATTTTTGGAATCAACTAGGTTCTCATTGTAGGACATCTATGTGAACACTATGGCCGCAAGCCATACTTGCAGAAACTTGAGGCCATCTATAGGTTTCTAAGGTATGTCATAATTTTAGCGAGGTGAGGACGTTAATTGGAGGTTCTGTCTTCTACATGATCTGGATTCCTCACTTTGCTCATGTTGCGAACCCTTTATATGATTTGTTGAGAAAAAGAAAAAAGTTTGTTTGGCCAGAAAAACAATCAAGAGCAATGCATACATTGAAGCAACTACTGATGGAAGGCCTAATTTTGAAGCGTGTTGACGTGAAGAATCCACAAAGGGTACTGAGTAGTAAGAGTCTTGAGAGCAAGGTCATGAGAGAGATGCATGAGATCTTATGGGTAGATCATAAAGGATTTTATGCGATGTATGAAAAGATCAGGAAGCCTACAGGTGGCCAAGGATATATGCTAGCATGCGAGACTTTGTGAGCACTTGCACCTCATGTCAGGTGCACTCATCAGTTAGGCATAGAGACCCCCTACATCCTACTTACCCTCCTTGTATCCATTAAAAGTGAGTGGTCAACCTTTTAACCATGCCTAAAGGAATCCATAAGATGAGGTATATTGTACGTTCTAAAGAGGACTTGACCAACCATGTGGAAGTCAAGCTGGCACAAAGATAACTTATAATGTATGAAAATTCTTTTTAGAAGAAATGATCTCAAGATTTGGATATGTTGAGAAAGTGTTTGTGGATAGAGGAGAGTTAGATGCGAGAGACGCAAAAGATTCCTTTGATTGTCATGGAGTTCGTTTGTCTCTCACTACTACCAATAACCCTGAGGCAGAAGGAAAGATTGAGAGAGGTCCCCTTCTATCATGAAGGCAATCTCTAAGGCCTATAGTGATGATATAAAGCAATGGCCCAGATTTCTTCCATTCAGGTTATGGGTAGATAAGATGATGTACACTCAATCCACAAGTTTTATGCCTATTGAATTGATGTACATTCAAAAGCTAGATTTCCCTATCCCGACTAAGATATTGACTTGGATGACACTCTCGTGGAATGATGGAATGATGAGAGCAGAGCTTTTATCACTAGAGATTAAACAATTAGACCAAGGGAATGAGAAATTAAAAGAAGCATTGCAAAAGATAAAGGAGTCAAAAGATAAAGAAAAAGAAAAAGAAAAGAAAACGATAAAAATATTTTTCATGACTTGGAAGTGCTCTCGAAACCACTTCTAAGATTTATATGTGGGCCATACGAGGTGGATCTATCCAATAGTCGAGCTAGTTGTATTTCTTGACATGTGTATAAGAACCAAACATGAGAACATTTATATAGAAAGAGGGCTGACACTAAATTGAGTCCATAGAAAAGATTGTTTCTAAAAAGTCTTAAGTAATTTTGATAGGTGCAGTTTGAATTATTTTCAAAGGTAGTATATTGAACAAGAAAGTTTTTCCAATCATGAATTACATACTTTAAAATCATCTTCATTCTGCTTGGGACTTGTGTAACCATAAAAAGATCATGTTTGATTATTTGTAAAGAAAAACATAAAAACTAGAAAGAGTTTGAAAAGAATCTTGATACACTTCTATTGGATCTTGCAAGTTGGCAATCGGGATGATGTGCAAGCTTAGTGGGGGTGGATGTTGGGATGAAATCCCTCGAAGATTATGTGTCAAAATTTTTTTTCAAGATTTTTTCTTTACTTTTTCTTATCGTTCTATGATGTTTTGATTGTAGAATGATGAGAAGAATTACAGACTCTTCAAGTTTTTGATTGAATTAATTGCTTGTGTGATAAGAAAATATTTTATTTTATATTAGACTTGTATATTTACTTGTATAAAGTTCATTAAACTATTCCAAACCCCTAAAATACTAGCTCTAATCCTTGGAAACCTAACTTGAACCCTTATGAACCCATGATTTCTGATCTCTTGTATACAACTTAGAACTTGGAAGACCATGGAACAAGAAACCCTAGTAATATAATTGAAAACTAACCCTTGGAAACTTGTTCCAATCCCTTGAAACCCTAACTCTAAACCTTAGAAACTAAACTTTGATGCCTTGGAAAACCCTAAGGTTTTAGCCCATAATGTATATAAAACCATTGATTATTGCTGACTAACCCTAGCAAAATCAAACCATAATTTTTCTCGAATAAAAATCTTAGTTTGGAACCTTAGAATCATAGCTTTTCCTAACCCTAACCCTTAGATTTAATTAACTCTTTTGTACACATGTGTGAAAAAGATTAAAGCCTTAATAAAAATGAAGATAAAAAATTAAATAAAAATAGTAAAATAAGAAGATAAAAATAAAAAGAAAAAGAAAAAAATAAAAGAAATATTTTTTTTAATAAAAAACAAAAAAGATGATTTTTGAAAATACCAAAGATAAAGAAGAAGATTTTCTTAGAATAGAAAGGAAAATGCTAGAAGGATCTAATGTTCTAGAGAGAGAACCTAAGGCAAAGCTATAAATACATGCATGATCCTCATTTGGTTTTCCCCATGAACTTTTTCAGGCACTTCTCTTCTTGGTTTTCCTTGTTCATGTTTTACGAATGATTGATTTTCTCTCTATGAACTCAACTCTCAAGCTCACCATCTTTGGCCACCATGCTAGTAGAGAAAGAGAAAGAGAGAGAGAATGAGAAAGAGAGAATGAGAAAGAGAGATTGAGAAGCTTCTATCTCTCTTCCCTCACCTCTCTTCTTTGTTCCTCCACAAGAATATTGAAAGGCTGTTATTATTTATCTTGTTATTGTATTGACGATGACTCTTTGTGTGTGTTTGTGTGTGTGTGAGAGAGAGAGAGAGAGAGAGAGAGAGAGAGAGATAGTTGGTCCGTTTATTCACATAAGACGTGGCTTTTTGCGGGAGGGCACCATTGTCCATTGCGTGGATGAACGGTAATTTACCTGACATCTAGACTATCCATTTTGTATATGGCCAGACAAAGTGAATTGACATCTCAAAACGTTTCTAGCTTTTAGAAGTGAATGACCTGAATGCATCAATAGTCGAATCTCTGAAATCAAGCTCCATAGTCTATCTTGGTCGAGAAGGCTATAATACTTTGTGATTAGAACGTGTTTTGGTTAAAGGTTGTCGTCAACATCAATCAGCTCTAAGGAAAATTAGCGAGATACGAAGATGCTTTGAAGCCAATATGGTTGAGCAAAGAGGAAGCTGTAGAGATTCCCGCTTCTACTCTGAAAATGAATGCAATCAAGGAACCTACATGTGTTAATGGCTTCTTCAAATTTTCCACAACTAATTAAGGGTCCCAACTTAATCAATTTGTTCATAGGGCCGACAAATCTCGTGCCTTAAGAGCGTCTTCTCATGTCAGCTCTTACGTTGTTCTATTGCGAAATTGTGAAAAACACAAGGATTTGTACAAAGGCAATAGAGTTCATGATGATATCATGAAGGCAAGTTTTCTTGAGGAATGCTCTAATGCAGAAGAGTGAGAGAGGCCTAGGGGAAAAGGAAACACAGAGACATCACGATGGGGGCAATTGAGAGAGAGAGAGAGTACTCAGGCTATTCTGCATCTTCAAGAAAAGCACGGAAGGAGCATGGTAGAGATCTTCACAGAAGAGAGAATGGATGCAGATCGATTCAATGGAGAGGTGGTTTGGTCACTGACTACATAGAATAGAGAACTGATCGTGGTGGCAAAGAAAAGTTGAAGATCAGAGATGGTCGAGAGAGATAGAGAGAGAGAGAGAGAAAGGGAGAGAGAGAGAAAGAGAGAGTGAGAGATAGAGAGAGAGAGAGACAACATTGCTATAGAAGGTAGTCTATATAGGTGCATAGTAGGGATCAGAGAGAGAGAGAGAGGAGAGAGAAAGAGAGACTGAAGTTGGGAAGTGCACTGTAAGAAAAATAACAGCACAGCGGAATAGACCTGTAGACAGAGTTGAGAGAAAAACGCAGACAAAGATAGACACAGACGGAGAGATAGAGAACTCAAATTCTCAGATTGCCAAGCGTAATGGAGTTACAATGATGGTGCTATCCACCCGTGCACTCCCACTGTGGAGCTTAGATGGCGATCTAGACAGACTCTAGATGAAGGGCTTACTAGTGCGTAATGCTATGTAAAGCTCAACCTAGGCCGTGCTTATATAGCTTTTACAAGGCGGTTCGGTATAGATAAACATAGTCGGGAGATACAAAGTAGTCGGTAAAATATATGATCTGACAGTATCTCCACGACCAGAAGTCCTACCGTCTCGTCCGTACGGGCCGAGGGGATAGGCCGCCCGGATCCCCCAGAAGGGGGCAAGCCCCCCTCTGCACTCCCCCCATTAAGGTTCTATGGGGAAACCATGCGACGCCACAAGGCCTTTATTTTCACCTTAAATGCCAACCCAATGGGCTGGAAGTTTATGCCCTACCTAACGTGACGGCTAGGCTCACAAAGATCATCTATAACCATCAATGGTCACACATAGACCTCATCTAACTTGGAAGTTAGGGTTCCACAAATGTCCGGGCTCTCATAATGGCTTCTACTCATAATGGGGGCCTTACAACTTAGAGCACCATGGATCATTTGTGGTCACATGAGGGTGGAGTATTGAGCATATCTAACATGCACAAAGGTAGCAGAGAACGGTGATAGAGAGAGAGAGTGAGAGAGAGACCTTGTAGCAGACGATGAAGCATAGATTCGATCAGAGAGAGGTATTCGAAGAGAAAAAATCAAACGTTGCTGCAATGATTCCGGCTATTGAACTTAATGTGGAAAAGATCTTACCCACACATGCAGAGAAGGATGAGAGAGAGAGAGAAAGAGAGACAGAGAGAGAGATAGAGAGAGAGCAGAAGCATGCAAGTTGATGGTAGGAACAAAAATGAACATGTGCACGCTATAGCAGAAACCGAGGAGATGAGAGAGAGAGAGGTGGAGAAGCAATCCGTCTCGATGCTGGCACTATAGGGAAAGACACAAACAGATAGAGAGAGAGAGAGAGAGAACATGGGATGTTAGTGGAATTTGTGAGAGAGAGAGAGAGAGAAATAAAGAGAGAGTTATTTATTGAGAAACTATATGCACTTGTTGAGAAAGAGAGAGAGATTAAGTCGATGAGAATAAGAGAGATACAAGGAATAAGATGGTGCGAATAAGAGAGACATCGGGAATAAGTTAGTGAGAATAAATCAGAGGAAAGAGAGAGAGATTTATATGCCTTTTGATTATAGGGAGCATGAGTTAGAGTGATAAGGGAAGGTTCTATGACTATATTCCATAAGATCTTATGTTTTTTAATGAGCCTTGGTAGTGAATATCATGTATCGAAGTTTATGGTTTATTGGATTTATGTCTCGAAGAAAGAAAGAGAGAGAGAGAGAGAAAGAAGGACAGGAAGAAAGAGAGAGTGAGAGAGAGGTGGGATGAGTGACTAGCAGAGGCTATCCATGGATACTTGCAAACCACGCGATCATCCATTGATAACCAAGTGAGTGACAACAAAGTTTTGAACATTTCATCTCTCTCGTCATTTATTGATGATGAAATAACTATCTCGAAGAGTGGAAATTTTTTGGAGATGCTAAACTCATCAAGAGAAGAGTTGTTTGATTCTTTTTTGGACTAGAAATTCTTGGTGACTTTGAAATCTGTTTTGATTTTCATATTTCTTAAACATCGTGAAACTTTGATCTTGACATTTAGTCCTAATTTTCTTTATTTCTTTTCCCTCCTCATTATTTTAATTTATGGCTATTAGTTAAAAAAATAAAAAGAAAAGAACGTGAAATTAATAGAAAAAGAAAAGTAAAACCTATGTAAGTTGAAAAACAAGTAAAGAAAAAATCCAAAAAAACAAAAACAAAGTAGATTTTAACAAATGAAAGGCATAATTTTATATCATGAGAGTATGTTTCTTTTTTCCAATATACTAAAGAATTGTTTTTTTCCATGTTTTTCTTCTAAAATTCTCATGATTTCAAGAGAAGCATTACCTAAAGCTTTTGAAGCAAATCGAAGAAGTGGAGAGGTGGTCTTTTCTGCACTGTGGTCAAGAAGACCATTCCAGCTTTTGTTTGCTTGATCCACACTATAGCGGAGTATTCAGCTTTGTATCATCACATAGTGATTCACCTTTGTATATTGATCGATTATGCCATGATCAACATGATGCGTTGGCTCATTGTATACATTTGACTCAGCCTTTGTATCAATGAATACGGTGATTATTTTGGGTCATTCTATTTTTACTTTGTGATCATTTGCATCTTCCACAATGTCTACCACCCATCCCTCGATTGATGTGGTGGAGTGTTTTTCCTTCTCCCCCTTCTGAAGTCTTGGCCTATCGTGAGAGTGACCATCGGGTGAGGCACCTAGACTGCAAACATCACTCGTCAAATAGGGATGATGCATCCACACACATGAGGCATGATCCAACCCTCTAGCATCATTCCCCTCCATCATGACCTCCTTTCTCTCCCACAACATGCACATGCAAAACTAATTTCCTTTATTGGAGAATGCACCACCATGCTCCAACTGTTTAGAATCCAAGGAGCACTACACCAAACATTTCCCAAATAAGGTTACGACAACTCAGAACATGACAACCAACACCTTCCATGTTTCAGTAGACTACCATCCACGAAGAGCACACTAAGACAATTATCAACTACTTAGGTAGTGCAATTCTGAAAAATTTCTCCCTTACGAGTTTGGAGGTGGCCCTAGACAACAGACATAAGGAGGGAGGAGGTAAAGAGTGAAGAAATCAAATGGTAGTAGAGAAATGACTAGTCTGGAGAGAATGACCTTCACATGATGGTTGAAGGAGGAGGTAGAAAAAAAGTGAGAAACTCCTATAACGGAGGATATGGAAACCAAGAAAGGAACATCCTCAGTGGTGGAAGAAGAAAGGCTAACAAGAGAGATAGAAATTAGGGAACTGCAAAGACGAGAGACTTCCACATGAAGCCGACTTACAAGACCACCTTCTGACAATGCAAAAGATCTATGAAGAGAAAGAATGATCGAAGATACATATCAAACACTCAAGTAGGAGCTTAGAAATAAAATGCCAAAAATCATTAAACGTATCCCGACTATGACCCTCTTTGTAACTCTTATCTTAAGGAATACTATCAACAAGTAAGCATGTATGAATAGCTATGCATGGAATCCAGATTTAGAAGTCAAATGTTTCCTTGCTTGGAGCACCGATCTCCCTAGAGAGCATTTTAAACACTTGCTTCATAGCACAAGCCCTACTAGTTGATTATCATAGTATGTGAGTCATAGTCAATGTAGATGGAAAAGAGATTTCATGAGTTATTATAGATGGTAGATCTAGAATCAATTTGATGCCAATATCAACAATGAAAAGGTTAGGACTCTACCAAAAAAAGGAGGCTAAATTTATATTAACAATGGCACACTAGAGTCAGGAAATTCTAGTAGGAGTAGTGGAAAGAGTTGCACTAATAGCGCAAGGATCAAATTTATCCTCGACTTTATTGTGCTTAGAATTCTGCTAGAAATAGGGGGTCTTCCACTACTTCTAGGGAGACCTTGGCTCAGACATGCAAAAGTGTTCCATGATTTTGGGGAGGATTACATGTGAGTATATGACCAAGAAAGGTTAAAGCAACTGCAATTAGAAAATGGTATGGATTATGCGCCGAAGGGAATTGCCTCCTTGATAGTGGAAATGGATGATCTGGAAATTAGGCACTCAAAACGAGGCC
>CM035421.1:161944135-161954135 GCA_020310875.1 Ceratopteris richardii | reverse complement strand
TACACATGCATACACACATACAGACACATGTACACACACATACACACATAATGATGCATACACACACATACACATGCATACACACACATACACATGCATACACACATACAGACACATGTACACACACATTCACACACACATTCACACACATTCACACACATATACATACATGCATACATGTTGCATATGCATATGCATACATACATACTTACATGCATATGCATACACACACATATGCATACATACATACTTACATGCATATGCATACACATGCATATGCATATGCATACATAATGCATATGCATATGCATACATAATGCATATGCATATGCATACATAATGCATATGCATACATAATGCATATGCATACATAATGCATATGCATACATAATGCATATGCATACATAATGCATATGCATACATAATGCATATGCATACATAATGCATATGCATACACACATACACATACACATGCATACACACATAGACACACAGATACACACACATATGCATACACACACACATAGAGAGACATACACACACATACACATACATGCATACACATACACACATAAACACATACACACACATAGACACATACACACATAAACACATACACACATAAACACATACACACTCATAGGTACACACACATACACATAGACACACACACATATAGTATATACACACACATGCACACATAGACACATACACACATACACATGCATACACACACATACACATGCATACACACATACAGACACATATACACACACATACACACACATATATGCATACACACACATAGAGAGACATACACACATAAACACATACATGCATACATTTGCATACATAATGCATATGCATATGCATATAATGTACATACATACTTACATGCATACATAATGCACATGCATAGATACATACACACACACAGATACATACACACATAGACACATACACACACATGAACACATACATACTCATAGATACACACACATACACATAGACACACACACATACACATAATGATGCATACACACACATACACATGCATACACACATACAGACACATGTACACACACATACACACATAATGATGCATACACACACATACACATGCATACACACATACAGACACATGTACACACACATTCACACACATTCACACACATATACGTACATGCATACATATTGCATATGCATATGCATACATACATACTTACATGCATATGCATACACACACACATATGCATACATACATACTTACATGCATATGCATACACATGCATATGCATATGCATACACATGCATATGCATATGCATACATAATGCATATGCATATGCATACATAATGCATATGCATATGCATACATAATGCATATGCATATGCATACATAATGCATATGCATATGCATACATAATGCATATGCATATGCATACATAATGCATATGCATATGCATATGCATACATAATGCATATGCATATGCATACATAATGCATATGCATATGCATACATAATGCATATGCATATGCATACATACATACTTACATGCTTACATACACTGTCATAATGTATACACACACACATATGCATACATACATGCATACACATACACACACATAGATACATACATACACATAAATACATACACACTCATAGATACACACACATACACATAGACACACACACATACACACACATACACACATAATGATGCATACACACATATACACATGCATACACACATACAGACACATGTACACACACATACACACATAATGATGCATACACACACATACACATGCATACACACATACAGACACATGTACACACACATTCACACACACATTCACACACATATACATACATGCATACATATTGCATATGCATATGCATACATACATACTTACATGCATATGCATACACACACATATGCATACATACATACTTACATGCATATGCATACACATGCATATGCATATGCATACATAATGCATATGCATATGCATACATAATGCATATGCATATGCATACATAATGCATATGCATACATAATGCATATGCATATGCATACATACATGCATACACATACACACACATAGATACATACATACACATAAATACATACACACTCATAGACACACACACATACACATAGACACACACACATATACACACACATACACACATAGACACATGCACACGTAATGATGCATACACACATACACATGCATACATAGACACACATAATAATGCATACACACACATACATATGCATACACACATGCATACAAACATATACACACATATACACACACATGCATACACACATATACACACACATATACACATATACACATACACATGCATACACACACACATGCATACACACATACAAACACATATACACACACACATACACACATAGATACATACACACGTAATGATGCATACACACATACACATGCATACATAGACACACATAATAATGCATACACACACATATATATGCATACACATACATATGCATACATACATGCATACACATACACACTTAGACACATAGACACACATAGATACATACATACACATAAACACATACACACTCATAAACACACACACATACACATAGACACACACACATACACACATAGACACATGCACATGCAATGATGCATACACACGTACAAATGCATACATAGACACACATAATGATGCATACACACACATACATATGCATACACACACATATGCATACATACATGCATACACATACACACATAGATACATACACACACATAGATACATACATATACATAAACACATACACACTCATAGACACACACACATACACATAGACAACACACACATATACCTACACACATACACACATAATGATGCATACACACACATACACATGCATGCACACACATACACGTATATATATTGATTTCTAACCATTTTGTTTTATATGTTAGGTATTATGGATCCCAGTAGAGAGAGAAAGGCGAAACTCACTCTCATAAAAAGTCTTATGAGAGCAAGAGTTCTGTCAGATACTCTAGGGGCCATAATGCGGGACTACGCAGAGATGTCCGATGAGGAGCTGGATTATACGATCCAGATGTTTACGCGATCAGACGAGGGCTCTTTTGCGGATCCACATGCAGGAAGAGAGCTATCTGCTCATAGGTATGTTTTTTTTCATAAATTTTTTTAATGATATTATAGCACATATTTTTATTTATTTCTATCTATCTATTTTCAGGACACCTATACCACCTCCAGCACGTGATAGCAGAGCAGAGACGTTGCCTATGAGGACATGCATAGGCACGTTAGGACTAGAGTGCGACATAGAGCTAGAGGGGAATATTGTATACATAGGAAATGGATTGGAGTTCAAGAGGAGAATGCGTGCACTATGCGACTCTTACCTGCGCTTTATCCACTTACCGTGGAAGTAAGTAAAAGTTTTACATATAAATTGAAATATATATCTTATGTTTTATTTATATTATTTTTTTTATTTTTGTAGTGAGCATGATGAGAGGGATAAAAAGTACGTACTCAGTTCACTTGAGACGGAGTTTGGGACAGGGTGGTCTCGTAAATGGTGTTTAAAAGAGATGCGGACACTTATGGCGCATCATCGTGACAATGCACGGTATGTATGTATATGAGAGAGAGAGAGAGAGCACTAATCTCGATATTAGGGTTTTGAAATCCCTAATTTAAAAACTCTAATTCAACCTTTTAGCCATATGTTTGAAGTATATGTACACCTCCGATGTCCTACTAGAGAGATGTCTCTCCTCCCAACCTTATGCCTCTATATATAGCTACTCGAATCAACGAGGATCATGATTCATAATATATGTAAAGATATATACACATCATGTAGATAGGATACATAAATATAAAATGGAGTAGATATATTATGCTTCACACATACATGCCTAAATGCACACATAAATATATATATACATACTAATATATTTACATGTACATATTTACACATACATGTACATGCCTACATGCACACATAAACATATATATACATGCATACATATTTACATGTACATATTTACACATAGACACATATACATATATACATGTACACAATTATAAACACTTGCATATATTACGTACATGAATACATGTATACATATATCACACACATGCAAACACATACATATACATGAAATACATATATATGCATACTAATATATGTATACATATAATACACATGAATACACACACATATGCATACATACATGATAAAAATTTACTCCTCGAAGATAAAGCTATATATAAAATAATTAGGCATACCCCCGAGCTTCATGTTCTAACTTAGAAGAACATGATTTCATCTCTCTAGTAGGATTCATCGTTATTCAAGTTAATAAAAAAAACCTATTATCTGATATCCATTCAGAAGCTTCAAGTTACTATTTAATCTGCTCATATGTTTTCATTATTGCCATCATTTTGGTAAGACATCAATATAGTCTCATCTTCATTATCCTTATTGATTTCATTTATTTCTACTATTGTTAAATCTATGTTCTCATGAATCACATCATCTATTGGTGGATTAATATCTATTTCGAGTAATTCCTCTTCCTCATCAGTAGAATCAGCATGTAGAGAATTATCCTCTTCATCAAAAAGATTAGTATCATTATCACGTATAATGAGTCTAATTTCTATTCCAGATGTTGATGTATCAGTATCTGATGCTGAATCATCAAGAGGACTTTCTTCAATCTCTCTAACAATAAACTGTTCAAACAATGACCTACCTCTAGGTTGCACATGAATGACTTGCCACCAAGGATGAGCATCTGGGTTTTTATAAAAAAATGCTTGTTCAATATGCCTAGGAAGAATATATCGTTCTTTAGTAGATCGCATTACCTTGGAAGAATCAATTGCCCAAAACCCAGATAATTCCTTTCTTATTGTAGAATTACTACCTTTATACTCCGCTCGATACGAGTCAACCTTCAAAATGACCTATCAAAATATATAACAACAAAAACGTCCCATTATTAGGTGCTTAAAAAAATAACTAACTCTAAAAAATATATATAAACTTTTTTCTACCTGTTTGAATGTACGAAATGAAATTTCGTAGATACCAACAATAGTTCCTATGTAACCAAGTTCGCTATCTATAAGGTTCGTGTCTTTTGAGCTAGCACGTGATAGTTGCTTGAAACAAGCAACAATACTAGAATCCTCTGTTTTACGTAAAGAATCAATGGCTTTGATTCTAATATGCTGTCCAAAAGCCCACATATTAGTGAACATTCGAGCCTGCAAAATAAATTCAATTAGTAAATAGAAACTAACATACATAATTTGAAAAAAATAAAATATATATTTTAATAAAATTACCTTTTGTTCACAACCTATCATTAACTCTCTTTGCTCATCTGAGATTTCTTCATTATTTGCGTTGGCGCGTTGCAAACGACTATATAGCCAATCAGTGAAAGAAGGTATATCTGTAATCTTATTATTATCGAGATTACATCTAGATCTTTTGTTTTTTCGCCTTTTACTTTGGAGACTTTGAAGTTCCTCGTACTCGTTAACGAATGCTTGCATGCATTCGCTATTATATGCTACAAAAGTAGAAACATCATTTTTTTCTTGAAATGTAAATAAGAATGGAACCCCCTTACCTGATATTACCTCATCTGTTATTTTTGAAGAAGACTCGTTGGTCCATGCACGTGGAGCTTCTTCATGAACTCTTTCAAGGTACTCACTAACGTAATACATGCACTCTTCAAGCATCCAATCCTTTGCCATGGATCCTTCTGGTTTTGCTCTTTGTCGCACATAACCTTTTAGTATTCCCATAAATCGCTCGACCCAAAACATCCATCGAGTGTTGACAACACCGGAAATCTCTATCTCATCTACAAGATGGACTAGTAAATGAACTTGAATATCAAAAAATGAAGTAGGAAGTTCTTTTTCCATCAAACATAGTAGCTCTTTGCATTCACGTTTTTTTTGTGGGATCGAATTTTTATCGATCTCTTTGGATGTAATCCACCTATACAAATCATAAAAACAATTGTAAAGAAGTTAATTAAAAAATAAAAGATATCCAATATTCATACATATTAAATATAAAAGTATCATAATTACCTTATAAGTGATCCAAGACGATAGATCACATCTCGTACTCCTTTCGTTGTACATCCATCGATAACCAAAGGTAAAATATGTTTCAAAAAGTTATGCCAGTCATGGGTCTTTAATCCAGATAAGCTCTTATCATCCATAGTAAACATGTTTTGAAACGATGCTCCATATCCTGTCGGAGTCTTGATCAATTGAATTCTATTGTTGATAGTTTGTATCTCTTTTGTTGTAAGTACCCAAGGAGCAGATGCATAAGTCGTTTCTTGTCAATGTCTATCAAAAACTGGCCATAACTTTGGTTTGGATTTTTGATCTTTCAAATCATTCCTTGATGTTGTGGTATCTTTTAGTCCAAGAAGATGCTGCCATAGTGAATAACCAATATTTTTGAATATATGCATAGGATCAAGAAGATGACATACTTTTAACTCTTTCCAATACTCCAAAGAATACCATATTGATATGTTCTCTGCGAGTGCCAATTTCCCTTTACCTCTGTTCACATACTCATTATCTGAATCATCACTGAAGATTTCTACTTCTGGATCTATCAGAGGTCCATCTGTCCATTTTTTATACCAATCCATAGGCGTCATAGGTTTTGGATACTGGCCTGTTTCAAGCTTTCCATTAAAATGTATCGCTTCTCTTTTAGATCTTAATGGATGATCATCAGGCAAGAATCGTCGATGTCGAAGATAAATATTTTTGTTGAGATTCTTACTATAGATTGATCTCAACCAATCACCACAATATGGACAAGCTTTATAACCCTTAGTAGATATTCCTGCGTCATGGAAAAGGATAAAAATATAATTAGATTAAATCATATTTATTTACATGCATATTGAATAAAAAAATTACATCAATACCTGAACAAACGCCATATCCAGGAAAATCGTGAATAGTCCAAGCCACAATACCACGAATCGTAATATGTCTCTCATTGATGCTTTTCGATATATCAATGACATTAATACCTCTCCATAACTCTTGAAGATCATCAATGAGAGGAGCAAGATATACATTCATATCTTTAACTTGTCTTTTGCCTAGGATTAAAAGTGAAAGCATTAAATGTTCCTTTTTAATGCTAAGATATGGCGGAAGATTGTAGTTTATGACTACCACTGGCCATGTTGACCATTTACTGGATTTCATGGAGAATGGATTAACCCCATCTAATGCAACTCCTAACTTTAGATTCTGTGGATTTTGTGCAAATTCAGGCCATGTAGAATCAATATGCTGAAAAGCGACACTATCATGAGGAATTCTGATTATTCCATCAGTACTTTTGTGATCATGTCCCCAAGTCAAAAGCTTTGATAATTCGGGGCTTTGAAACATATGTCTAATCCGTGGAGCCAATGGAAAATGTCTCAATACCTTATTCGGGATTTTACCTTCTTCACCCTTATATCGAGGAGATTGACATTTGGGACATGTCAAAGAGTCTGCATATTCACCTCTATATAAAATACAATCGTTAGGACATGCATGTATACATTGATAATCTATACCAAGATTGTTGATTATCTTCTTCATTTCATCATGTGAGGTAGGAAGAATATTTTGAGTTGGTAAAAACTTTTCAGATAATAATCTGTAAGTTTATCAAAAAAAGATATATTAAAAAAGGTAAATAAATATACATACATATATACATGTAGGTTTTTATTCTTACTTTAGATAAGGTAAGAACAAGAACTTGAATTGAATAGATACTTTTTGTCCGCGCATCTTTTAAAACTATTAATGCATCTTTCAAAATATTTACGCAAAACAATCGTATCCTGTCAATTCACACATATGTTCATATAATGGTGACATGAATGAATCGCATGCACAGAGGTTAGTCAAGATAGAGCAGGATTTCTCGGGTATAACCTCTTGCATGTCAATGATGAGCATCTGAACTTTAGGATACAAAGTGGACTACTGTCTCTTGAGTAACCTCTGTGCATGCGACTCATCCATGTCACCATTGCGAATATTTGGAAAGATGCATTAATAGTTTTAAAAGATGCGCGGACAAAAAGTTTCCATTCAATTCAAGTTCTTGTTCTTATAACCTTATCTAAAGTAAGAATAAAAACCTACATGTATTTATATATGTATATATATTTATGCATATATATATATATATATATATAAATAGATAGAAAATTGAAATTTATACCTTAATAGTGTCGAAACAGATACATTACTCCATCCAAAACGATTTTGAAGGTTGAGAATAAGTAAGCTCGCATTTAGTCGTGTCAAATGACTTCCTTCATATACATGCTTTAGACATTCCTCTCGAAGATATTTCTCATTTTTAGAAATATCCATGCTCTCACTGTCATTTTGATACCAATCCTCAATAAAATCTGCCATGCCATCATCTTCATCATTGTCACACAAATCTTGTACTTTATCATCTTTTGAATATAGATCTTTCAACTTTTCATATTGCACATGCTTAGTTTTGCGTAGCCTCCTCATGGAAGCTTCTGATAAATGAGGTCTTATTGGTAATTGTGAATGTTGTGGACGAATATCATCAACATCATACGTTGGAATCTACACATATAAATAAAACTCATTAGTATTTCATAAATGAATAAAAATTAAACTTCAAATATAAAATTAAGTATATAACTTATTAAATATGGATAGAAAATTTTTATTCTCTCTAGCTAAAAGGTGCTCTTGGAGGTCTGCGCCATCCATAATTCACTAATAGTTCATCACCAACATGTAATGTAGTAATAGCATTGACAACTATGTATCTTGATACATCTCTACTCATGTATGGTGATTCATGACTATTTTCACGCTCCTCAAATGTGCAATTAGTCCTTGAACTATTATGTAACCCTCGACTACTATTTATTAAACCTACTATATTTCCATGTGTGTAAGGTCTTCCATCAATATATAATCTTTCATTTTCTGCATGTAAAATCCTTCTACTAGTAAGAGATGCTGTGTTCAAGCATATTCCATAAGTACTCATGCTTTGAACATGACGTGAAAGTCGATGCCAATCTCCCCATCCATATATAGGACCACAAAATGACATAAGAGTGACTTCAGAGTTCGGAGGCACATACAAATCCTCTACAATAAAGAGACCACGACCAACATTAGTAATAGTGGATGGAGCAATCATATAGCGATTACCCCAAAAGTTGAAAACCTCTCCATCTAAAGGAAGTGGTCCTCTATTCCATCCTCCATATCTTCTTCTATCATATGTTTGTACTAAAGAACGATCACGAGCTGGCAATGGATAATCTCCAGCCGTTTCATTCTCTAAACCAGGAGGTAGAGGATTTCTAGAAACCTCTACTTGTAATTGATGAATAGCAAGTCCATGACGTGTACGAGGTATATTAACATTATGAGAAAAATCATCATCATCATCATCATCGAGCAAGTATTGCTGTATATCAATAATAATTTGATTTTATACATGGTTTTTAAATAAAAAAATGACATTAGTATATGTAGAAAATACATACCAAAGCATTATCACGTTGACTAGGTGATTTTGCATGCTCAAAAGTACCATACTCTGCCTCATGTTGAATACATTCCAATCGTGGTCTTCGATACGTGCCATAACAAGAGTTACACCAACATATAATATGCTCTTGATAGTAAAATTCATCATAATTCCTATCGGAGGACACATGTGAAGTCGTTGCATGGGTAGGAGGTGGTGGAGTACCCTCTGATTGATCAGAATCTGCACATCATAAGAAACATAAAAAAAATATATAAGTTATGTATCCATCAAATATAGTTAAAATTAAATATTTCATAAACTTACAGTATAA
>CM035421.1:161926635-161934135 GCA_020310875.1 Ceratopteris richardii | reverse complement strand
TAGCTCTTTAAGTATTCTATATGCTCACAAATTTTCATGTCATTTGGATGTTGCAATCTTCACTTATGATCATTTGAAGTCAACAGGGTCTGTTCATATTCACTTCTCTGTCATTTCTCAGTGGTTACCTATCCAAATTCAATGATTTAAAGCTTGTTGAATTTAGCGTACTGTCTAGTATAAGCATACAAATTTTCATCATCATTGGATTTCTACATTTGGAGTTATGGTGATTTTTTTGCTCACTGGTCGATTTCTGTAGCAGCCCGTGAAAATCGGGATGATGTCATCACTTGTTAAAACTCATTCTCAGTGTGTGGTTCATTATTTTTGATGAGATTACTCTTGAAAGTTAGCTCTTTAAGTTGCCTAGACTTCCCCAAGAGGAATTGAGCTAATTGCTGCTGTGCTCAGAGAATTATGTAAAACACTGGACAGGTGTATGAACCAAGAATAGAAGGTTTTCACCTATGAGCTAACTCCAACTTATCTGTTTTGATCTATCTTTTTGAGAGTGATCTTCCAAGGTACATCGGGTGTCTAATACATCCATTGGCAAGCTAAAAGGGCCCACCATATACTCCTGGAGTTCATTTGGCTGGTGTAGATCAAGGATTTTGCAACACCTCTTCATCTTCAAACACATACTTATCCATCTCTTCACAGTGGTATCAGAGCAAGGTTGGACAACATGGCAGATGGATTTCCTTCATCAATTGACAAATTAGACAGAGGTAACTACTCAGCTTGGTCATTAAGAATGGAAGCCTATCTCCAAGGTAGAAGTTTATATGGTTATGTGGTTGGAGATGAAGTTATGCCAAGTTTCAGGAACAAAAGTCAACCAACACAAGAAGAGCAAGAAAGATTGAGCACATGGTGCTCCAAGGATGCACTTGCAAGGTCTTATCTCCTCAACTCTATCTCAGATTTTTTGTTGCCTCACATTAGAAGTTGTAAGACATCTCAGGAAGTGTGGGATGCACTTGAAGCTTTCTTTTCTTCAAGTACCAAAGCTAGGAAGCATCAACTATGGCTGGAGTTCACAACTCTCAAGAAGGCTCCCAAACAAAATGTGACTGATTTTGTCACAAAGCTCAAGGACATAGCGGATCAGTTGGGAAGCATTGGAGAGGTAATAGATGAAGAGCAAATTGTAAGGCAGGTCATCAATGGATTGAAGGCAGATGATAAGTGGGAAGCATTCACCACAGCTATGGATTTGTACATGGACATGCATGTACCTGATTTCAACACACTCATTGGCCAACTACTTACTCAAGAGGCAAAGCTTATAAAAAATGGAGAAAGCTCTAAAGGTAATCAATCTTCAGCTTTATACACGGATAAAAGCAAGTCTAAAGATAACAAAGGAAAGGCAAAGAAAGTGGATGATGAAGCGAGTACATATCAAGCTAACTATGCAGGTAGAGGAAGACATGGCAGAGGTAGAGGAAGAGGAGGTAGACAAGGCAGGGGGAGATCCCAAGACTCCAACTCATGTTCTATTTGTGGATTAACTAATCATACAACTGAAAATTGCTTTAGGAATTCCAGGAATCAAAGAGGCAGAGGATACAACAGAGGAAGTTATGGCTACTCAAGAGGAAGGTTCAACAACTACCATGGCAACTACAACAACTACAATCATTCAAACTATCAAGGAGGCTACAAAGGAAGGAGAGACTACAATAACTACACAGAAGACTCAAACAAAGAGGATTCATTATTGATCATGAACATGGCTATGCCACAAGGTAAATCTGATGAGCATATTTTCTACATAGATTCAGGTTGTTCAAATCATGTGGCAGGAAATGTGGCACTCCTATCAGATTTAGAAGATCCAAGGAATAAGCATGAGGTACAAACAGGAGATGATACAAAACATCCTGTGGAGAAAATAGGCAATGTCAAAGCACCTGATGGAAACATCAACCTACTCAGTAAGGTACTCTATGTCCCTACCATTACAAAGACTTTGATAAGTGTTGGGTAGATAGTAGAGAAAGGGTTGCAAGTCAGGTTCACAAAAGCAGGAGCATTTGTTGAAGATCCAAGTCAAGGATTCAGAAGAATTGCAAAAGGTGAAAAGACAGGTAGATTGTTCACATTTGAATTACAGGACACTAGAAACATTGCTCTCTTTAATTATGGTAGTCAGACACTCACAGAATTGGAAGTATGGCACAAAAGGTTAGCACATATTGGTGAAAGGTCATTAAAGCAAATCTGCAGGGACCAAAGTGTACTTGGACTTCCTAATTTGTCAAAACAACATATGATTTATAAGTGTAGTGCATGTCAATTTGGAAAGTCTCACAGATTACCATTCATGAAGAAAGGTTATATGCATGGAGATCTCTTGGAGTTGGTTCATACAGATGTATGGGGACCTAGCAAGGAAGCTTGAATATCTGGATCAAGGTATTATGTTTCCTTTATTGATGATTGCAGCAGATGGACTATCCTATTCTTTATGAAACACAAAGATGAAGTTTTTTCATGTTTCAAAAGATATTTGGCTCTTGTGGAGAATCAAACAGGTAAATCACTAAAAAGGCTAAGGTCAGATGGAGGGGGAGAATACTTCTCCCATGAGTTTGATTCTTTTCTTCAAGAAAGAGGAATCAAAAGAGAGGTAACTACAAGGTACACTCCTGAGCAAAATGGAGTGGCAGAAAGGAGGAATAGGAAAATTGTTGAAGCTGCAAGGTCTATGTTAAATGAAAAGCATTTACCTAATCACTTATGGGCTGAGGCTGTATCTATAGCCACTTAATTGATTAACAGGTTGCCTTCAAAATCCCTTGATGGGATGACTCCATATGAGGCTTGGAATGGAAGAAGACCAAGCTTAGATCATTGTAAAATTTTTGGATGTATTGCTTTTGCTCATGTTCCTTCACAGGTTAGAGGCAAGATGGATCCAAAGGCAGAAAGGTGTGTATTTATTGGATATGACAACAATCAAAAGGGCTACAGGTTATACAACCCTACCAACAAAGGATTCTTGGTAAGCAGAGATGTAGTTTTTTATGAGAACAATTCATGGTATGAAGATTCATGCAGGAAGATCAATTTACCATATGATCTTGAAGAAGATTTTCCAAAGCTTGGTAGAGAACAATCAAAGATTGAAGAACAAGACACCTCAGAGGATGATGAAGAATCTCACATGGAAAAGATCAAAGCATGGAAGTCTAAAGGTAAAGCAAAATTGCAGGAACTTGGACATGAGGCAGAATCATCACATCATGGCCTAAGAGGATCTATGAGGGAAAAGAAAAAATCAGAAAGGTATGGGTTTGACACCTCATTAGTAACTAAACATTCTATCTACATAGCACAGGACATAAACCAAGAGGAGCCATCATCATTTGAAGAGGCCAAAGCAAAAACAGAATGGAAGCATGCAATGAAGGAAGAGATCGAAGCACTTGAGGAAAACAACACTTGGGATTTGGTGCCCAAGACTTCATCCATGAAGGTAATAGGCTCAAGATGGGTCTATAAACTCAAGAAGAATTCTGATGGTTCAATTAACAGGTATAAGGCAAGGCTTGTAGAAAAAGGCTTTGCACAAACTCAGGGAATTGATTCTGAGGAGACTTTCTCTCCTGTGGCAAAGATGCCTACTATTAGGGTTTTGCTTAGTATTGCCTCTTCCAAGAATTGGAAGATACTTCAACTAGATGTAAAGAATGCATTCTTGAATGGTTGGATAACAGAAGAGGTATATATGGCACAACCACCTGGTTTTGAGAATCAAGTTTATCCTGATTATGTGTGTAAACTTAACAAAGCATTGTATGGTCTCAAGCAAGCTCCAAGAGCTTGGAATTTCAGGTTTGTTTCATTCTTGCAGGACAAAGGCTTTCAACCAAGCAAGGCAGATCCTTCACTCTTTATTAAAAAGAGTAATTCTAAGATCATCTACCTATGTGTATATGTAGATGATATTATATTGACAGGAAATGATGCAGATGGTATGAAGAAGATCAAAGATCAGATGAGAGAAGAGTTCAAGATAAGTGATTTGGGTTCACTTACCTACTTCCTAGGTTTGGAAGTTGTCTACAAAGATCATGGTTTGTTTCTCACTCAAAGAAAGTACATTAAGGACATGTTGGCAAAATTCAAGATGCAAGATTGTAAGATTGCAGGTACTCCAATGGAGGTCAATCACAAATTGAGCTCACATGAAGGTGAACTCATAGAGGACATCACATCATATCAAAGTCTAGTGGGTAGTCTCAATTATGCCACATTGACAAGAGTAGATATATGTTACAGTGTGAGTGTGCTAAGCCAATTTATGCACACACCAAGGAAACCACATATGGATGCTGCCAAAAGGATTCTCAAGTATCTCAAAGGAACCATAAATGAAGGACTTTATTATCCTTATGTATCTGATTTAGGTTTGAAGCTATTTTCTGATGCAGATTGAGCTGGCTCCAAGGAAGATAGAAGGAGCACTTCAGGTTATCTTACCTTTGCAGGTTCAAAGCTTATTTCATGGTCATCCAAGAAGCAACCCACAGTTGCTCTCTCTTCTATTGAAGCTGAATATAGAGGTCTTGCCATAGCTACACAAGAAGCTATGTGGATGAAGACATTATTCAAAGATCTTGGATTGGAGTTTGGAACTCCAACTATTTTTTGTGACAATATGAGTTCTATTCACTTGGCTGCTAATCCTATTTTTCATGCAAGGACTAAACATATTGAAGTTCATTATCACTATGTACGAGAGAAGGTTCTAAGCAAAGAGATTCAAATATCATATGTGTACACTCATCAACAATGTGCAGATATTCTAACCAAAGCATTGGATGGTACAAAGCTTTGCAAATTCAAGGCTATGATTGGTTTGCAGGTAATCTTGGAAGATTGAAGACCTCAAGCATACTTGGCTTGAGGGGGAGCTGTTGGAGCAAGTCTATGACAAGCCTAAGTATTGGCTTGAGTCTCACAAAGTCTTAGAAGAAGCTTTAAAAAGAAGACTATGTAAAGTTCACTTGTGAACTACCTCTTGTAACTTTTGAAGAGTTTACTTAATGTAAAAGTAAGAGAATCTTAAGTGGTTGAGTCCACTTCATCAAGAATGGAAAGAGGAGCCACGAATTCATGATTTTTGGTAGGTAGAGAATCAAATCAATCATTGATTGATTGGAGAGTGATTGAGGGAAGTTAGCCTCCCAAACTCAACTATAAATAGATGGCAGTTTTAGTCGTGGTAGAGAGACCTATGTGAAGACCTCCAAGAGCTGAGCTTTATGCCATATCAAGGTGTGATTACAAGGCACACATATGTATCAGTAAGTCATTGTATTGTACAAGCAATATACTTTCATTTTCATGATTATTTGAGTTCATCTTTCCATGTTCTTATGAAGTGTACTACTCATTGCCATTACTCTCAGTTTTCTCAGTCAGCTTGCAGAGATGTTTTCTCTGTGCTTGGTGCATCATTTTCAGTGATTTAACTTGATAAAGTTAGCTCTATACGTCTTCTATATGCTCACAAATTTTCATGTCATTTGGATGTTGCAACCTTCAGTTATGTTCATTTGAAGTCAACAGGGTCTGTTCATATTCACTTCTCTCTCAGGTACCTGACTTTTTCACTCATCTTGGCAGAGCCATTTCTCAGTGGTTACTTATCCAAATTCAGTGATTTAAAGCTTGTTGGATTCAGCTTACTGTCTAGTATAACCATACAAATTTTGCATCATCATTGGATTTCTACATTTTGAGTTATGTTGATTTTTCTGCTCACTGGTCTATTTCTGTAGCAGCCCGTGAAAATCGGGATGATGTCATCACTTGTTAAAACTCATTCTCAGTGTGTGGTTCATTATTTTTGATGAGATTACTCTTGAAAGTTAGCTTTTTAAGTTGCCTAGACTTCCCCAAGAGCAATTGAGCTAATTGCTGCTGTGCTCAGAGAATTATGTAAAACACTGGACAGGTGTATGAAGTTTTCACCTCTGAGCTAACTCCAACTTATCTGTTTTGATCTATCTTTTTGAGAGTGATCTTCCAAGGTACATAGGGTGTCTAATACATCCATTGGCAAGATAAAAGGGCCCACCATATAGTCCTGGAGTTCATTTGGCTGGTGTAGATCAAGGATTTTGCAACACCTCTTCATCTTCAAACACATACTTATCCATCTCTTCACATTTGGTACTAACTCCCATGTATCACTCTCCTTGAGTGCTTCAATCTCCTCATTTATAGCTTCTTTCCATTCTGTCTTGGTTATGGCTTCTTCATATGATCCTGGTTCTTCAATTGACAAATCTTTAGCAAGATAAACAGAATGTTTAGTAACAAGAGATGTATCATACCCATATCTGATAGGTTTTTTGCTTTCTCTCTGTGATCTCCTGATTGATTGAGTTGAAGATTCAAGTATGTCTTCAAGCTTCTTCATCTTCATTTTGCCCTTGGACTTCCATGCCTTGAACTCTTCAAGGTTGATAGTATCTTCATCAGCTGAACTTGAGTCTTCATTCTGAGTAGGTTCCTCCTTTGCAAGACTTCGAAACTCTTCTTCCAAATCATAGGGTAGTTTAACCTTCCTGCATTCATTCTCATACCAAGAATCATTTTCATCAAAGACAACATCTCTACTCACCATGAATCCCTTATTGGAAGGGTTATAAAACCTGTATCCTTTTTTATTTAGATCATATCCAATAAAGATGCACTTTTCAGCCTTTGGGTCTAGCTTTCCTCTTATCTGAGAAGGAATGTGTATATGTGCTACACATCCAAATATCCTACAATGGTCTAGTGAGGGTCTTCTACCATGCCATGCTTCATAGAGTGTTATCCCATCAAGGGATTTAGATGGTAACCTGTTTATGAAATAAGTGGCAGTTGAAGCACTTTCTGCCCATAGATAATTAGGTAACTTTTTCTCATTCAACATAGACCTAGTTCTCTCAACAATCAACCTATTTCTTCTCTCAGCTACCCCATTCTGTTTAGGAGAATACCTTGTGGTGATTTCTCTTTTGATTCCTCTGTCTTGCAAGAAGTTTTCAAACTCATTTGAGAAATATTCACCTCCTCCATTTGACCTTAGCCTCTTCAAATTTTTCCCTGTCTGATTTTCAACAAGTGCAAGATATTTTTTAAAGCAATTAAACACCTCATCTTTGTGCTTCATGAAGTACAATACAATCCATCTTCTATCATCATCAGTAAAAGATACATAGTACCTTGAACCTGAGACTGAGGGGTCTTTGCTTGGTCCCCATACATCTGTATGGACAAGCTCTAGGTAGTCTTCATGTATGTAACCTTTCCTTGAGTAGGGTAACCTGTGAGACTTCCCAAATTGACAAGCACCACACTTATAAATCATATGTTGCTTGGATACATTTGGTATTCCAAGGACACATTGGTCCCTGTATATTTGCATCAAAGTTCTTTCTCCTATATGCCCTAATCTTTTGTGCCAAATCTCAAGCTTTGAAAGTG
>CM035421.1:161866261-161881261 GCA_020310875.1 Ceratopteris richardii | reverse complement strand
ACCACACCAGCGTGTAGGCGACACCAGCGCCTCTAGGAATCCACAGCTGCATTCACAAAATTTGCATTTTGGTGGACCATCGCGACGGTCTCTGACCATCGCGATTGTGTCACACCATCGCGATTGGCTCACGCCATCGCGACGGCTTGGCCGGACCATCGCGACGGTCTCTGACCATCGCGATTGTGTCACGCCATCGCGATTGGCTCACGCCATCGCGCTGACGGTGCCACGTGGCAAGCTAGACCATCGCGACGGTGCACTTCAGACCATCGCGACGACACCCTCACACCATCGCGACACTTCAAAAATTCAGACCATCGCGATTGGCTCACGCCATCGCGCCCAGACCATCGCGATTGTGCATGTTGACCGTTGACTGACGCCATCGCGATTGTGCACTTTCACGCCATCGCGACGGTGCACTTTCAGACCATCGCGATTGTGCAAGTTCATGCCATCGCGACGGTCCAAGTTCACGCCATCGCGACGGTGCACTTTCAGACCATCGCGATTGTGCAAGTTCACGCCATCGTGACGGTCCAAGTTCACGCCATCGCGATTGTGCAAGTTCACGCCATCGCGACGGTCCAATTTCACGCCATCGCGACGGTGCACTTTCAGACCATCGCGATTGTGCAAGTTCACGCCATCGCGACGGTCCAAGTTCACGCCATCACGACGGTGCACTTTCAGACCATCGCGATTGTGCAAGTTCACGCCATCGCGACGGTCCAAGTTCACGCCATCGCGACGGTGCACCCTCACGCCATCGCGACGGTGCACCCTCACGCCATCGCGACGGTCCTAGACCATCGCGATCATCCCAGACCATCGCGATTGTGCAACCCCATTGCAAATTTTAGGGTTTCATTTTTTGGCCAATTTTGGGGCTATTTTTGGGAAATTTTTGGGTGATTAGACTCATAGGAGACCCCTTAGCTCATATTTGGAGAAAAACCTATTTGTCAGTTTTTACCCCCCAGGGCCTGAACGGTCATAACTTTTTCATCCGAAGTCCGTTTTTTGAGCTTAATAGCTCGTTAGAAGAATCAAGTTCAAGATATTTAATTCTTTCAAGTTCAAGACTAAAGTAATGGTGTGTGTGACGAAAACCTAAAGGAAAGAACCTAAGTCTGACGGAACGAGAACTCAAAATTATCACGGAAAGTCGAATTCCTGACGCATACATTAAGACAAGAATCTAAAGAAATCTAAAAAGAATCAAGAAAGTAATAACAAAGAATCGGCGACGATCTGAGCGTGTACTGAGTGTGCAAGGAAGAAAATTAATGAACCTTAGATCGGGCAAACATATAGGTAAGTCAGACCGACGAATCCTTAGATCATCAGAGGCAAGTGTAAGAACTACTGCACGATCGTGGGCTCAACAATTGAACACTAGTTATCCCTACGAGAGCTCAGATACTAGTGATTCAGAAATGGCATTTAGCACAGAAAGACCAGAAGGAGGGTCGAATGTAGCCTATTTAGAAAAACCTGAAGGACCCTATAGAACACAACTAGAGTTTCTCCGAACCAACCGATTAGGTGCTCGCATCTATGAGGATGGTTTACGAAGGCAAGTGGTGCAAATGCACAACCCCGATCAACCCATTGGATTGGAACGTCCAGTGGTGAAATTCGAGAGAGACGCGTACATAGACAAGGAAGGAACGATGTACATCTTAAGTACGCAGCCAAACAATACCAACGAGTTTGGCGTGATTCAACCAGAGACGGAAGCAAAATCTCAAGGAAAGGAACCATTAGACGAGCCTAGAACACCTAGAGGGAAATCTGTACTGACACGAGTACTAATCCCAGAATGGATCCCTCAGGATAACAGAAGCATAGAGTTGTTTGTAAATAAAGAAACGGATGAAGCCTTTTGGAGATACAAGACAGAACTACTTAGTGAAGTAGGTATCATCACTATATACGAGTTCAAGGACCCGGATACACTTGGAAAGGTTGTATACCTGGATGAGACTTCAGAAAGAGTCTTTGTGGTACCCGACCGCGCTAAAAACACATACACATGGAGAGGAGAATTGGTATTCCCTCCATCTAGAACAAACATGAATACAAGTCAACAAGGGGCAGGAACATCCTCGGCCCATGGAAATCAAAGAGAGGGAAATAAAGAGAGACCAGAAGTAAGCTTCACTCATCCCATAGGGAGAGATAGAACAACCACGGACACTAATAGAGTGGATAGACAAAGAGATCATGGAATACCAGGTGGTAGAGATGATTTTCCTCTACCTAGACCACGTGAACACTCAAGAATATTGAGACCCACTCAATTAGTAAAATCAATGAAGAATTATTTTGATGGGACAGGAGATCCCTACGACCACGTCGCAGAATTCAAGCAAGTACTAAGAGCCGAACAAGTTGAAGACATGTTCACGCAATACAACGCATTTGGACTAACGTTAAAGAATACCGCTTTAACTTGGTTCCAACCTTTGCAATTTAGAGACATCCATCACTTTTTAGAGTCATTCATCACTGAATTCTTTAAAAGTGGGATTAGACATGACACGTCTTCGTTGATTCATAGCTTTAAACAGACCCCTCAAGAAACAGTTAGACTAGCAGGACGTAGGTTTAGACAATATGTTGAACGATGTCCAATGCAAGAGCTACCCTCACAAGCTAAGCAAGTGTCATTGTTTCTAGATGGCTTGTTGAGCTCTAAACTACGCTCCTACGTGTACCTAAAAGAACCCAGAACGCTAGAGCAATGTGTGAGAATATGCATAGACATTGAGGACAACTTAGGAGACGAGTTGGAACTCTCCAAGGTCTATAAGGACTCAGACTGTTCATCTCTAGCATCCACAAAATTGTCTAGCTCAATAGAAGACCTAGCAGAAAAAGTGGCCCAGAAACTAGGAGTTTCTAGTAAACCTAGGGTGCTAACAAACAAGCGTTGTTACACCTGTGGTGGTGATCATATGGCAAATGTGTGTCGCAATGCACCACTAACTCAAGCCAACCCTAGTGGCCAATACTGTACAATTGAGAGAAGATACACGAATCATACGGCTCAGGATTGCCCGTACAACAAACAAACTGTGAGACAGAACTACCCGCAAGCATACGCACAGCCAGGTAGGTATTAAGGCCAATACAATGCTCAGCCTTATTACTATAGGCCTCCTCAGAACTACCCATACCAGGCTCAACAGAGACCTCAACCTGTCTTAGCTCAGCAGCCACCCCCACCAGCGAATGTCATCTCAGTCAAATATGCTGCTGCAGAAGAGAACCTAAGTAGGGCCTTAGTGCCTTCTTCACCTTTGATCACAGAGAGTGACCCACACTCAAACAGTTTTGACTCTACGCATGTCGATAGTCCACCCGCATATTACACAGAGTCACCAGAACACGTGGAGACATATCATTACGATAGTCCACCAGTGGAACCTAGTTGGGAGCCCGACTATGCTAATGTGATGTACACAAACCCAAATCCACGGCCCCAATTAAGACAACAGAGACCATAGGGCCCTAGAGGACCATGCTTTAGGTTCCAAGGAGATCATTTCATAAAGGATTGTTCACACCCCCCGATAGCAGGACAATCACAGTACTATAACATCCAAGGCTTTTGTGCTGATTGTGGCAAAGAGCACATAATCAAAGATTGTCCTAAGAACCCTGTTAACGCTCCGAATGTGACACCGATCAACGTGATAGGTATTGTAAATAACGCAGATGGATCCAACCCTACATACGTGCCTATCCAAGCTATAACAAGAGCCCAGGCGCTCTTACAGAACCAAAAGCTTAATCAAGAGAAAGTAGCCGAAACCAGTGAAGTTGCAGAATCTAGCAGTAAAAAGACAAAATCTTGGAAAGATTCTAGAGAAGGAATTAAGAGAAAATGGAGTAAAAAGATAACGGAATTGGAAGGAAGTTTAAAGGAATCTAGAGCCAAAATCCAAGAATTGACTTCACAGGAATTGAATCAAGAGAATCCAGCTCAAAAATCAGGAACAGTTTTAGCGGAACCCATACCAGAGAATCTAGACATGATGTTTCGTGCATATCAGGCTAGATTAAAAGAGGGACCGCAAGTAGCTGAAATGAGTAAGAACTACCCTCGAGCTGATCTAGAAATTGAGAGAACTAAACTTTGCATGAAGATGGTAGAATTAGCACAAGCTTTGTTCGAAGCCTCTAGATATCTTAATTGGAATAACATGGCAAAACCGGAGTTACACTTTCAAGGACTAATGGAGAGGCTAGAATATTTGATTGAAAGCAAAGAGAAAAAGGATCAGCATAGGAACCCTATTGTCCCAGAGACACGGGAAAGGAATGCACCATCCCTGTCTCAAGTACCCAATACAGAAAGTCAAGACAATTTGTCTTCCATACATAAATATTCACATGAATTTTTGAGAGAAATCCAAGAAGAGAAATGGAGAAAGGAACAAGGAACCCATCCTCCTATTCAAGAAATAGATGACTTGCAGGAACAATTTCCCCAAGACATTCCCTCTATATACGATGATGTAGAGGAAGAACAACTGAGTGAACACACAAGATTTGAATCTAATTCTTTACAAGAATTACCTCAGTTCACAGGACCTTGGGAAGCAAAATCTATTAGTATGAGAGCACCCACGATAATAGTGAGGAATGAAGAATCAGTAATCCCTAGAAACACGGAAGTGATCAAGAATACCAAAGTACAATGTAACCTTACTCTGGAGGAGTTATTGAAGGTAAAACCAGAATTGTGGAAGCATGTAGCAAATCAATTCCCCGAGCTTGCTACTACTCCCTCACCAATAGGATCACAAGATAAGGTACCAGAGATACCCGTAGAAAAGATTGGAGATGTGAGCGAAGGAGAGGAAGGTAACACTTATCTTCCGATCACCCATCAGGGCTACACCACGAAAGCCATCTTAGATTCAGGAGCCGGAGTAGCCATAGCTACCACCACTTTATGGAAACGTTGGGGTAAGCCAGCATTAAGACCCACCAGGATGAAGCTACAAATGGCTGATGGACACATAGAAAAACCATTAGGCTTACTAGAAGGCATATCTCTCACCACTTGTGGTGTAGAATTTGAGCATACCTTTGCCATTTGTGACTTTGCAAAAAACCATGCTTATGAGATGATATTGGGACGACCATTCATGCGTCAGTTGCAAATTGTACAAGATTGGGGAACTAATTCTTTGTACTTGCAACGTTTAGGAGTGACTACCAAAGTCAATCTTAGAGACTATTCACATAGAGATGTACCCCCAATACAATGGAATACCATCCATAAGACACCAGTAGAAACAGAATCCGTGCACTCATTAGAATCAGATCCTTCTTGGTTGCATGAGGATACTCATTTATGGATGTGTAAAGTAGCCAAACAAGAGGAAGAAAGGTTAGAAGCCAGGACCTTAGGTGCAGAACAACATCCACGAACCCTACAAGATCCAGCCTATGCACCTGTAGTATTCCCAGACGAAGACTTTGAACCCCATGGTTGGGCAGAAATCCTAGCAACCATGAATGTAGCCATCAATGAAGAACAATGGACTCCCCACTGTGACAAGGATGGCTATGACATTTCAGTTTTCACGATAGAGCCAATCATGGGCGATGCAATTTTAGAAGAGTGTGAACCTAACACTGGTGCATTTGAGGATGCAAGTGATTTTGATTTAGAATCAATTATCATGGACTCTCCATTTGCATCAGAGGAAGAATATTTCTACGAAGTAGAGACTCACCCACAGAGACACGAGGAAATTACGAATGAGGTGAGACTAGCCACGGAAGTGACTACTAAGAGTGAAGGCAAGAAAAGAAAGAAGAAAGAAACCATGTCAGAAAAAGAAGAATCTTTGTTTTAAGTACCCGAGAACTTCAAGAAATATGAAATCGAAGATAGAAGAATCATGGTACGAATGCCTAATAGAAAGGCGAATGACGGACAAGTATATGATAACCGCGAGAAAACCAAGAAAATAATCGTAGCCATAGAAGGAGAGGAAGAAAAATGCACATACATAGGGCATGATCTGACAACTGAAGAAGAAGAAGAGCTAGTTGCCCTATTACGCGAATATAGAGACGTTTTTGCGTGGAGTTATAAAGATTTGAAAGGAGTAGATCCAGATATATGTTCTCATAGAATCCCTATGACTCCAGATGCAAAACCTACGAAACAGAAACCATACACGTACAATGATAACTACGCTGCGAAGATCAAAGAGGAGATAGATCGCTTGATAGAAGCAGGATTCATTTACGAAATTGAGCATACCGAATGGGTATCTCCCATTGTGGTAGTGCCCAAGAAGAATGGAAAATTACGTGTGTGTATTAACCTTAAAAAAGTTAATGCCGCCACGATTAGAGACAGTTATCCTCTTCCTATCACAGAACATCTATTGGAAAGAGTTGCGGGCAAGGAAGTTTACAGCTTTCTTGATGGATTTTCAGGCTATAATCAAGTAGCTATTGCTCCAGAAGACCAACACAAGACGGCATTTGCCACTGAATGGGGCATATTTGCATTTCGTGTGATGCCATTTGGCTTAACAAATGCACCCGCCACTTTCCAGCGACTCATGTGTCATGTTTTTAAGGAATTTTTACGCAAGAGCTTGGAAGTTTATGTCGATGACCTATGTGCTCATTCAAATGTAAGACAGACGCATATCCCAGAGTTAAGGCAAATATTTGACAAATATCGAGAATATCAGGTTTGTTTGAACCCAGAAAAATGTGTTTTCATGGTCAGACAAGGCAAAATTCTAGGACACATTGTGTCAAAAAATGGAATCTCTACGGATGAAGAAAAGGTGAAGGTAATTGCAGATTTACCTAGACCAACTAATGTGAAAGAGGTACAGGCATTTATGGGCCATTGCGGATATTATAGGAGATTCATACACATGTATGCAATCATAGCCAAGCCTTTGTACTCTCTTTTAACCAATTTTGAATGGACAGATGAATGTGAAAATTCATTCAATGAACTTAAACGATGCTTGTGCTCAGCACCTATATTGACTACCCCAGATTGGAGTAAGCCATTCCATGTACATGTGGATGCATCCAATTACGCCATAGGATGCGTGTTAGCACAACCCACGAATGAAGGTAACATAGATCTCCCCATAGCTTACGCGAGCAGACAATTGAACGCAGCAGACAGGAATTACACCACGACGGAACGAGAAGGATTAGGGATGATCTACGCAGTAAAGAAGTTCAGGCACTACTTGTTTGCCAACAAATTCAAGTTCTTTATGGACCATCAAGCCCTATTGTACTTAGTCAACAAACCATGTAACACAGGACGACTAATACGTTGGTTTCTATTACTCATGGAGTATGATTTTGAAGTAGTAGTCAGGAAAGGAAAGACACATCTTAGAGCTGACCACCTTTCAAGATTAAACTCAGGAGAAGCTCCTCAAGGAGTAGCGGATGAATTACTAGATGCATACTTGTTTAACCTTGAGATAGCATTAGAATGGGCTAAGCCTATAGTCCCTATTCTCACATATGGACCCAAGAATCCTAGGTTAAAGATCAAAGAGGGAGAGATTACCAAGTCCCAAAGATACCAAATAATGGCAGGAAGCATATATAAACAGGATAATCAAAAGATTCTTGCTTGTTGTGTAGATGAATCAGAACATGCGAATTGATTGCAATTAGCACACATAGGTGCATTAAAGCAACATCATTCAAAACATCGAACGTTACAGACTCTGCATAGATTAGGAGTATATTGGCCTACGATGGAAGCAGATGTCCATAGGTTGTGTAAGGAATGCCATGTTTGTTGTGAAAAACCACCAGTAGAGCATGCTACATTATATCACGTGTCTCTCACACCAGACTGGAGTGAACCATTAGTGACATACTTGAGGACGAACACATTCCCTCAAGGCATGACCTTAGCTCGACAACGCAGTCTAGAGCAGGAAGCTCAAGATTATTCACTTATTGGCGATAACCTATACAAAAGAGGACGAGATGGATATCTAAGACAATGTGTTCATGAGAGCGATTATCTGAGCATACTAGAGACTGCACACCAAGGTGTTGCAGGAGGTCATTTTGGACCCGATAGGATAATCAAAGCCATCCTCTTTGCAGGATTATGGTGGCCCACTCTTCACATGGATGCGCATACCTATGTCAAGAGATGCGATGTGTGCCAAAGAACTCAGTTTCCTACTCGCAAAGATGAAATGCCATTGAAACCCATGATGGGCGGACGTGCATTTTCTAAGTGGGGTATAGACTTTGTAGGACCCAGTGCAAAAGGTACACATGCGGAATACATTATTGTTGCGACAGATTATCTTACGAAATGGGTAGAGGCAAAAGCCACGAAAAAGAATGATGCACACACAACTGCAAAATTCTTATTTGAAAATGTCTTTACAAGATATGGACTACCTATAGAGTTAGTGAGCGATCGAGGCACTCACTTTCTAAACCAAGTCATTGAATATCTGTTACAGGATTTTATGGTGATTCACAAGAAATCCGCACCATATCATCCTCAGGCCAATGGTCAGGCTGAAAGCACTAATAAGATCCTTTGTAACGTACTGACGAAACTCGTGAACAACAAACGTTCAGATTGGGACAAACAGTTACACCACGCTGTTTGGGCATATCGAGTGGCCTACAAGACCGTACTCAATGCAACTCCCTTTCAGATGGTTTTTGGTCAGAATGCTGTGCTTCCTTTGGACTTCTTGATACCGACCCTTAAGGTTGCACAAGAACATCAGTGGACCGGCCATGAATTATCAGCGAGAATAATGGACTTGGAACGATTAGGAGAAACCAGGCTCAAGGCAGCAACAGGAATATATGCAGCGAAGAAGCGACAGAAAGCGTATTTTGATGCACATGTGAAAGATAAAGGCTTAAAAGAAGGAGATTTAGTTCTAGTATATACGTTAAAGCAACACGCACGTAAGTTAGAAAAGTGAGGTTATGGACCTATGATCATTAACAGACTCTCAACAAGTGGAGCAGTACAGTTAGCCACTTTAGAAGGAGATATAATGCCTAATTATATTAGTGGCTGTAGAGTCAAGCTATATCAGGAACCTCTTACTGAGGATATGCTTAGACGACTCACGTGGGCAAAGAAGCGTAAGGAGGAAGAAAATAGAATACGAGCGGAAGCTCAGGCAGAAGCAATAGAACACATTAAACGCATGAAGTTGAGAAGACAAGGACTAGGGAGAGAGCAGTATAACCATCTGGATACAACACCCAGATATCCCATGGCTATGTGTGAGGTAAAGTCACGAACTCATCCTAGTATAGTGGACAGGAGACCATTCATTACAGTCAGGCTAGAGCACGGCAACCCTTGCCAAGAGCTCAGGGCTTTAATTGATTCAGGTGTTGCGACTAGTGCGATTAGATGGTCCCACTATAAGGATTCAGGAATAGAAATGCGGCCAATTGAGGCATACCTCATAGGCCTAGGAGGCATGGAAACCCCTTGCATGGGTGAGGTGGACCTTCCTATCCTCATTAAGGATGTGACCATGATAGCGAAGCTACTAGTGTGCCATGATGACGACCTGATAGAACCCCTAATCCTTGGCCAAGATTGGCTATACGATCACTCAGTGGACCTAAATCTTAGACAAGGCTCCATACAAATTGGAACCTTAGAACAGAAGCGAGTGATACCGCTTGACTTCCCTAACGGCATTCCGATTGAGGTTTGTAACCCTAGACCCTATGAAACACATGCGACGGAAGACCGGAAGATCTTGGGTCAGACCTGTCACGTTACGTCTACACCAACCCACTCGGGCTTCGCTAGGGACAATTGTCAATCAGAAGGACGACAGGAGATCTTCCCTGGGGCTTCCTGCAAACTAGAGAGGGCAGCTACCCAACCGCTAGGGCAGATGAACACAATCAGCGGTCAGGTGGGTTGCATCAGCGGCCAAATGAGCACAACACCCTGCGGTGCTCATCCTTCCAAACTTGCTGCGGACTGGACTAGATTAAAGATGAAGAATGAATCACTTCCTAATGGGCAGGTCACGCAAGTGTTGGATCTCCCTTCTTTTCCAAAGCAGAGCGTCCAATGGACCTCTCAAACCCAACCACGAAGGAGTCAACCACAACAGAGGAACCCAGACCAACGACACCACCAGACAAGGCAAGGAAAGCAGCAGTATCAACATCACAGAACAAGTGGCACAAAACAAATATGGGTGCCAAAAGGACAACAACCACAGGCTATCAGCAACACTGCAGACAAGAACAGGACAAAGTTTCAAAAAAAGCAGAGTCAGCATACAAAGTCCTCTCGATCTTCTTCTACAAGCATCAATACTCGACAGATTTGGATCGCCAAGAAATACCTTATCCATAGACCCACACCCATGCAGATTTGGGTACCCAAACAATGTATTATATCTCAACCCTCAAGCCATGTAATATATAACCCTCAGAAACCTTTTCATCCTTCAATACCACCAAACCCGATACCGCTTTTTGTTCCTCAGCAGAAACATACCACCCACTCCAAGACTCTTAGGAAATGGATACCTAAACGTATCCAAACGTCTTCTTGTACCCCCTTATCTAACAATTCTCCCGCCCCGTTTAAACTCCACCCTTGTAATAATTCACCCTCAACCAAACCTTGTATAAATTCATACACCAAAACCCCACATCATGCATAATAAAAGCTCATCAAGAATTGTATGCATAATCTGAACCATGTAGGCGTCTAGAGACCTGCATTAGTTTTGCAAAAAATCATTGCATCAATCACTTCACGACACTTGGCTACACGGGTTACGCATCGGTTATGGAAAGGGATTGCGGTCTCACCTTAATGGGATCATAATTAATTTCCATACTAATGTGTTAATCTTTTGTAGCAGATCCTTTCCATTAGCTCACCAGTCATCATGCAAACCGAAGCAGGACCATCGGAAGCAGGCCCCAGAGTGGCTGCGGTGCCCCTCAATGTTTTACGCGCAGAATCCCACCCGACCGCTCCACCACCAGAGTTCCAAGGATTTCCGGGACCCATGCCAATCGATAACCCACCTATGGGATACACAGAGAAGATACACCGTAACTCTCACTGGTTCCAAGGCCTAGCAGGACCATTAGCTGATGCTGACTTCATTTTTGAAGCAAATATGACATTTGATGACCGCACATGGGGCAAGTATCAATTCTTCTCAAGAGAATTCGAAGGCCTACAGAACACCCAGGACTTAACTCATGTTTGGGCTAGAGCCGGCTTCACGGAGTATTTCAATGATCCTCTGCCCAAACCTGACTTTTATAGGTGTTATTACTTAATCACCACTTTGCTGGCCTCAGAGAATAAGGACATCCCAGGAACCTTTATTTTGCCTTCTTTAGTGGATGATCCACCTTACAAAAGATTTTATCTCTCAAAGGATTTAATCAGGGCGGCCATCAAGATTCATGGAACACACACTCCAACGGAGAAAGAACGGCTAGTCCCAGAGAAGATGAAGCGTGGTGACGTAACTAAGTGGGAGGATATTTCTGCTATAACACCTGAGCTCTCTAAGCCATTACGGATATGCATGCAGCACTTTGCTTTCCCAGCTCAGGATCGTTTTACCATGCCCCACAAGAGAATCTGGTTTGGATTATACTTAGCATGTTCTGGACCGCAAACAGTTGATCTAGCTAGCTGGATAATTGATCAACTCTATTTGGCACAGCATAGATGGGAGCGAAAAAAGGTAATCAATGGATGTTGCGCCCTCACCAGGATCATATATATGTGCTTGGCATATGACTTGCCAATTGAGCGTGCCATGACCAGTGAGGAACTGAAAGCATTCAAAGGCACCACTAGGAAGGCTAGAAAATCTAGCAAAGGCAGAGCCGGAAAGCGGATGAGAGGTACTATCCCGTGCCTACAAGTCCCAGCATCACCCTCTCCACAACCATCTCCAGAGTAGTCACCAACAGCAGCCACTCCCACAGTACAACCTATCCGCATAAGGTTATCTAGACCAGTGGTAACGGAGGGCACCACCAGTACTCTCGCACCCCAAGCAGCCACAACCACAGAAACTATCACCACAGTAGCTGAACTTCCCACCACTATCGGTGCGGAAGCTTTCTCTTTTCCAATACCGCATTTAGAACCAGGACAAGCAGAGCCACTGGACCAAACATTTGATTTTGAGATGCCCGAAGTTTTCAGAAGGGCAAATGTTTTCTCAAGAATTTGAAAGGCCTAGCTACCCTACCACACCCAGGGATCAGCCACAAGGACAGGTTGTGTCCAGCTCCGATGATGAAAGGACAGCAACCGATGACGACGAAGGAGACGACGAAGCTAGCCAGGGAACACATGAATCCCAAGAGCAGGAATAGACAGATGGCCAAGGCCAACAAACCGACACACATGGCGATACAAGTACCTATGAAGATGAAACTTATGAGGCAGCAGCTTACACTCTAGCTATCAAGAAGCTGTATAGAACTATGGAAAAAGTTTGGGCACGCAAGAAGCTGACAGAGGAAGAGAGCCAAAAAATAATAGAACAAGAACTTGTCACAGGCGGATTCGAAGACGCATATATAAAAGGATTCAAAGAATTAGTCCAATCAGTAGGCTCCAACGAGGCACTCAGGTACTTGCAACGAAAACCACTGCCACAGTTTGACCCCCGCAGAGTACGACTACTTTCAAAGCCCGGCGAATACATTCGTGTACCAACCGGAGCACAATCTTCAGAACAAGCCAGGGAGGCATGCCTCGTCCCCGAACGATCATGGGCCGTAGAAACCATCATTGTAGATTCCCCACCCCGCGCTACAATTGTACCTACCTCAGTAGTCACTGAAGTACTGACCACCCCAACCGCCCCTCTCTCACCACCCATCCATCCAGCCTCCCCTCTTCACCCTCCTTCCCCCAGACCCACATCTTCATTCGCTGGTGGTGTTGCAGAAACCGTCTTTACGACCACTCATCCCACAATTCCCGCGCCCATTAGCCCTAATCTACCCCTTCCCACACCCACCTTTCTATCCAACCCATTCCTTCATCAATCTTTTCCATCTCTCCCCACAACTCCAAGACCCCTTTTCCCATTCCCCCCGCCATTAACCTTCTCCCCGGTCTCACCTCCCCGATCCACTGTAACCCCTCTTTCCCCTTTCCACCAAGCTGCTCCAGCCAGCCCCCCTGTAAATTACCCCTCAACCTTTGTAAATTCCGTATTTACACCAGCACGAGTACCCACAATCACACCCATATTCACGGTCACCGCACTAGATACGTCCACCGACATGGACATCTCACCACCCACTGCACCATCGCTCACTTCACTCACAGCACAAACATTTTTAGGCACATCACAATTTTCAACAATCACTACATCATCCACCTTCCCATCCCCATTCCCTGTTCCCGTTGCATCCACACCAACTGCATCTTCATTTAGCACCCCGTTAATACTATCACCCACTGTAGATAATGCATTCCGACAGATGTTCATATGTATGACGCAAGTAAGAGATGAGTTCACATCTCTTGGTGATAATTATCAGCAGCTGCAGAGGATAACCAATGACTTACAGTCGCAGCTTAATTTATTGTCCATTGAGAATGCCTCTTTGAACACCCGCTACCAAGAATTACGCGAGGCTTATCACAAATTGGAACTAGAAACTGAAGAAAAGACCAAGGAAGCCACGGCTGACCTGGATAATTTATTAACAGCCCAGACAGTCCGCAATGCAACGCTAACACGCAACATGGGCTTACTACGAAGACACCTAGCAGCCGCCAAGGAAGAAAACCAGCGCTTACAGGATCAGAACCGAGAAAACTTAGAAGCAGCGCTCGACCACCCAGACCAACCACTCAGTCCTAGCAGGTTCAAAGCCATTCCTTCAGACTCAATGAGGATGCTGCTAGACGATCATGTAAGATTGCTAGATGAATATGACCGCATGAACGAGGAGTTACAGAAACTCAAAGAATATCACAAATTACTCCAGTTACGAGAACCGGCACACCAAGACGTACCAGCACCTGTGGACCCCTCTCCTGACCTCCTAGAGGAACTCAACTCATTACGGGCCCAGGTATCGACCCTTGAATCAAGGATTGCAGTATACGAAGCGCCACCAAGGCCAGATTCCCCACCTGAGCTTCCTGCTGAGGAAGAAACGGTCACCATCCCGGTGGAGGAAACGTTTGAAGAAGCATACGAGCCACAACCCATCCCAGGCGGACGCGTCACGGCCGAAGGTCAGATGACGTACGAACTTCCGACCCCCGCGTGGATGAAGACTATTGAGGAACTTGGAACAACGCACTCAGCTAGAGTAGAGGCACAATTACATGCCATGGCGATGATAGAAGAACGAATATTACAGTCTCCATTCTTTGATCAATTGGCCCCGCGACTATACATATCTGGACACGAGCTACAGTATAAACCGTACTTCATGTTAATGGCCGAATACCAGTTAGCCATTGAGAAAGAGACAGGTAAAAAACCATCGCATGCAACTCAATTCGAGGTGGCTGATTTGCCACTAGATGCACAGAAAGGAAGGATCTATCAACCAGAGTGGCGAAAAAATTTACTACAGCAGTATCCAGAAATGATGAGTACATGGGTAAAGGCACCTTTGCACCTGAAGTATAACCCGTGTTTGGGACCAGTGCCACGACGCCGCTCCTGGACTGCCTTTGCTATTAAGGTACAAAACAATAAGCAGTGCCAAGACTGGTTGAATTACCCCTATTTTAAGCCACCCATTGAGTTACCAACTGTTGGCTACATGATGGCTACAATTCGCCACTGGCTCCCTAGATTAAAGCATATGGATGATATAGCGGCGCATATGACTGTCAAAATCTTTGACATGATGCAAATGATTTTTAAAGTCTTCCGACGCGTCAAGGCACCCCATGTCAACACCTCGGGCTTTGAG
>CM035421.1:161831261-161833761 GCA_020310875.1 Ceratopteris richardii | reverse complement strand
CAGCTAATGTTAATGCTGCACCTATTCGAATTTGTCCACATGCATTCACTGAAGGGAAGCTGGATGGATCCAACTATACACTCTGGAAGTTCAAATTTTTTGCAAATTTGGACTCCTATGAATTACTTGACACTGTCATGGGACCGATGGGATTAGATCTAGACCCTATACGAGTTGAAGATCCACCTAATTCAAGATTGATGATACAGACAGATCGAGATCTTCTACGAGCTTGGAAGAGGCGGAATGCTGATGCATTATGTGCAATTGTCACTAGTGTAAGTGATTCTGTGCTTACTTAAGTTCAACATACTACTAAAGCACATGAGGCTTGGAGCATATTAGCTCGACAATATGAGACCAAGAACCACACTAGGATACAGAATTTAGAAAATCAGTTGGCAAATGAAAAGCATTCTCATTCTGAAAGGCTGAAGATTTTATCAAACGTATAAAAAATCTTCAAGACCAATTGGCTGCACTTGGTGTTATTATAACACCAGAAGAGCTGGCTCGAAGATGTGTACATGTTCTTCCAACAAAGTATGATGGATTAGTAACAACCCTTAACACTCAGGTAAGACCAACTCCCCTCACATTTGAAGAGTTTTGTGCTATGCATTTAGAAGAAGAGATGCGGTTGAGGAATTGGCAAAGTACAAGTGATGCTGCATTTTCAACAAATGCAAAAGGTAAAGGCTCTTTGATGTATCAAAGAAGAAGCCAAAGAAGAAAAAGCTCACAAGAAGTTGCTTCTATTGTGAAAAGAAAGGTCATGCCATTAAGGATTGTAGAAAGAAGCAAGCTGATGAACAGAATGGGACTTTAAAATCATCGTGGAAGAACAAAGAGTCTGCAAACAACACAGAGCTGGAACTTTGGGTAGCTATTGAAGAGGTATGTTCATCTACTCAAGCTCCTCTTGATGAACCATGGATTCTAGATAGTGGAGCTTCTTGCCATATGACCAGTAAAAAGGATTGGTATAGTTCCCTAGTGCCTTTGCGGGAATCCATCAATGTAGTGGTGGGAAATGACTCCAAGTGTCTAGACGAAGGAGCTGGAACCATCTCTTTTATCACTTCTCTAGGTTTTGAGAAAAAGTTATCAGATGTTCTCTATGTACCTACACTCAAAAGAAATTTGTTGTCAGTCTCTACAATAACAGATCGTGGACTCGAAGTTCACTTTAATAAGAGTGGTGCAGAAATCATGGATTCATTAGGTAATGTTGTGGGTAAAGGCATACGACGTGATAACTTGTATGAATTAAGTGCTTTAACTACTACTACAGAAGACAAAGATGTAAGCACGTTATGGCACCAACGATTTGGGCATCTTAGATTTGTAGTTTTGAAGGAGATGCAAAGAACAGGGATGGTTGCTCATTTGCCTGCATTTTCAGAGTTGGAGGAAACTTGTGAAGCTTGTATGATGGGCAAGCAACAACGAAAGGCATTTCCAAGAGAGACCAGCAATCGATCTCAAGCTCCTCTAGAGTTGGTACATGCTGATCTTTGCGGTAAAATGTCTACACCTGCTTTAGGAGGATCTTTCTACTTTTTGCTGTTAGTCGACGATTATAGTAGAAAGATATGGGTTTATTTTATTCGAGAGAAGGCTGATGCTTTTGAAAAATTTAAAACGTGGCATAAGTATGTAGAAAATGAATCACGAAGGAAACTGAAGAAATTTAGAATAGATAGAGGAGGTGAATTCTTGTCAACAGAATTCAACAATTACTGTAAGGAGCATGGTGTGAAAAGGAAACTTACCACAACTCATACACCTCAACAAAATGGCGTTGTTAAGCACAGGAATAGGACAGTAGTTGAAATGGCTCGATGTATGTTAAAGTCTCAAGACATGTCTGATTCATTCTGGGCAGAAGTAGTCAATACAGTAGTCTACATCCTCAATCGAAGCTACACAAAAGCACTGAAGGGGATGACTCCTCAAGAAGCATATTCTGGTAAAAAGCCTTTAGTTTTGCATTTCAGAATTTTTGGTTGTTTATGTTATGCACATATTCCTGACTCAACAAGATCAAAGTTGGATTCAAGAAGCAAAAAGTGTGTCTTCCTAGGATGTAGTGAAGATTCTAAAGCATACAGGTTGTGGGATCCTAAGGCAAGGAAGATTTTTGTCAGCCGAGATGTGGTGTTTGATGAATGACCACACTTAGTAGAAGATAAAGGTAAATCTACTATCTCATCAAATGGAGAAATATCTCACCTTGTGCCCACCAAAAGACAGGTTAAAGTTGAGGAGGAGGAAACATCTGATGGAGAAATTTCTTCAATAAGAAGCCATCCAGTTGTAGCTGCACAATGTAAGCCACTACCGAAGTGGGCACAACAACTCTTTGATGATCACAATCCACATGTAGATGTACCAGAATCATCATCGGATGGATTGCGAAGATCAAAGAGAATAGAGGAGCAAAGAAGAGCCTCAGAACACATTGTTAACATGGCTCTAATGGCAGATATCATGGGCT
>CM035421.1:161746261-161826261 GCA_020310875.1 Ceratopteris richardii | reverse complement strand
TGCAGGATCATGCACAAATCTTCTTGTTTGCCTATGATTTCCTGTACCACATACATCTGGAAGCTTTTGTTTTATCATATTGATGGTTGCTTTCCTCAAGTGACCTGTTTTTGCCAAGGAAAAATCATAAACAAGCATATCTACATCATCCATTTTAAGAGTGGATGTGCTTCGAATATTCTTTGTCTTTTTTGAACCTGTTCGTTTAGTATCACACACCATTTCTAAGTTATATTTACCTGTGAATGCATTACTACTTTTAGTGTAATACCAATGCACCATCAACGCCTCTATTCTTCTCTGATCATTATCTTTAGTTATCTCTAAAACCTTTGCAATCCAAAATGGTCTGATAGCCTCATCACCATCAACAAGTACTGCAATAAGTGTTCCAACATTTATCTCTATTAAAGTTCCTTGCCATCTTGCTTCTTCCTGTTTTGTCATCCTTGGGCCTACATAAATATTTCTTTCTGATGGATGTATAAAACTTTGAAGTGCATCTGCATTACATGCTTGGGCCACATTCACGGATCTTTGTGTACAAAAATCCCATGTGAATGGAACATCAATTGGCCAATGACCTGCAATTGTAGACTGTATAATCTCTTCTTGATGATTGAAAAAGTCCTCCCACCAAGATACATCTTGATCTCCAGCATATTTTTTTGCATGCTCAATATGTCTCTTATTTTCAATGAGTGCATGCATCCACTTTTACTTTGATCAACCACATTTCCACATCTTTTTATCTTCATATGGTGATTGTTCTGCACCATACACTATAGGCAAATTAGGCACCTGCAATAAGAATCTGCATCCCTCTTTAGGCTCCCACTGAGGAGAAGATGAATAATGCTTTGCAAATAAAAGGGTTATTTCATCAACCCTCCTCATCAAGAATACATGGTTGAAACGAATATTGTGCAATGGAGCCAAAAACTTAGCACTGTTATCAAGGCCCATTGAGCAAAAGTGCTTAAAGTTATAAATATGTGTGAGGTGTTGAACTTCTGGTTTTGGAGTATATGCTTCTGAAATTAGCTCAGATAAAATCGGAAGAGTAAAAGCATTGTTACATGCCAACTTCTTAGAGAAAGTACTGAACATTTGATCAATGTGATCATGAGTGTGGCCAACCAGAAGGAAATTTACCTTAACCTTCTGATATACCTATTTTTCAACAAGCATGCTTAAATATCCAAAGACTGTAGAATTTTTTTTCTCTCTTGCAGTATTATCAGGTTGCAAATATAGAGTTGGTGGCAAAAGACCCTTCCATGATTGCAAAACACGATGAATGACAGTAACTGTAAGGTTTGGATCATTATGCACATTCGGATATGTGAAGAAAACCTTGGACATTACAGTTCCATTGTATACCAAAGCACCAACCAAATGCATTTGCACAAGGACTTCATCTCCAATGTCCTTAGGGATGCGATAAAAATGTGGCAAACAATTTTTTGTTTGATCCATACCATCGATCAACAAACACATATAACGCTCCGGATTTCTGAGTGCTTTACTTCGATGATGAATTGCTTTCTTTCTCTCTAAAGCTTGACTCTCACGATGGTTGTTAAGAAGGTTTTTTAAATTATTCTTTTCCTATGGTGTTGTAGCCCCCTTTGCCATGTTTTTCAAAGTGGCGCAAACTGAACATTCACCCATTCTAACTTTACGAGGAATAGACACATTGTTAAACTCTTCCTTCCATAATCGAGTAAAGTGATGATACAACACGTACGTCTCATTTCTATTTTCCATGTCTTCTCTATATATTTGAAATACTTCTCGACGAGTAAAGTTATCTGACAAGTGCAACCTTCCAGTTGTAGGCATAACCTCACAATGCAAGCTAAAATAGTTCATCATCCAATTCATTGCATGACGTACAACAGATCTTTTGGTCCCAACATGGAACGTATCCAAAATGAGATCCCCATTCAAAAGCCCCTATTGAACCCTATGTATTCTAAAATTTCCCACACCCATTGCTATTTTAAATGCAGCCCTACAACATCGCATCCCTTGACTAAAGAAATATTCAAAAGCAACACATGTTACTGACATGTTATCCTCAATCATTTGCATGCGAGAAACAAGGTATATATCCTGCCTTTCACTATCTAAATGGAGGAATTTTTCTCTTAGGTGCTTTAGTTTCTTCATTCCTAAATTGTACAAACATTTCAAACCACAACAATGCTTCACAATATCCAATGCAATCTGTCTATTTGAAGTAAGAAATTTAGATCTTTTTTGACTTACTTCACGAGGCCTTCTTTTAAATCGTAGATTGAGCTTGCTTTGCTTTTCCATTGCTCCACATGCACTTGAGTCAGAAGGGAGATCAATGGTTGGATCAGATGGGAGATCAAGAGGTGCATTTGGTTGAGCAGCATTGCACTGTGAATTGGATAACTTAAATGACTCAACGGAAAACATAGAATCATCAGCACATTCTAAACCATATGGATCATCACTTCTGTGGAAAGGGTCAATTGAGAACAATGAATCCGAAACTGTATCAATATGAGCAGAGGAAGCTGATGCCCAAGCATCCACAGAAAAGATTGAGCTCATCTTCACTCAGTTCATAGAAGACTGAAGATGAATGACCTTTTTAAATAAGTAGAAATCCGAGATCAAGTGAAGATGTCACATCAAATGTCACATCAAGAAGATATGAAATCAAAAGTTCATTAAAGTACATTAAAAAACATTAAACATCAAATTATATCAAATTACTTAATTACTCAAATATACACTAATAAGGGAACCAAGGATTTGATTCACTTTTGAAAGATGAGATACACAATTGATTTCTAACTAGATATGAGTCATTGAGTCTTAGCATTATGAGTGAATCAAAATATATCCAAGTTGAGTTCCAACTGGATTAGATATTAAAATTCTTTGGAGTAGTGCCATTGAAGACTATACAGGAAGAAATTTTACCTTTGGTTAAGATTTCAAGGATTAGGTTTTATTGTGGTCTTGGCTAGATCTCAAAGAGGTAGATGAAAGTATATTAAAAAAGAATTATGTGTAAAAGAGGTACATGGAAAAGTATATGTAAGAAGTATATGGAAAAGTATATGTAAGAATTATATGTAAGAATTAAGTATATGCTTGTTACAAAAGATTTTCAAATGAATCTTGAATCTACGATTTTTCTGAACTTTGGATGCAAAGACAATGAGTGACGTTTGAAATTACCAAGCTATTTTGTTGAAATTACCAACCTATTTTGTCGAAATTACCCCAAAGTTCTTTGTTGAACGTTTATTCATACATTGATTTTCCTTTTCAACAATGTGTTACAAGATAAATGTGAATATGAACTGAAGTGAGAAGGATAACACTATAAAGATGTCATTAATCTCCCATATTCAACACAACTTAGACTTGATTTTTTCCCAAGTAAGAGATTCTAAGAAACAATTTATACATGAGATTAGACTTCCTCATGTACATACCATACTCTTGCCATTGAAGTGTAAATTCCATGCAAATGTATATAAATAGTTGCAAGGTTCTATGAATATCTCATTAAAGTCGAGGTGAAACAGCCTATTTGTGTGAGTGGTATTTCTTGGTTAGATAGGTTGACATATATAGTTAGCAACTGGATTCATTCAGTTAGATCCAGTTAGTCTCTGGTTCAAGTTACCCAATTGCCTATAAATAGCAGAGGAGGAGATCATTCTCATTTTCAAAATCCACGAGCAAGAGAGAGCAACAGAGCACAAACAGCCATGGAGCACAAAGCTCAGCATACCAGCAAGGCAACTCTCATGGAGAAGAAGAATGTTTGCAAGATTGCCAAGAGGTAGAAATAATCATACCACAAAAAAAGATTCCTTAAAGATTCCTTTTGTATGTTTGAGTAAATAGTATGCTTTCTAGGTTTTTATTTTTCTTAGCTCCTAAAATATAGATCCAATGAGGGTTCAAGTCGATGCCAGGCATCGACCTAATGGTGTAAGTTGATGGCATGCATCGACTTTTAGGTGCAAGTCGATGCTAGGCATCGACTTTGTGTGCAAGTCGATGCCTGGCATCGACTTGTACCCTCAAGTCGATGCCGGCATTGACCTGGAAGGTCGATGCCTGGCATCGAATGTGGCCTGAAAGTCAATGCCAGGCATCGACTTTAGGGTGCAAAGTCGATGCCAAGCATCGACGTTTAGGTGCAAGTCGATGCCAGGCATCGACTTTTAGGTGCAAATCGATGCCAAGCATCGACTTTGTGTGCAAGTCAATGCCCGTCATCGACTTGAGGGTGCAAGTCGATGCCAGGCATCGACTTGAGGGTGTAAGTCGATGCTAGGCATCGACTTATACCCTCAAGTCGATGCCTGGCATCGACTTGCACCCTCAAGTCGATGCTTGGCATTGACTTGCACACAAAGTTGATGTGTGGCATTGACTTGCACCTAAAAGTCAATGCCCAACATCGACTTGGACCCTTGAAAAACACAATAACGTATGAGCTGATATTTTCAAGCCCCTTCAAGGATGCTGAGTCCAAGAGTGAGAGGCCCTTCAAGAAGCTGAGAGTGACCATGAGCTCTGCTGATCAGCAACGTGACAAAGGCATTGGTCACCAAGCAAAACCAAAGAAAATTATTGCATCCTTATCCTCTGAGAAGGCCAGCAATCCGGTTGCAATATCCTCTGGTGGACAGAGTAGCATCAAAATTCTTGAGGATGATACAACTAGGAAGGATAGGTCGATGGACGTAGAGGTCTTAAGGACAGATCGTCCACTGCGAGACATGACAAACCTGGAGTGGTGCCTTCAGTATGTTGAAGAAAAGAATGCAGTCCTTCTTGTGTTCACAGGGGCATATGGGAAAGGAAAGATCACGACAACATAGGGTTTTGAGTATGGCCTTGTGTACAAACTAGATTATGAAGATGAGGATTCTGACAACCTCCCTGTCCTGGTAGAGACATCAAAAGGTTTAAGAAATGTTATATGCAAGATGGATTTCTTGTGCCCAGAGTGCTGTGTTCCAGATGGGCTTGCAGAGATATGCAGGGACTCAGTGAATCTTATCAAGGACTTGATGCCATGGATCCAGAGCAACATCATGCCAACACAACAGAAGATGACAACCCCTGTAAAGGCAAGGGGTAAGCAGAGCGTGCAGAAAAAGTTCCAGAAGAAAAAGAAGAGAATTGCAGATGAGGAGTCTTCTCACTCAAGCTCTAGCTCTGAGGATATAATAGTTGCACCTGGTGGAGAGCTTGCCTCGAGTGTTCTTGGTACTGAGTAGAACAAGATGAGGGAGGAAATAGCTAGAAGAAAAGTTGTGAAGAAGGGGCAGTTGTTCCACCTGCCAATCAATATCATCCATAGGCCACCAATAGATCCAGTCATAGGGAGGAGGCCCCTTGAGATCAGGGAGCCACACAATTTGCACGTGAAGAATCTTGAGAAGAAAATGAAAATGAATCCTCATGCTATTGTTGTGCCATTCCTTGTCATGGTGCATCCGAATGAGTGCAGCTCTGTGGAGGAGTTCAATGAGGGTTTGTTTGAGGATTATACATATTATGTGATTGGAGGTTCACACTCTACAGAGGCCCGCAGAGAGCTAGTGAAGGAGCACCCTACCACATTCTTCTTTAGGTATGCAAAGTGCAAGATATATGTTGGTCTTACAACTGAGAAAGCCAAGCTTCTTGCTTGGGATCACAACAATGACAATGACTACAGGCAAAAAATGTCCTCCATAGAGAGAATTCAGTTCTTCCACCATGAATATGAAGATTGTCTCGTGAAGGAAGCTGGAAGAATACATCCCAATCTACTAAAGAAATGCTTTATTGAGGTTGGAATTGCACTCGATGAGAATAGAAAGTCTGATGCTTTGAGGAAATATGATCCATGGTTTCAACTCGCATTCAGAACAGGTGAGATCTGGGATCTACACGATAAAATTTTCACAATGTGGGAGAACAAGGAGGTCAAGGGCCAGAAGCAACGGAAGTCGAGGCGAGACCCACAGGTTGATCTGAAGGGAAAGGGAAGGAAAGTTGACCTCTCAATTGAAGAGGCTCCTGAGGACATGAAGCTAATACCATGGAGGGTCCTTCAAGGAATCAAGGATGATACATTGATTATATCAACTTTGTCAAGGGTAATCTCCAAGGAGTTAAGCCTGGAGGAGATGGTGACTGAGCTCAATAATTATGTATGTTATTCTCAGATCCTTTTTCCCTCCTCCCATGTTTCTGGTCTAACCTAGTCTCTTTTTCATTTCTGTGACTGTAGTCATAAAGTATACATGAAGATTCAAGAGGTGATGGTGAAGAGGCTGGGTTGCTTTTCTTGGACAGAGGTCCAAGCAGACTATCCAACCACATCATCCTACAAAGCTTTATCAAAATATTTTATCCTGTTTTGTGATTGGGTAGGTTCTCTTTCAGAGGTCATGCCTGGTTTGCTATTAGTATAGATGCCTTGATTCACCTAACCAATTTGATGCCAGGCTTTTAGTAGGAATTCGATGCCTGGCATCGACTTACTACTAAATTCGATGCCTAGTATCGACCTGCTGCCAAAAGTCGATGCCTGGCATCGACCTCGCGGCATAAGTCAATGCCTGGCATCGACTTGGGGGCATAAGTGGATGCCTGGCATCGACCTCATGGCATAAGTCGATGCCAGGCATCGACTTATGTCCCAAAGTGGATGCGAGGCATCGACTTTCAGTAGAAAGTCGATGCTTGGCATCTACCCACACACGAAATCGATGCCATGCATCAATTCCTTATGTTTCGTTTGCTGTATCGAAGAGCTCATTTAATTGTCTTTCCACTTTATTCTGAAGAAACCAAAGAAAAGTAAGTCTGCAGAGCTACTAGATGATTGCCCCTTGCATTCCTAGCTCACATTCAAAGAGCAAGGCATGAGAAATCTAGACTGAAAGCCAAGGAGATTGATTTTGATGATGAACCTGATCTAAAATGTTTCTCCAATCCCCTAGACCCCCTTAGGCCTATATATTACAATGTATTTTGTAGTGATGTAAATAACATTCGTTCTGTTGTGCCTAGAAAGCATTTCTCCCTTCTCATAGCAGACATACCCTATGGATTTAGGATGTTGGGATCAGTTAATGACGATGAACCCTTCAAACACCCTCAGCTTCGGAAGATGGTCACTGATTTTGCAGAGTTTACTATGTCTCCTCCTTGGAGGATAGTAATTTTCCATAGGAGAGACCAGTCTTTTTCTGTTTCAACTGCTCTGAAGGCAAGATGTCATGTTGTGGATTGCCTCACGTGGTAAGTAATCTTCTTTCTATCTCCATGGCTTTAATGGTGCTCTCTGTCACTTATAGTTCTTGTTGGCAGGGTGAAGACCAACGTCAATCACACTCCTCTGCATAGGTTTGTGAGCTCCACTGAATGCATTATAGTTGCCTATTATGATGAAGTAAGCAAAAGGAGAGTCAGGGAGCATTGCAATGAGAATGGGATCTCAAATGTGCTCATGTTCCCAGCCGTTACCAAGAAACTTCATCATGTAGCTGGGGACATGACATTGATTAACCCCTATCAAGAGCCACAAAAGCTCATAATGAGATTGCTTCAACTATTCTCCAATGATGATGACTGGGTCCTAGACCTTTTTTCGGGCACAAGTAATTTCAATTTTAACAATTTTCATTAGTCATCATGTTGATTGGCCTCTAAGTGGTTTTGTGTTGTTTCAGGAACGACTCTCGCTTGCTCCTTAAAGATGTTCAGGCACTGCATAGCTGTGGAGAAGGATGATGCTCAAGTGAGCTTAATTAGAATGAGAATCCATGGGCTGAATGAATGCCGAGATGAAGACCAAGAGGTTGGAAGGAAGCACATTGCGGACATGGAGAGATTCCAACCGGCTTCAAGGGAGCCTGTTCTCCCACTTGCAGATGAACCGAGGGACATGGCTGACCTTGAAGAGCCAATCTTTGAGCAAGAGAGGCAGGAGATGTGTTCTAATGTTCCAGAGGATCCCATTATGCTTGAGCCTGAGGAAAGCTATGATCAGCTTCTATTGTAGATTCATATTACTCTTGTAAAACACATGAAATGTAAAACATCATTTTAATAGAAATATAATGTGGAGTTCTGCTTCCACTTTGTGTTCAGCTTGATTTATCTTGAGCATTTCTCTGATGAATGTGTGAATGTTTCTTAGTATAATTTTGTTGATTATAATCTTCTCTTGGGAATGCTTTTGTGAAATTTATAACATATTCTGTGAATATGGCCCAACATTCAATGACGATCTTAACTATACAAAGGGGATGATCTTAATTGCCTTGTTAAAATGTTTCGATTTTTGCAACACATGTACTCTAATTTTCGAGTAGCTTTTAATCAGATATAATCTTTGCTTGTTGAGGTTATGGATGTAATGAAGGAGCTTCCCGAACTCTTACTTGTACCTTCAACTCTAATCTCTTGTCAAAGATCATGATGTGGGATTCTTGATCATGCTGAACAACTAGTTTTCATGGCACCAAGTATCTTATTATATCTATCTTGACTACTTGGGATATGAGATCAAGCTTCTAGTGATAATATTTACAAGCAAGAACAAGTGATGCTTTCTAGATATTGAAAAATGCCCACTTTATTGCTTGATATCATGGTCTTTAGGTAAAAAGGAATAGAGAACATGTCTTTGTTCTCCTTTGTTGTGACTCAGTGTTGCTTACCAATAATGAGAAGTTTGTGTCTTTAGAAATCCAAAAAATACTTAAGAGAACCATTGTTCAAGTAATCGTAAACACACAACCTGTGATTTTATAATATCTCTTTTAGCCAATAGACTAACAATAAATATTGACAATGAAAATTGTTTTAAACAAACAATATTGTGTAAGACTATGCATTTTGACTTTTATGCAATGAGATAAGTGAGTTTAACTTCTGCATTCCTAAGAACTTAGGCACAAAATGTATGATGAGTAATAGAAATTATATAGTGATGAGTGTACACATGGAAAATAATAGATATGTACATGTACGGGAATCAAAACACTAACATTATTATGTTAAGTTATTCATAAGAATCTACATATTTCCTTCTTATATTAACTCATCAAGAATATAATGTTTTCCTTTTCAAATAGTGATCTTCACTAGTTCTTAATTTTCTCAAGGTGAATTGACTCCTCATAGACTTTGGAACTTCATGATGTTAAATCCTTTTTTTCTTCATTCTTCAAAGTATAGAGAGAAAAATCTCTCTGACGTTCACCCCTACTAAACCTATACACCGTTCTCCATGGGCCAACCCTAAAATTAGCTTTAAAGAGAAAGTCAAATTTCATATAAACAATGTGTTTTGAAACCAATTATCAAGTACATGGGAATATAAGAAAAGTTTCTATGCAAGGCTGTATGATGTATCCCTATCAATTGCATACTTTGAAATGCATGGAAAAAAATATGATACAAAGCTTAAGGTAGTTGGTGTTTCTTGAAAAAGCATGTGCACTCACTTACATACATTTCATATGCACATACATAAGTCCTTTCCATCACTCATAGTGCATAGATAAAGCTCAAAATCTGCCATTATTCAAGGCCATGTAGTGAGACCCTATCAAGCATACCTTATGTGCATCTTTCAAACATTCATGGTGCATATGAGGGTAAATGGTTTTCATTGATGAGGTTAAAATGAAATTGAAATTTTTCTAAAGACATTTATAAGTGCAAGTAGGTGTGCAACTATGGGAATTAAAAAAATGTGTATGTTTACATTTAATCCTCACTAGGATTCTCTCATAGAATTATATCATATCATTGGATAACTTCATCGTTGTTGACAAAACTTGATCATATTAGATCATCTCTAAAATTCTGCTCGTCTATCAAGTATTTTTAATCATTTCTTCTTTTTTGTGGAAACTTAAACCGTTTTTTCTCTTCAAATGTTTAGATGATAATTTTTCCATATTCTCTTTAATTTGTTTGATAATCTTCAAGAAATTATTTCATCATTTATTTCATTTTTTTTCCATTGTTTGTACTCTCATCCTCATCAATTTGTTGTTTGATGTTTACTTTGATTAATTTCTTGACTGTTATTATCATGGTTCAATTGAGCTTTCAAATTTACAATATTTTCTTGATCAAATAATTCACCATTATCTAGAAACTTTGGACCACATATTATATAATATTCTTCAAGCTTATCATTTTTCAATTTTATTAAATTTCGATATTCTTCTTTATCATCATCCACTCTTTCATGGAGCATTTGTTCAACTTTTCTTTTTCCAATTTTAATTGTTCACTTTTTTTTCAAAAGGTTTAACTTGATCACCAATTTGTACTTAGAGTCTTGTTTAAATGATTTTTCATCATCATATTTCTTTGGTCTTCATTATTTTCAAAATCTTTTCAATGATCTTACTTTAGATTTTCTTTGTTCAAAATATTCCTTCATCCACCTTTTCCTAAGTTCTAGTGCAAAGGTGAATGTTCATGGTAATTCCAAATTTTGTTTTCAACTTGAGCTACCAATTTCTGTGTATAAGCATCTTTATATGCAATACATTCCCAAAACATTTGACCAAATTGATCACATGAGAAACATCTGATAAGTCGATTTAATCTTCTATGTGTAGCTCTAGGGGTGGGTCTTCTATGATTAAATGAACATTTTCTGATCAAGAGTTTGGGTAGACATACTTTGGAATTGTACTTCTTGTTCATGGTTCTACTTGAATGATTGAATTCCATTCACTTTGTTGGACAAAGTCTTAAAATCTCTTCTCAAACTTGATATTTCATGATCAATCCTATCTTTCAACATTTTAAAACTAGTTCCCAATTTTTGCATAGCTTTAGAGCTTTCACCTACTGCTCTAATCTCCATTTCTTTAAATTGATCATTGTATTCTATTTTTTTTTTCAATGAATGCACCCACTCCATATTCTATGTCTTATAGAGCGTGTTTTATGATCCCCTTTTGCCCATGGATCACATATGTTTTTTCATGAATGTTCAATTGATGCAAAAGTAAAAAGAAAGATGAATCAAATTGGTTTTTATGAGATTTTTAAATTCTTGAAGTGAAATGTGAATGAAAAACTTGAAAACAAATGTATGTTTGAGAGAATTGTTTTTTTAGTGTTTTTGAAGTGCGAAAACGCAAACAATTGGAAAGAGAATATGTTTTTGAGTCTTTTTCTTGTATGTTTTTTAATATGAATGGAAAACATCGAAATAACATCGTTTTGTGTCTTTTAATGTGTTCTTTTCAATGCAACAATGCAGATTCGAACGTAGAAATGGAAAATTTTTGAAAGAAAGTGAATTTTGTGCTTTTTCAAATGGAAATATGCTGGTAAATTGAAACGTTTGAATGATTTTTTATGGGATTTAATATGAAAAAATATGTATGCAAAAATTGGAGAGAACCTGAAATATGAGTACCTAGAGTTGGCTTTCACAAGAGGCTCCAAAGTGTGTGGACGTATGTGAAAAATATACAAACTTGGAGAATAAAAGCCTAGATACAGTTGCTTCTATGTGAATGAATGTGCAAACGTGACAACTTCAATTTAAGAAAGGGGACAAGTGATGAGGATAGAATACTTACGAATTTTCATGGAGGCACTCAGATCAACAAAGATCAACCCTCAACGCCAAGGAAAACTCAAAAAATCTTGTCCAACCAACTGCTTCTAAGGGAGAAGAGGCTACTACTTCAACCCTACAAAAACTAATAAATGCATATGCAAAAAATTTGAAATCATATCAACTATTTTCTCAAAGTTTCATGGAACATTTGATGATGGATTCATGTTTCAACATGCTGCTCAATTCTGTGGATCAATTCCAACTATTGGTGTTCTAAATTATGGTGCACATAGGGTGCTTCAAGCAAGCTCAAGTGACAACTTGAGACTCAAAAAATGGAATTTGAACAATTGGAAAATCTTAGTGTATTCTCAAAAACTCACCTCAAGAACATCTCCAGTCTGGTACTAACATTGTGAACAAACGCGTTCATATCATCGGCAAAAAGTCTCATGGTCATCTGACTGTGGTCGTGAGGCAAGCGGAGGCCTTTAATATTGCCAGCTTCCACTTGGTGCGCCACAAGCCTGCTAAGCCCCTCCGTGGCGATGGCAAAGAGAAGGGGAGCCAAAGGGCACCCTTGTCTGATAGATCTTCTAAGTTTGATCAGCTTCGAGAGTTTGTCGTTAATGTTAATTTGGGTGGATGTGTTTCCGAGAAGGGTCGCGATCATCTTGGTGAATTTCTGACTACATCCAAGATCTTGTCATGCTTTAAAGCATCATTTGTCATGATTTAAAGCATCATAGATTTAGTATGATTGATCATTTGTCATGATTTAAAGCATCATAGATTTACTATATTGTCTTGTTTATAGCTACAAAATCTCATAATCATTGGTCATCTCAATCATGAGATATTATCATTTCTTTACTCTCTGGTTTGTACTTTGATGCATCCCAAAAATTTTGGGACACTCGTATGATTTGCTAAACATCATGCTCAGCATGTGGTTCATCATTTTTTTATTGAAATCACTCATGGTTGGTGGTTGTCTACGTTAATTAGACATCACCAAAAGGAATTAGGCTAATTGCTACTATGCTCAGAGCACTATTATTATACTGAATAGATGTAGAGACAAAAATAGCAAGTCTAAGACCTTAGATGAATTTTCTATCTATATCTTTTGATCCATTGATTACTGGATCATGTTCCAAACAATATAGGTGATTATCTATGATCATTAGCAGCCAAAAATCCTCAAACTCATATGAGCATACCTTCTCGAACACGTCATCCAAATATGCATAAAGCATACAGGTACTGATTCTCTTGTACCTACGTCGAATAGGAATCCTCCTGATATGGATGCCACTGCCATATACTTCAAGTAGTACCTCTGTGCATATAGAGAATATGTACCTAAATTTCTTAACATAAGATGCGAATCTTATGTTAACCACCATCCAATGTCTTTGAAGTAACCCCAAATCTTCATGTAGAATAGAATCTTCAAATACATCATGTGAATGGCGGATCCACACCACCAAGCTTCTGCGGCGTAAATCCTCTCATAAGCAAGAGTGTGAGCACACTCTTCTTCTCCAAGAGGAACTCCATAGCTGCTCCTCAACATGCTCCAAAAGTGCACCATGGCTGCCCCATGTGTGCTAGAGCACCACCTCTATTAAGGGACCAAGAACTGGTGTTGCCAATTAGTGTGTGATGTCTAACAAAGTGACCCAAGACTCTCTTATATAGGTTTAAAAGCTCCATGTGCAAAACTCACAAAAAAGCGCTTTATTTTAATCACATCGCTTTTCAAATTGCTTTTGCTTTATTTTAAGTGAGTTTGCTTTAGTTTTAAAGTTGCGTTTAGCTAACTTTAAAAATAACATCTTGACTTGCTTTTTAACACTTTTCACTACTTGATGAATGATCTGACAACATTTTTATGATCCTCATGCCGATAGCTATCATATGAGGTCAAAACCCTAAATCAGTAGAAAATTAGGGTTAGTGTTCTCTCCCAAATTTGATCTCTGATGACGGCATGTCACAAACCATTGGAAATGTCCCTTCAAGCTCTACAAGGTAGACTAATAAAAGTTTTACCCATTTTTGTGCCAAAAATGACTAAGTACCAAAATTAGGGTTTTTGCCCTAAATGGATTTTGGACTGGTGTGACATTGTTTTCCAACAACACTTTGATCCTTGTACATTTGCTTCATATTCCTTTCACATCTCTAATTCTGATAGGATATAACCACTATAATTGAACAAGACTATATTTCGAGTGTCTTGGAGTTCAAATGTAAAGAGTCTAGCTCCTTTTGCAGTTCTCTTGAAGCCTTGTTGTGGATCTTCAACAAAAACTCCATTTCTTGTGAATCTTACCTACAATCCTTTCTCTAAAATTTGTCCAACACTTATGAGATTCTTTATTCTGGTAGGTTCATACAATACCTTGCTAAGTAGATTCATGTTTCCATCTGGAGTTTTCACAATTCCAATATTTCCATGGAGTGTCTAGTGTCATCCCCTGTTTGATCTTCATGTCTATTTCTTAGATCTTCTAAGTCTATGAGTAGAGCCACATTCCCTGCTACATGATTTGAACAACTAGAAGCTATATTAAATACATGCTCATCTGCTTTATCTTGCTTTCTAGTCATGTTCATCAATAGAAGTGAGTCTTCTTGTGTTTTCTCCAATGTAATTGTTGTCATCTCTCCTTCCTTTATATCCTCCTTGGTGATTTGTGTTGTTGAAGTTTTTTTAGTTGTAGCCATTGAAATTGTTTGATCTACCTCTTGTAGTTCCATAGCCTCCTCTATTGAAGCTTCTTCCTCTCTAATTTCTGGGATTCCTAAAACAATTCTCAGCTGTATGATTATTTAGGCCACATACGGCACATGGAGAAAAGCTTTGAAATCTCCCCCAGCCTGTCCAGCTCCTCTACCTATTCCTCTTGAACTTCTACCTCTTCCTGCAAAATTTGCTTGGGAGGTACTAGCTTCATCATGAGATCTTTTACCTTTGCCTTTCCTATCCTTATGCTTATTCTTATCTATGTATAGGGAAGAGGATTGATTACCATTTGAGTTGTCTCCATTCTTCATAAGCTTTGCCTCGTGAGTGAACAATTGTCCCATTAGAGTGTTAAAGTCAGGTACCTACATGTCCATGTATAGGTCCATTGTTATGGTGAAAGCTTCCCTTTTATCATGTGCTTTGATTCCATTGATTGCTTGTCTCACTATCTGCTCCTCTTCAATGAATTCTCCAATGCTTCCAAAATTATCTACTAGCTCCTTTATTTTTGTGACAAAATCAATCACATTTTTCTTCGGCATCTTCTTGAGTGTGGTAAATTCCATCTAAAGTTGGTTCTTTCTAGCTCTAGTGCTTGATGAGAAGAATGCTTCAAGGGCATTCCATGTCTCTTGTGAGGTTCTATGGAAGTAAAAATAAGAGATTGATTTAAGAATGTAAGGCCTGGCTAGAGAATCCTTGGAACACCATATAGTTAACCTTTCTTGTTCTTCTTGAGCTGGTTGTCCTTTGCTTTTGAGAATTGGCATCATCTCATGTATAGAGATGTAGCCATAGATATTTCTCTCTTGAAGATATGATTCCATTCTCACTGACGATTTTGAGTAATTACCTTGATCCAGTTTTTCAATGGATGGAGGAAATCCATCTCCCATGCTGAGTTGATGTAGCTCTAATACCACTGTGAGGAGTCAGGACATGTTTGGATACACTCCAAAGATGAGGTGGTCTTGCAATAATCTTTCTCTACACCTACCAATGTGACTTCAAGGCACCTTATTAGACATCTTTAACTTCCCAAATATGCATTTATACCCACTATCTATCTTAGAGCATCATTGCCAAATAGTTGTGCCAAAAGAGATAACTTGCACATAAAAGAAATATGAAAAACTTGTTATTTTTGGACTTGAACATCTCAGGAAAATGTTTAGTTCTTACTTTCTGCTAACAATAGACAAAAGAGATCTTGGAAACATCTAATCTCAGAGCATAGAAAACTATTGCAAGTTATTTCACTAATTTAGAGTGAGTATACACTATGGAATGAGTTTAAGAACTCAAGGGTGTAATCCCAACTTTTTAGGAGGATGAGAGTATGCAGACATAGGTGTCTTGTATGAATCATAACTCGAGAACTAGTGATAAAAAAAAAATAAAAACTGAACTACAGCAACTAGAAAGATCACTCTACCTATCTCAAGTTAAATGAAGTCAAATGATTAAGAATACACAGAGAAATGAATTAAAACAAGTCACTAAAATTGGTGACAATAGATAGAGATTATCATGAGCTAATGACTCAAATTGTAAATGCTAATGAATGTATGATACAAAGGAGATGTAATGGACTTACTCATATATATGTGAGCTCACTGCATGCTCAACCATGAGGCTCAATGTCTCTCTCTTCTCTGTCATATCTCGTGACTAAAAGTCACTCCTATTTATACATATAAAGTAAATTTGAATTTTGAATTTCTTCTACCTAAAAGTGTTCCTATACTTTAGGTATTTATTGATTTGATTTCACCCACCAATTAGTCGTGGTTCTTGGCTCCTAGTATGAAAAGATTCCTTCAACTCTTTTCCATTTACTTTTATCCAATGAGATAAAACTCATGACTTTTATAAGACATGTTCATATGCTAGTCTTTAGTGAGTACAATGTAGATGTGAGAAGTCCCATCCATTTGATCAAGCATTTAGGCTTACCGAATGTACGAACACAATACTCATTGTGATTGAGTCCATTACTCTTACATCCTATCCTTGGAGAAAATTGTTCGAGAACCCCATGGGAGCTAGAATTTAGATGGTAAAAGAGAGGCAGAGAGAGAGAGGAGAGAATCAAGATAACATGTATAATGGACTAGGATGCACATAGAGACAAGTACTTTTTTGATATCAATATAGATTATTGTGAGCTTTTCCATTCTATTTGAGTGAAATTGATAAAAAATTGAAAAGCTCATTTTTTTGGGGTAAGCAAGGTCATGAGTTTGATAATGTGGCTCTTTACTTTTGAAGGGAGTTTGAAAAAGGAACTATTTTGAGTGATTTTCTTAAAGAATCTGTATAAAAAAGTAACATTTGACATGTATATTAAAAAATGGGCCCTTTCTAGTAAGCAATAAATATGTGAATGTTTTAAAAAAACTATTTTTTATTCACAAAGATGGATGGATTTGATGATATGTAAAGTGGAATCTCTCTCTATTAAATGTAGTTTGTTCCCTCAAGCAAGAACAAGATTAGGCTTAATCCCTTAAAATTATGAATCCTTACAAAGCCAATGCAGGGTTGATTTTTTCATCGTTTTGTGATATGTGTTTTCTAGGGCTATTATCATGGATTTACTTTTTTTGTGGAGGCTGATTGTCATGAAGAGATTGGAAACGTATCAAGAGATTTTGAATAGATCATTAAAATTAAAAATGAATGAACTATGCCTCTTGTTATATCTATAGGGGATTTGAACTCACAATCTCCCAGCTAGGGGTGATGGGCTAACCGCTTGCCCGAAAAATACATTGTTGAGGATTACTTCATAGTCATCCCTCTTAGGGTGTAGTTCAACTATCTCTTGTCTCAAAAGGGTGTGGTTGAACTATCTCCTATATCACATTATGAAATTCTTCCTCCATTGGTTGATCATTCTCCTCAATCATTTATACTTGTATCCCTTTCAAATCAATGATTAGCTCCTAAAATCCCTAGTCACCCTTCAATTGATGGCCTCAACCAGGCATAGTTTCTTGAATCTTGTTTGCAAACTTGGTTTCATGGACCCTATTCTCAACCTTAGTATCTTGAAACTCGTTCTCACTTTTGTATGATATCTTGAGCACTTAATTAAGTGCCACCCAATGTGTCCCAATGGCTTCACACTTCCCATTTAGCTTAGTGGATCTCAAAACGTTTTTCTGAGAGCTTTCCAACGATATTTTACATGCCTCAATGTGACCTATGGATTAAGAGATGCACTCTAATCCTTACAATGCATCAATCAACCAATCCTTTTCTTGGAAAAGTGCATTGAATTAATGTACTTAAACCACTAGAGGAAATGATAAACGAAATGAAGGAGAGTTTTACTCTCCTATTGGGCTAAGACTTAAAGTTTATAAAGCTTCAAAAAGTCAAAGTTCTAGATGAAGTTAAAATTCAAAGTCTAAGGAACCTTTCAACTAAGGTTGAATAGGCTAACTTAAGCACCAAGTTGCGTAACTCAATAAATTAAATCTCATCAATCAAAGTAATGTAGAAGAATTGAATTTTCTACAACATATAAGCCCCATACTAGCTCTCATGCTCACAAAAATATACATGCAAAAAATGCCTGCAGCATCGGAATAGTCTTTGATATAAGCATAGATTTCATAATGTTGGTATAAGCATGAGTATAAGCCTCTAAATAGTCATCCCTATAGGCCTCTATATAGGCACTAGTATAAGCATCAATATTAGCCTCTATATAGGCACCAGTATCTACTTCCATATGTTCTTGACAATATCGATGATATATGCATCAGTATGTACTCGGCAATACCGGCACTTATATCGATGGTCATATCTACAAAATGTTTTTTGGGTGGAATGCAGTGTTCCTTGGTGCAACAACATGACAATGCTGTCATGTAGCAAGGGACAATAGACTCTACCAGAAAAAGTACATGTCGTGACATGTACTCTAGTGGTTGCCGGACCATGTATGCATGATCAAAAACCAAATAGGACTTGATAAAGCAAAACATATTGTTGAACATAAAAGAGATATGCAAGAGCACAATAAAAATTAATGTATAAACGGATTTGTGTCCATCATAAACAACCAAAATAGAGTCGTAAAGAGTACTCAAATACATAATAGAACAATGCCATAAATGAACCATGTGCAAAAATGTGGCAAACCACTACCATATATGAACCAAATACACAATTGTGGCACACCATTGTCATACAAAAAACTAGAGGGATCAAAACATCTAAATCTACAGTCGTGCAACAAAGCGCATTCATGAAATTAGACAAATTTAAAAAATTCTCGTAAACAACAAAAGTAAGTTTAGAAGCTTACCTCATGGTAGATTGTCCCATGAAATGACCATATCACGTCCCTCCAAGTCCTCCAATTGCAAAACCAGCCCATTGATATCCAAAATTCTCCTATGCTGATGTGAGATGATGACCCACTACTAATGCCAACAACAATATGCAAAATGTGAGATCAATAAACATCATGTGTTTAGCATGGGCAATCATTCATCAAAATGATACCTAAACTCATGATGCATCATGTCATAACTATCCCTACCCAAATGTGATGCTCTGACCGCCTCTAGACATGTAGCTACTGCATCTCACTCTTGATGATATCATTCAAGAGTCTACTACTACTCATCTCAAATCATCTCCCACTCCTCAACTTCTAGCCATATAAGCTTCTATAAGCCTCCTTAGAAAGTGTCATGAGCCTCCGATCATCAATGTGACATCTCCGCACCTGCCCTGTGCTAAATCCACTTAGAGTTGACAACAGGGGGCCTAGGTGCTAGCCGATACTCACGATACATCACCTCTATGATGTAATTATTGCAATCATTTCCCTCTGCACTCCACTTTACCATGACAGAGTGTCCAACTATATTGTGCACATTTATCATATCCATTGATGCATGGCCTTTCTGATTGCATCCATTAGTGGAGCTCCATCTTATATACAATACAACTTGGAGTTGTCATGGTCATGAGCATCCCAAGCTGTACATCGTGTACTGCATGACATACCTACATCTGAAGCACTCCATCTAGGACTTTTTCATCAATGCATGGGATCCGAAAGTGTTGTCCATAAGACCAGAGCGCGCCATATTTGTAGTACTAGAAAACACATAAAATGGATTTTGTTATGATGGTCAAATAATGCACAAGATTAACACATTAGTAATTTGAAATGTTTGAGAGCATTACCTCCCAATCACACCCCTTTGTGAGTTTCTTCTCTTCTTCAGAGATATCCTCACCCACTATCTTTGCTTGTAAAATGGTTGCATCTAGCCATCTACTCACTGGAAAGGTTAGAAGAGGTCAAAGGCTTTCTGGAAGAGGAAAAGAGTGATCAGATCAATTATTTTGAAACACGGCTTTTTCTTGTGTGATTGCCTCCTTAGCAAGCTCATACCTCTCTAGCCACTTTTGCATGGGCTCTGAGTTAATGATGCAAAACTTTGTTGCCTTCTCTTTGAAAACTATGTCCATTTTTCTTTGGCTCCCTTGACCCTAGGGCTCATGGCCTAGGAGACAAACATCTTCATCATCACTCCATAAGCAAGGCATTTCTTAGTCCAACATGCCTAGAAACTCTTTTATGAATACCAAAGACTCTTATACGAGCAACCCCTCTATCATGCTGGCCTCTCGATGTGCTCTCTAATGAATAAACCTTTTTAGTGTCTTCATGAACTGCTCTAAGAAGAACATCCATTGATTGTGGGTAGTTCCTACTACTACAACTTTGTCAACCACATGAACCAATAAATGAAGCTAAATTGAGAGAATGCTTGTGGGAAAGTACGTTTCAACCATACAAATAGACTCTATAACATTGAGTTTGGCACTATCTATGCTATCTCTTCTTATCTCTTTAGATGAGATCCATTGTACCAAGGAATTGATTTTATTCATTTGCATTTGAACATGCTCTTGATTCTTGCGATTGGTCTTCCCTAAACCTTTCTGCTCCACACTTTGGAGAAATATGGAGATGCTTGTACTTGTTGTGAAAAAGAACACAATCATTCGAACAAGCATGAACCTTTGTGTAGTCATACCCATGGACTATAAAAGCTTCTTTGCATCCCCATGTGTTGGAGGCATGCCATTACCATTTTCCAAAAAGTGATCTTTCAAGAGCCTACAAGGTCTAAGCATCTATAATGATATTGGTAAATAAACCTATTTGGATGCAACAATGAAAGTTTCAGCTCCACTCTACTTGAACAGTTCAAAGACACTACCATCCAACCATCCATATATGGATTGAAGATTGAGCATCACCAATGACACACATTGAACAGATATCTTTGCGCTATTGTAGAGTGGTAAACAAGCTAGTTTTCACATAATCTGATGTTCTTTGTCGGTTTCTGATCGTAGAAATTCTATCGTGTCCATGGAACCCACATCATTTTCTCCACCATCATGGTCCTTGTCCATGTCATGAATTGCCTTGAGTATTTCTTTCATGTGTTGATTCTCTATCATGCTTGCAATAGCTTATCCTTCTACATCTCATTTTGTATTTTTTGCCCATGAGAGGTCAAACCATGCGACTCGAAGTGTAGGTTTTGTGGTCGATCCAAAGCAAAGGGTTCATATTCTCAAACATGTGCAATACAAATCCATCATTTAAGAAATATTTGATACTTGCATTAGGTGCAAGCACATGCCATTCTCTCAATCAAATCCAAAGATGCCATGCGATATAATGTGGAGGTGTTGGAACATATCCCTCTCTCTCTCTCTGTCCTCTCTTTCTCTATGCTCTCTTGCCCCTCTCTCTCCCCCCTCTATCTCTATGCTCTCTCTCTATCTATCTGTCTCTCTCTCTCTATCTATCTCTCTCTCTCTTTCTCGCCCAAAATGCTAACCAAAATTTCTATACGTTTCAATTTCTCTCCTTCTCTTCTCTATCTCTCTCTCTCTCTCCCCCTTCTCTCTATATCTCTCTCTCAAATGCCAATCAAAATCTCATTACATGTCAATTTTTATCTCCCCCTCTTACTCTCTTCTGCTCTCTCTCTCTCTTTTTAAATGTTAACCAATATTTCATTTCATTTCTCTCTCTCTCTCTCTCCATCTATCAATTAAGGTTTTTTTATGTTTTTTTGTTTTCTTTTTGGCATCAATGTCGTGTTTTTAATATATCTCTCTCTCTTTCAATATCTCTCTCTCAAATTCTAAACAACATTTCATTTCATTTCTCTCTCTGTCTCTCTCTCTCTCTTTATGTATCAATTAAGGTTTTTTGTATGCTTTGTTATTTTCTTTTCTACATCAATGTTGTGTTTTTATCTCTCTCTCTCTTTAAATATCTCTCTCTAATAAAGAAGAAAATATTTTAGGCATGGATGTAGATCACTCACATCAATGTAACTCCAAAACACTTATTATGCATGCATCATCGACATCACCTCCCATCAAACAAAAAACCACCACCAAAAAGTACCTAAAAAACAAAATGAAATCAAAATTAAGAAAGCCTAAAAAGGGCACTGTGTAGGTGAGATGGAGGGGAGGTACACATGCATACTCATGTGAAAAAAAGGGAAATTAGCTTTCATGCTAAAAATAGGGGAGTTCGCTTTCAGTTTATTAAATGTGATGTCGAAATACATGTCGGTATAACCATCAGTAAAGTCACTAGCAAAAATGTGGGTATTTTCATGTGCATTACTAGAACCTATACGATTGAATATATGGAAAGTTATATCGTTGCATATTCTGATGGCCGTAGTGACATCGAGATCTTTATGTTTTTCTAAGAATCTTCCAGCGGTCATACCAATGTCGCGGATGACTGTCGGTATGGTTAGTGTTACTATTGTTGGAGGAGATGGTGGATAGTCTTCAGAGATGAATTCGTGTTGCTTAAATCTACTTCACACCAGCCAAAAACAATTGCAGGAGATCATATATAATCATGAGTTGTTTGGAACATGATCCACTAATCAATGGATCAAAAGAGATAGGTAGAAAGTTGATCCAAGGTCTTAGACTTGCTATTTTTGTCTCTACACGTGTTCAATATAATGAACAATGCTCTGAGCATAGTAGCAATTATCTTAATTCCTTTTGCTGATGTCTAAAAAACTTAGATAGCTACCAATCATGAGTGACTTGAATAAAAAAGATGAACTACATGCTGAGCATGATGTTTAACAAATCATAGGAGTGTCCTGATATTTTTGGGATGCATCAGAGTACACACCAGAGAGTAAAGCAATATCTCAAGATTGAGATGCCCAATGATTATGAGATTTTGTAGCTATCAACTAAGTAGTATATTGAATCTATGATGCTTTAAATCATGACAAAGATACACTGAGAACAAGCTCTAAGAATATCATTGTACTGAAGCATGGCAGAGAAGTGAAGTGAAGATGTAATGGAAATGTATGTATTAGATCATATAAAAATACAATCTCATTGGCAATAATATATTACACAATGTGAGAAAGGTGATTGAGCTATGGAGTGAACTCTCAAATCACAATGTATCTTCGAGATGTCATGCGGGCCATTTGATGTTCTTTTTATAATTGAGTTTGGAGCCAATGTTTTGAATTCAAATTAAAAATTCCACCTAAAAGTAATCCCAAACTATAGGATATATTTTCTCATCAATCAACTACCAAATGAATCGAGATTTGATGCTTCCTAACTCCTCATGGAAATAAGGTTCTTCTACAAAGGTAAATGTAATTGATTTTACAAGGCATTGATCATATAAGGCTCCATAAAAAGTATGCTAATCTTCCAAGTATGTGGGCTTGTATTCTCTTTCATCAACAACTCCCCTTCAAGCCTAACATGCTTTGTCTTCATTCCTCCTTGATCTTCTGCAAACCAATCATCAATTTGAACTTGTTCATCTTCTTCCATCCAAAGACTTTGTGAGTATATCTGCACATTGTAAATGAGTTGATACATAGGACAATTGAATGCCCTTGCTAAGAATTTCTCTCTTACATTATGATAGTGCACTTCAATGTGCTTAGTCCTTGCATGATATACAAGATTAGCAGCCAATTGAAGTGAACTAATGTTGTCTCTAGAAATCATTGGAGTGTAAGAGTGTAACTCCAAATCTACATAGAGTTGCTTGAGCCATATAACCTCTTGAGTTGCATTTGCTAAATATGTGTATTCTGCTTTTGTAGATGACAAAGCCACACTTGGTTGCTTTTAAGATGACCATGATATTAGCTTTGAACCTGCAAAAGACAAGTATCCTAAGGTGCTCCTCCTATCATCCTTGGAGCCAACCCAATCTCCATCAAAATACATGTTTATGTCCAATTCATAATTGAATGGGTAAAACAACCCTTCATTTATAGTACCCTTTAGATACTTTAGCACCCTTTTGGCAGCTTCCATGTGAGGCTTTCTTGGTGCATGCATAAACTGGCTTAATGTACTTACTGCATAAGCAATTTCTACTCTTGTTAGGGTTACATAGTTGAGAATCCCAAGAAGTTTTTGGTAGCCTGTGGCATCCTTAAGAAGTTCTCCTTCATGAGAACTAGGATTATGATTGATTTCCAAGGGTTTACCTGCACTTTTGGTGTTCTCCATCTTGAATTTTACCAACATATCATGGACATACTTTCTCTTAGTAATAAACACACCAGAATCTGTATATACAAGAAAGTATGCTAACAAACCAAGATCACCAATTTTAAATTCTCCCATTAGTTGAGCTTTAACCTGCTTGGTGCCATTAGCATCATTCCTTGTAATGATAATGTCATCCACATAAGTAGATAACATCTGAGTTGGTCTTCTTTATAAATAAAAAAGAATCTACTTTACTAGCCACAAATTCTTGATCCTGCAAATAACTCACAAGCCTATGATTCGAAGATCTAAGAACTTGCTTAAGGCCATAGAGTGCCTTCCTTAGATTGCATACAAAACGTGGTTTATTCTTATCCTCATACCCTCGTGGTTGAGCCATGTACACTTCTTTTGAGATCCATCCATTTAGGAATGCATTTTTGACATCTAACTGATATAGATTCCAATTCTTGGAAGAAGCAATTCTTACCAAAACCCTGATTCTTGGCATCTTAGCCACAAGTGAAAAATTTTCTTCATAGTCCACTCCATAGGTTTGAGAAAACCCCTTTGCCACTACGCTTGCCTTCTACCGCTTTATAAAATAAGCTCTAAGAATATCACTGTACTGAAGTAGTCATGGCACACAAGTGAAGTGAAGATGTCATGGACATGTGTGCATCAAATCATATACAAATACAATGTCATTGGCAATAATCTATTGCACAGTGTGATAAAGGTGATTGAGTTATGAAGTGAGCTCCCAAATCACAATGTATCTTCTTCAAAATGATCCCCCAAGTCGAGATGTCATGCGGGTCATTTGATCCTCTTTTTATAATTGAGTTTGGAGCCAATCTTTTGATTCAAATTCAAAATTCCACCTAAAAGTAAATCCTAAACTATAGGATATTTTGCCTCATCAATCAACTACCAAATGAATCGAAATTTGCTGCTTCCTAACTCCTCGTGGAAATAAGGTTGTTTATAAAGGTAAATCTAATTGATTTTACAAGGGATTGATCATATACGGCTCCACAAGAAATATGCTAATCATCCAAGTATGTGGGCTTGGAGTCTCTTGCACCAACTAGTATACCCTAATCTATAGTTGTGTATTCCAAGAAATGAATTCATTAAAGGGAGAAATGACTAACATATTATCAAGTGAAGAATTAGTGTTTATTGTAAAAATGTCATCAATAGAACCATGGTGGGTCAACTCACTAATGTTGGATACCATAAAAGTATCTTGTGGTTGGATGCTGTTTTGGATTTACTCAAAGAATGCTTTTGAGGATCTAGTTTACTTCTCTTAAAGATAGAAAAAATGCTTCAATACCTTGTTGAAACATATCTTTGAAAAACAAAATGAGTCACAAAGAGTTTCCCTCTAATTAGTTAAAAGTATCTCAGAAGTGTGAATTGTTTGTAGGGATTTTTAGTTTTTTTCTTTCCGCTTTTCACTACTTTCGGACCTGATTCAAACACACTATCTGATTCCATTTAGGAAACCTTAGGGATAAATGGTTGGAAAAAGATAAGTAATGTAGTGGTGTTGATGGTGGATATATACATGATGTTATTTCATCTACAAAGTGTAGACCACATACCACATATGCATATGTTGGTCTAATTAATAATCCTTGTAAATCTAGGGAGCACATGAGCATGATTTCAATAAGGTTTACTTCCCAAATCATCATGGGGAGATACATGGGATTCAAGAAGAATGGCAACATGTATTTGTATATGTCAATTGGTAAAAGTGCAATACAAAAAAGACTAGGTTTAGTCATTGGAAATAGCAAGACAAAGAAAAATTCCACTATGTCATCCAAAGAATACTATATGAGTATCAACTTGCACCAAGATCCATCGTGATGCCTTGAATATGGATTAAAAAACAAGTACAAGATCTATTAAAATAGTTTTTTGAATATGGCTCAAGATGCATAGAGATCAGTTGGTAGATCAAAACCTCTAGACATATCACAGGAACATTGGGATGAACTTGTTGGTGAACATTTATCAAGATTTGAACAATAGAGGAGTCTGTTTTGTCTCGTCTGCATCAGCGTGAAGGTTTCCACTTCTTATGAGATCACATATTAGATTATTGCACTTTTGTTCACAGGTTTGAAGAGGTGGCATACTTGAAAACGTTTTGCTGCTTCGATATAAGCGGTGTGTTCCGCCAAGTTCTGAAGCCAGGAAACTGCTGAAACTTAAGATCCTGCAGAGAGCACGCCAAGAACCGCAGAAGACCGTTGTGTATTTTATTAATTGAATCTTACATTTATAGATGTATAGCCACGGTTCATGGCTCTTCGTATATTCATATTGGCGGACGTTAAGCATTAGTTCCAACAGCAACTACCTGATCTCGTTCAGAATGCTACTCTGGAGTTCTTGGGGAGGTACTCCAGTCAAGTTAAGCCTTGAAGACACAGCATCTGTTTACCCTCCACGTTTATCGGAGGTTTTCTTTGATGGAAAGACAAAGTTCAAGCGAAGGAGGTGCATCCCATTCGTACAGATTCTGAAGCCAAAGAATGTTGCTCATGTTACGAGTGACGTTGATCAATCAGATCACGGACAGGATGCAACAGATATTGTTGAGGGGGGAACTGACGGTGATGTCAATGATGATAGACATGATGGCAAGTTAAGCCTCGAAGACGCAGCGTCTGCTTACTCACGACATTTATCTGAGGTATTCTTTGATGGAAGAACACATTTCACGCGAGGGAGGCTCCCATTCTTACAGATTCTGGAACCAAAGACTGTTGCCCATCTAATTAATGATGGTGGTCAACTAGATCAAGGACGGGATGGAACTGATATTTGTGAGGAACGAACTGATGGTGATGGCAATGCCGAAGGGGATGATGGCAGTGCTAATAGAATGTGAGGAACGAACTGATGGTGATGGCAATGCCGAAGGGGATGATGGCAGTGCTAGTAGAATCAATGGTAGAGATAACCATGACAATTGTGAGAATAATGTTGATGATGGTGCTGATACAAGCGGTGATCGTAATGACCATGATGATGGCGATTATATTAAGTGTGAGGAAGATGATGATGAAGATAGACATGACGATGACGATTATGATGATTATTATTACCACCACGATCATAGCTGTAAGAATGATGATGGCGGTGCTGCTCATGGAAACGGTGATGGTGATAAGCATGACTATGACAATGATGATGATGAAGATAGCAATGGTGATGATGATGATTCTGATCAAAATCTACTGTACCTTTTATGCTACGTCGATCCATGAGCGGGTTGAATGTGATGTCGCTCAATTCACAGTTCGAGATCAGATCAAAGAGAAACGCGTCGAGATAAAGTTTCTCATGCACGAAATAGTACAACCTTGGTGGAAATCTGGATTTGTTCTGGATGGAGTCATCGTAAGGCCGGCCATTGTTGCAGAGATGGCTGAGCTCGAATGAGATCAACTACCATTGATATTTTCTCCCGCACCCTCCTTCTCTAATCTATTTTTTGCCTCTTTTTAAGAAAAGGAAAATTGAACTGCCTTTCTTTTTCTTTCACAGAAAAACTGGAAATGAATAATAAGAGAAAATTGATGAAAAGAGGTTAAAGCAGAGAATTCACGTTTTGATAATTGAAACTTCTATTCTACGTTCTGATTTTTAAAGGCATTTTCAGCAGTTTCAAAAGATATCTTGATTGTTATACGTACTTTGGAAGTAAAGATTTACTTTTGCAAGTTATATAAGATAACTCAGAAGAAAATTCAGAACATAATTCGCCTATGTTGGCATATCTTAAAGCATTTTTAACTATTTTTTTTTTGTCTGATGAGAATCAAAACTATTTGCTAGGAAAGCATATTATCAAAAAGGAATTCATATTATCTCCTACAAGGGACAAAATCATTTAACTCTATTATTCCTGTTTTGTTTAGTGGGTCCCAAATAATGTAATGTACATATGAGCATGTTGGCAAGAACTGCTACTTCTTAGACTATTGAAACAATACCAAATTATCAGTCCGAGCGTCTTCCCAATAGGGGGTATGAAATCAAAGAGACAAATCCTAGTTTTGGGCAGAGAAGGAAGAGGGAAAGATTAAAAATTGGATTTTGCTACCCTATAGATTTTCAGAAAGAGATATCTAAGTGTGCATAAGAGATATCCTGCCCCTATTTTGCATATTCCAAACATATGGAATTGAACATTAAACTTTCATATATCTTCTTATCATCATAAATAGACACCGATAGAGAGCAAACTTTGAAACAATAGCAACACTTGTCACTTTGAAAGAGTAGCAAGACTTGTCTTACCTTATTTCAAAGGTCCCTACATGTTCAAGAAGCCACCAATGCATGGAAAATTCTTTGATGCTTGTGCAACTTCTTAGGACACCCCTTCCTCACCATGCCCACTTCAAATGAGCAAGGATGAAAACGTAAAATGGATGAAAAAGAGGTTTATGAGATTTCTCAAGACCTCACTCCTTATAGCCAAACAAAGTCTAGAATCTTGAGCTCCCATTGAGTTCAATACCTAAATAGTCATCTTTCTTCATTAGAAAATGGTTTTCCTAGTGGCTAAGTGTAGAGCTATTGTAACCATGTTATTGGCCTAGTTAAGCTATGGTGCCTGCAGTGCATACATGTGATGGGGCTTCACATCAATGACCCAAAAACGGCATCAAAAAAGTATAACAATCATCAAGAAGTGATCTTACCTAGCAACCACTATCCTACTAGCATAATCAAGTGATGGCTTGACCTAAACATGCTAAATTTTCAAACTGAAAGCTGACTGAGCCAAGGGCATAGAAGCATGTACCTAAATGATAGTCAACACATGGAATGGACAAAGATACACATAAGGAAATTAAACATACACTCACACCACTTTTTACTCACTCAACCATGAATCCCATAAACAGGCATATTAAATAATACTAAAGTGACCATAAATACTAGTTTGGGTATCAAAATGTAGCCAATATCAAGTTCCTTTCCAAGATCTCAACAAGGAGCTTCTTTTGGAAGTGGTTTAGAAGCATCTATTGGGCAAACTTATGGCCCAAAACTTAGGATTTGGGGAATACCTACCTACATTCTAATGCTCCTAACACCTAGAATATGTAGAGAATGATGGAAAAAGAGGGAGAGGGGGTAGACAACTTAACTAGCCATGTCATGGACATGTATAAGAGCTCACAAAGGAGTAAAGATGTTACGAAGTAGGCGTTGCAAAATTGCACTTCTTTGACTTATTTCTTTATCCAAAATGGTAGGAATTTCAACAAAATGATAATAGTTTGACTTATGTACATGTGCCCTTAATTAGATCCTTTTACAGAAACGGAATAAATACTTCCAAACATGAGTCCTAGAAAAGAAAAGTGAAGTCAACTATGATGCATCACATGGAATATGCAACTAGAGGACTCCTTTTAATGCATTCACAAGGCTTATCACACATCGGAATGGGATTTGTTAATAAGTGATGAACAATTAAAAAAAAAAAACTTTAATATGCCCTTAAAATCTCTTCCTGCTTTTTAGCTCCTTTTTGCTTCTATTTTGCTTCATTGTGATGCTCTATGTCACATTCTTCTCCTCTTAGGGTAAATCATCCTCTTCCATGGGTGTGATTTGTTCGTACCCTAGTGAGAGAGCTTACTCAAGAGCCATAGATTAGAGTCTTTGCAAGTAGTGACTCTATTACTTTGATGTGTTACATTGCCTTAGTATATATCTCCTTCTTATTACTTACTCCTATTGTTTTGGTTCTTCTTTCATGCTTTCTCTCGAAAATTGATCGATTGAAATCTCTTAGTTTATCCATGTGAGTGGTTCAACATGACATGAGTAAACAATATATAGCAATATTCCATTCATTAGGGGAAAAAATGAACCCTGCATGAACCTTTTAGATTAAGGGGTGATTGGTGATGGACCAATGAGAATTTCTCAAACCGAATTTGATTTGGGCCATCAGATATTTAGGAGATCCAAATATGGAGCTTGAAAGAAAGAAGGGAATGCGTCTTTTTTTGTCCGTTGGTGGATGAGAAAATGAATCTAGTGGCTCTCAAGCCATGGCATTAAATAGATGGAATCTTCATTTTAAGGCCATTAGATCACCAAAGGATCCAATGGCTCTTCTTAAATCCAAGCCATGTTGAATCACGTTTCAATATCTTCCATTTGATCTGCGAGCATCCAATGGATGATAAGAACTTGGGTGATGTGAGGCTTCATTTGTCGTTTTCAACCAGAATTCCCAACAGGAATCAAACATTTATACTCTCTCTCTTCCTTTTTCCCACATCTTACAAGTGATGTGATGGTCTATTTTGTCTTTTTCTGCAAGACAAAGTTTGTTCAATCGCGTCCGTCCATGATTAGCATCGAATGGCTTCGAACGCCCATGACCCCAAGCTCACTGAGAGCTTTATTTTGTCTTTTTTTGCCAAACCCATCCCAACCCAATCACAGTGAGAGATCTATTTTGTCTTTTTCTTCCAGAAAAACCTTCGTTAATCTCATGCATTCATGAAGGATATCCAACGGCTCCTAATATTCACGAATCCAATACAAGAAATTCATCAAGTGTGGTATCTTAGAAATAGTAATTTTATATAAAAAACCACTAGTCGTTTTTGTTTCTCCTCGATACCAGAGAAGATTAACTTTAATCCCAAAAAATTAGGGATCCTTACAAGGCCCATGCAGGGCTCACTTTTTCCCCTAATGTTATATAGCTTAATCCTTGTCGATAGATGAACCAAGGGTACAATGCATTGGATATTAACAAATGGCCTTTTTCATGGGCTTGTAATATACCCCTATGCATGCCTACTCTAGAATTCACTGAAAGAATTATGGTGCAATGAAATGGATCTTGAGCTAATTAGTAAAGAGAATGTCAATCATGAAGTTTCCTAGTCTAAGAAGAATGAAACATCAAACCTCATAGATGTTATGTTTGACCTTTGCATATTAGGATGATGCAACTTCTTCGCAATGTCCATTCTTGGGATTTGTAGCCAATATTTGTCCACTCTTTATACAAGTGCTCCTAGATGTTTTGATAATCTAGTTTCACTTCTTTGTTGACTAATTGAAGCTTTTCACCAAGTGCAATACATATGTAGCAAGTAACATCATAGTTGTCAAAACTATTCTAACTATTGGATAGACTCAAGAATCTCTATTTTTACGTTTTTTTTTTTATGTTTTTCGTTTCTTTCGTTCCTTTCTTTTTCTCTTTTACGTTTGGTATTTTGATTCTTATCCTAGCCTAACCAAAGGTAGAATATATATAGTTATGTCTCGTAGCATAGAAGGAAAAAACAACCGCAATACACCTAATGAGATAAACATCCATTTTACAATGAGGTGAAACCGAATTCTTTTGAAGATTTGCACAACTAAATAGAGATCATAAAATAGCCATATCATGTGGATCTACTAAGGCATACTTTAGGTGCACAAGAATAGATGGGTTCATCATGAGAGTAACTTGATTTCCATATCCATTTTCCGTCGGATGATGAGCACATGGTTCTTGCATGAAGAGGCTTGTCTTCTTTAATTAAAATTCCTCTAGATATGATATAAAATCTTATCCAATCTAGTATGTGTTTTTTAATGTTGAAGTTATTCATGGTCTCACAACCCAATATTTTCTGGTTTTTGTTGATAAATTTTTGCTTTCTCATACGTTGGGTCTCTTGATTTTGGCTCTCACTGTAGAGATTCCTTTAGGAAAGGATTCCATTGTCTTTTGTTGTAAATATATATGAAATCCTTGACTTGTTTGGATTGAAATTTCTTTTGCTAGGGCTGGCAAATATATCTACCATCTTTTCATGATTAGATATGGCACTTGGGTACCCAAATTTGGTTCACTTTCATTGGGTATTGTGTGCTCCATATTTGTTGTCTTTTAAGTCTTTGCTTGGTCCTATGAGCTTGTGATTGCTTCTTGTAGGATAGAGTGGACACTTGAATCTTGGATTTGGGAATCCAAATTTTCTTTATTACACTTGATCACTTTACTTGTTGTCTAGATTTGGGTGCCCGTTGTGTTTTCCTCTTAGTAGCAACTATGTGCTTCCGTTAGGAGGTCTTCTTTTGTTTTCTACCCATTTGTCTCATTGACCGTAACTGACATATAGCCTATTCAGGAAAAATGGGAATTACACAGGATTTTGAGACAGTTCTTTGTGTTCCAATGTTTTAATTTTTGACTCATTCACACACTACAACATGTTATTATCTCTTGATTGGAGTGTATTGGATTGATACTTTAATATTAAGGATACTTTTATTATAAAAAGGTTATCAAGCTCGGTCTCAAATGTAAGAATTTTACATAGTAAGTAATAAAAAAGGGACTTGAGTAATTCCAAAATTTCTTGAATAAGCCATACATGGAATTATGGATCTTAGGGATTTAGATCTAAATGTGATTGTGTTGAGCCATAATTAATTCTTTGGGCACCGAAATATGAGATATATTGAGCCCTTTCCAATACTATTCGTATGGAGATTTTTGGGCTTGTGCCTAAGATATTTTTTATGAGATTTAGGCGATCTTTTTCTTGGTGGTTTCCCTCAAGGCATATTTTCTTGAGCTAGCTGAGTTACTTGGGTCTTTGGTATCCACTTGAGTCTTCCTTGTGCTTTGGATTGAGATACATTATTTGCAACCATATTTGCATCATTGTACCAAAATAGGGTATAGACAAAGTTTTACAAGTTTGCAACTTCTTCTTTTTCTTGTTCTTCTTTGCTAGAATTTTGACCTTATCTTTGGTAGTTCCATAGGACCAAATATTGGTTTGGATTAATATTTAAGTGAAGACTCTCATGTGGTCTTTGAAAAGTCTCGGTTTTGGTCCTAAAGTTGTTTTACCCCATTTTTCCTAGATCTTCCTACTCTTGCACTAGTATCAAGGATAGTCCACGTCATATATCCATTCAGGTGACCAGGAGATAAGTGTTTCCCTCATCACCTTCAACGTAATATCCCACTTTGTCTACAAGGATTTTGACTATCAATTGGTCTTCTTGAGTGTTGGAGAAACAAGATTTCATTATGCTTGAGGTGGACATGATCTTCATCAAACTCATCATTGGAATGATGCCCCATATACTCCTTGTAGAGTTTTATTTGCATTCATTTTTTGTATTGAGAGTTTCATTATATGATCACCCTCTTATGTAAGTTGCAAAGCATTTAACTTTGTAAAAGGGAAAAGTAAAAGGCCTAGAAGCCACGAGTTAGAAGTGGTTGGGATTGATTCTCAATCAATCAATTAAAAGGTAGATGTGATTTCAAATTTCCCTTTTCCTAGATTGTAGGAAAAGATGCTAATCAATCTAAACTAAAAACTCCCCCTAAAGTCGAATTCAAGTTGATGAAGAAAAGGAATGTCCATGTACTCAAGATTCTATATAAAGACTCCACAACATTTTTACACTAAGTAGCATGATGATTTGAAGCAATACATATACTTCTTGTTCATTGTTTGGTGCCACTTCAGTTTATTGCTCCTTCTTCCTCATATTTACTCAAGTTGTAGAGATGCGGCTCTCTCTGCAAAGCTCCGAATCGAGTGTTTAAGGTATCATTGGAAAGGTGTTACCAGTTTTAAGATCATTTGGTCCATTACTTTCAGAGATATTGAAGATTTTTAGTCTCGCGGTCATTCTCTCCAACTCCCTGAAATTTTGGGATGACACTAGTTTAGTGTTAAGGTGATTGCTCCTTCTATAGCTCATATAAATTAGGCATTTCAAAGCATTATAACAATCCAGACCTATTTATGACACTCCCTTAAGATGAATTTTTCCAGTTATTGTGCTGGCTACTCTCAGTGTTTGAATTCATAATTTCCATCCATTTTTAGAAGGTTCTTGTGAGCTAATCATGGTGCAAGTTATCGGTTTTGCATGAACCTATTCTTTTTTTATGTTCCAAAGTACCTGTTGGGTTCTATTGCATTAACCACAAGCCCAAAATGCCTATTTTACATATCCAAAGATTTAGGGCTGGTCCTATGCTCGTTTGCTGGACGAACTTCACCAATTGACAACTCATCTTTCTAAGCCTCTCCAAGCTTCTCCAACTTCTTTCATTGAGCATATTTGTTTCCTCTTTCTTATCACACTTTAAGTGATCCATGAGTTTCTTACAAAGTTGAGGCTTGATTTTGGAGTATCTCACCAAGGGTCAATGTGCAATGCACTTTTTCCTTCTTGAGTTCTTCCATGGTTTAAGATTTGCCATCACTATTTCTTGGTCCTTTGAGTCTCATGGAGGAACTGTGATGAATATCAAAGATTTTCTCATATTCTCTAGTTTAATTCCTTTAAATAATTGCATTATCTTCCATTATACAAAGCTCTATTTGAGTGGGTTTTCCAAACTATTTTATATATTTTCTCTCATAATATTCCATTTTTGTGTTTTTGTTATTTTTGATGATTCAAGGGTCTCTAAGGACCTTTCTAATATCACTTGTACTTGAATATTAGAACCTTTAAACTTTCACTCGTACGGACTTCAACTTCTTTCCTATTAGCTTTGTCTTTGGTTGTGGCTTTCATACGTATCACACTATGCAATTTAATACTAAAAGGCTCATTTATGTCAATCACATTAATTTGTGAAGGTTTTTGTGTAGAAATTGGATTCTTAAGGCAATATCTAAAGAAATTATCTTTGGCACAATTTAAACAATACCCTTGCTACTTTCCTGTAGGAGGCAAATTAGGAATGGGACAATTTTTTATTAATTAGTCGCTACCACAATGATGACACAATACCTTAGGAGGTAATGGTTTAGGGTTTTGGTTATTTCGAGCAGGGGACCAAGACGTTGCATACATCAAGTTAACATGTTATCTCCAAATGGATCTAAATAATTTTGTATTCATAATATTGCTGATCATATAATTTCCATAGCCATTGCAGGGATTCACATAGTGGGAATACTCAAAATGTTTACTATCATTGTCTTGATTGAATGAATTCATATGAAATGTTGGAACTACCACTTGTTTTCTATTATGTTCAAATTGAATATATATTGTTACTCTCACCATGCTTTGAGAATGAGGAGGTTTTTTTATTAGGCTAGGTTGAGGTGGGGGGTAGTTATGTTTTTCTATTTGTCTTTAAGCTAAAGGGGTTTTTTGATATTGGGGATTCGTGCATTCCCCTTGCTTGATCTCTTAGAGAAGAAGCATATGATTCTTATGGATCTTCTAGAGGCTATCTCACATGTTGTCTATTGTAGGGACAATTATCTATCACGCGATTGCTGAACTTCTAATCGACATACTTGTGCAAGGAAACTTTTGGAACCTCTAATTTCCCATAAGTAAAAGGGGGTATGGTGTAAACTCCAACTTACAAACAAGCCTAATTGGGTGGTCACCTTCACACTATAAACATATTCATGGTATCGGTATCCTAGTAGGTTTTTGAGGATATTGTCCATCAATGTTTTGATTCAGCATTCAAATCCTTTTATCCACTTATTATGCCAACACTTCCACATATGCTTTATGGGAAGAGCATGCACTCCATAAATCTTTTCACTTAGGTTAAGTTTGGGGTGGCTTCACGTACTTAACAAAAGTTTCCTCAAGGTCTATACATTCCTTTGTACACATCACTGTTGTAAAGCCTCTTAACATACAACAAAGTCCTTAATTCTCCACTTCAGAGACCATATAAAAATAAAGAGATCAATTTCTCCTCAAAAGGTCATTCTTCATTTCCGCATCTATCCACATACTTTTTAAAATTTTTGGCTTTTAGCCTTATAGTTTCATAGTTGGCCTATTCAAAATCACACAAGAGATGATCTATGTTGGCAAATGTAGCTTTGTTTAATGGTTAATCTTAATCCCCCTCATATCTCTCAATCCATCAATTATCACACTTAGGTGTGATGAATCCTATTTCTTGGAAAAGGACATCCTACCTTCTAGGGAATCTTTTCCAAGCTAGATATAGACACCAAGTACTTTTCATTCGTGCTATCCCATGTTTTTTATCACTTTATGAGTTTGAATAAGCTAATGGCCCCCTTACTAAAAAGCCGCCTGATTGCTTGAGTATTTTCTTCTAATAGCTCACTCTCTATTTTTGCAGTCAAGGATCTAGATAAATCTAAGTGTAGAGTAGATTTTCTCCTTCATATGCTATCCATTTGCTGTACTCTTTGGCTTGAGAAATATAATTTAGACTTCTAAATGTAGCTCAAAGCTCTCATCTTAAATTTCCATATTCTAAGAGAATTTGTGTTTGTATTGGAGGCATGGGTTCTTACACCAGAAGCAAGTAATTTTTGTAGGATAACTTGCATTATGAAGTTCTTATAGTCATGATAAACCGATCAAAAGATCTTGGGTTGATTCCATAGGAATTTATAGAAACATTGAATTGAGTGAGGAGAGGTATTTGTGAGTAAACGTGTGAGTCCATGCATGCTTGAAGTTGCATAGGGAAGTTTAATAGTCTCCCAGAAGTGTTACCATAGCAACTTCAACACACAAAGACATTCAAAGAGGACAAAAGGAAGCTATTCAAGGCTTTCAAAGAAAAGGATTTAATGATTTAAGTTCAAAGCCATGCATAGAACCAAAGGGAATTATCTTACTAAAGAAGAAAGGCATCTATAACATTTATTATGATACTCTTGGTGTACAAAGGTAAAGTCCTCAAACCACACAACTCTTCTTGCGAGAAGAGTGTTGTTGATTGAGGAGCACTCTTCTCCCTTGAGTTCTTTGATTTCTTGGAGTTAAATGGTATCAAGAGAAAAATCAAATGTAGGTACAAAACTCCCAAGTACACAACCTTCACATGCATGCTTTTCAATGGACTCAAGTATCTACAAACCAATAACCATATCCTTCTTTTGTAAGTAAAGCAAATTAATAAAGTTAAAATGACCAAAATGAGCATTCCATAACTCTGTTTAGCCATAAAAGAAGTATGAGTAAGCAAGACATTTGATGCAAATCTCTTATGTGTATCCAAGCAATGCAAGCCATTGCATAATGTTCTTGACATCACAATAACATCTCCATTTTTGAAATCATATACCATAGATTTTTTATCAACAAAGTGTAAATGAAGTCCCACATTTGCAATAATAGGAACCAAAATTAAGTTCTCCTTGATATCGGTACATGAAATACATTCTTGAGAGTAATAATACCTCCATTTGTAGTGGTAAGCTGAATTCATCCAACTCCAATAATAGGATATTAATCATTGTTTGCACATACAACATGTCCTCGCAAGGGTGCATCTTTCAATTATGAAAGAAAAAAAAAAACTTGTATGCATAAAGTAATATGCTTTGAAACATCACTATCAAAAAGCAAATTTGAATACGCCTCATTCCCAATCATCTGTGTAGATTGTGATGATGAACCATAATGACATGTAACAACACATGCCAAAATATCTTGAGAAACATTAGCTTCATCATCATCAGTATTTGATTTAGAATTCTTTCTTATTTTCATTATGCTTGGAAACAATTCTACATTCATCAAAGGTATGTCTAGCCTTTTGACAAGAATCTCTTCTTCTTTTATATATCACAATCAAGAGAGGAAAAGCTAGAAGAGGAAATTTTGGCTTTGGTTTCGATGAACCCAAATGTGAACCATACTTTGTTTTATCCCTTTGTGTAATGGAACGTGCTTGCATTCCCTCAAGCAAACTACTTCTATTCACTCTTTACCTATCTTCTTACAAAATAAAAGAAAAAACCTTATCAATAGTATACATATTTGAATTTTATAGAAAGATATGATGCATCACACTAATTGGAGTAGGAACATAGATTGTTTACATACGCCTCCATGCAGTTTTGCAAAGAATATTTGAAAACATGACATGTCAATCTTTGAAATATCCTTAGAGAGTTTGTTAACCCAAAATGCATGGCCCAATGTCCGAAAGCTCAAGGCCCACACATAGGGTGCTTATAGTTTATGTGGATGTATACTCATTAAATAAGAATGCAATATATTCACACTCCCATTTCGAAGGAAAAGTATATTTGTGCACTTGTGGAAGCACTCATCGATCAGCATCAACTTTGCAACGGAGGAGCATATCAATATCTGGTTGTACTTGAGTCAAAGAAATGTCTCTAGACTTAGCATCCTCATTGGAAGTTAGGATATCTTCCATATTGAATCAATTGCAATCACAATTTATACAAAGGTATTGGAATTCATGCACAAAGATAAGTTGGATTCAACAAAATCTTGAAATGCTTCGAACTTGAAACATTACAAAATTTTTGACTCATTTCGAGTCTTGATATTGAGGATACCTTGGAGCCTCCCTTGCTTCATCTCTTAGAGGATAAGCATATGATTCTTATGCATCTTCAAGAGGCTATCTCACCTGTTAACCTACATAACTACTCATCTTCTGCCATGATTTGGGATTCCATACCTCCAATAGAATGAGTAATGTGCACATATGTACATTGCATGCAGAGTTAAGGATCATTCAAAAGTTGGTTTGTCTTCACTTGGATTATGCATATTCCATCAAGCCTATAGATCTTGCAGATGAATGCATAAAAAAAATGTGAAGCTCTACTTTCAGAAATGGGATTTCATGGTGGTGATGTTCATCTAAGAAAAGATCCAAAGCTTTTTTTAGTAACTATCAACCTGAACCCATGGGGTGAAACACTTTTATAAGGATCCATTACTTTTTCCAATAATTGAATCAATTGCAATCACAATTTATACAAAGTTATAGGAATTCGTGCACAAAGATAAGCTAGATTCAACAAAATCTAGAAATGCTTCAAACTTGAAAGATTGAAAACTTTCACTTCGAATCTTGGAAATTTTGATAGCTTTTGATAAAAATGAAAAATTATTTCAGAAATGCTTAACGCATACGGATAGAATTAGAGATTCAAGAGCGTAGTTGAATCCTTTAAGCTAAGAATGCATATCAAGACAATTTCAATCACGCCTCTTGAAGAGAATGCATGATTCCTAAGGTTATAGATATGCTAATCATGCCCAAAGGTTTAAACAGACCATCTGTTCGAATTTTTGGCAAACAGATTGAGTTGTTGTTATACATCCGATCAATGAATCATGCAAATTGGGAAGTTGTTGTATCACTTACGCTTGAGGTTTTGCATTAAAACAAAAGAAACAACCTGTATTTGCATCTTCTCTCACGCAAAGAAAGAAAACAAACGATGCAAAACACCATTATGTCTCGTTCGAAAGACCTTATAAAATCAAAATAAAACAAAAAGATTTGACGTCTGCATATAGGCGAATTCGATTCCAGAAAAAAAAAAAAATCTGTACATGAGGACATGTTTTCTAACAGTTTTGAGAAACCCATTTTAACTAGAAAGAAGCAAACAGAAGGTATACTATGGACAAGATTCAGCCAAATGGTTCAACAACTACTCTTCAAGTAATGCGGAATTCATCTTCTGTATGCTCTGCTTTTCTCACAAAGAATCACTCACATCAATCTTTTCCAAAAATTCTGCTTCAAAACATAATTATGCTTGATCAAAATTGGATTGCCCTCAATTGTGGACGATCTCCGTTTTTAAAGGCGTATTCCACCAAATTTAGCGGTAAAAAAAAAAACATCTAAAAACAACTTGCCCCTCCAATCCCCGTCCTGTAGACTTCGCCAAAATAAACCCCCCAAAACAAAACCTTGTTGACTGCTTTTTGAAGCTTTAATGGAAAAACTCTTTTGGATCCAGTTTTATCACAAGACTCTCGAAATCCCTAAAGGAATGAATCCATCGCTAGGAAAATTCCACCCTCTACTTGGACAGACTCCACAAATTTTAATGCTGTTTTACCCTGTTGAATGACTGATTGAACTTCTTCTAAGTTATCAAACTTTATAAATTGTACACACGCCATTACACGTTCAAATGGAGCCTGATATTTCTCCTTGCTGGTTAATGCAAGGGCTCCCATTGTTTGTTCATGGAAATTGTTGTGGAGCGCTATAAATTCAGTAGCCGGATCATAATTATTATGACAACAACATCTTGCAATCGTTGAAGTCCATGTCACAATGTCTTTGGATGGTACTCCACTTAATACTTGTTGTGCATCAAACATACTTCCACACTTCATATACATGTCAATGGGAGATTTGACAATTGTATTATCAGAACTAATGCCACTCCTACAGATCTGTTTGTGGATTCTTTTCTTATAAATAGTGTAGTTATAGTCGAGCAGGCCCCGAAGGCATTGAGAAAAGCAACATGATTAGGTTTCACAATTTTGCACTAAATTTTTGCAAATAGAACCAATGCGTTTGGGCTATGACCATGCTGATCACGTGCGTCAACCATTGAAGTCCATGTTAATATATCACATTTAGGGAAGGAATAAAAAACACTTCAAATGCATCTATTAGATTTCCACGAAAAAAATTGAAATCTACATGGGCCTTTTAGATTGAGTGATTAGTGATGGACCAATCAAAAGAGGCACCACAATCTATACCCTATAAATTACTAGGTTGAAGGACGAAGAGGGGACAAGATTCCCCTTGGTTCAAGCTTGTCTTCTAGAGAGATGGGAAATCTCGTAATCAAGTTGGCCCAAAAATTCAAAATTTTTTAAAAGTTGTAAAATTCAACATAATACTATTAAATCTCCCCCTATCAGTTTTCAAGGTCAAAAGTTATATTTTTCTAATTCAAAATCTATGCATAATTAGAGCTCAAAAAATTATATATTTTTTTAATAACTAAAAATTAGATTCAATTAAAGAATTCACTCGAACAAGTTTTGAATATGCTGTTTTCAGCATTAACTTGCGCGAATTACCTCAACTCGCAAAAAAACTTCATACAATTCTCCAGAGAACATGACTGGTTGCTCACAAGAAATTCCTCGATACTTCTTCTGGATTTGATAATAAACAATAGCAAATGGCCTTCGTGTAATTGCTTGCAATCATTTGAATCTGCTGCTAACAATCTACGGATGATCATGTTTTGCTGCACATAATATGGACAAGTTTCAGCCAAATGGTTCAATGACTACTCTTCAAGTAACACGGAATTCATCTCCTATTCTCTCTGCTTTTCTGACAAAGCATCACTCACATCAATATTCTTTTTCAAAAAGTCTACTTGAAAACACAGTTATGCTTCATCAAAATTGCATTGCCCTCAATTATTGAGGAGCTCCTTTTTTAAATTCTTAGTCCACTAAATTTAGCGATTAAAAAAATACATCTAAAAACAACATGCCCCTCCAATCCCCACCAGGTACACTTTCACCAAAATTTTCCCCAGAAAAAAAAACCTTGTTGACTTCGCTTTTTAAAGCTTTAATGGAAAATCCTTTTGGTTCGAGTTTTATCACAAGACTATTGAAGTCCCTTAAGGAATGAATCCATCCCTAGGAAAATTCCACCCTCTACTTGGATAGGCTCCAGGAATTTTGATCTTATTTTACCCTCTTGAATCACTGATTGAACTTCTTCTGAGATACCAAACTCAATAAATTTTACACCAACCATTACATGTTCAAAAGGAGATTGATATTTCCCCTTGCTAGTTGATGCAAGGTCTCCCATTTTTTGTCCATGGAAACTATTGGAAAAGGTCACAAGTTTAGTAGCCGGATCATAATTATTATGACAAGCACATCTTGCAATCGTTGAAGTCCATTTCCCGATGTCTTTGGATAGTACTTCACTTTATACTTGTTGCACATCAAACATACTTCCATACTTCATATATGTTGGTGCAAGCACCAAGCCTACACACTTGGCTAGGTATGTGAAGACTTCATATGAAATTGATTGAATACCCATGAGAATCATTGCGATGGATTCTTTACCTTTTACCATTTGTAAAGTCTATTTGACTTGAAGGAATATTTGTAAAAGCGACTAAACTCATGGAGTTGGATGGATAGGAAAGATACAAGTTTCTTAGAGAGAATATATCCTAGGTTAGTGGACCACGTTTTTAGTGAGAGCCAAAAGTTGAATTCAAATTCAAATTTTGAATGAAGCATCTATAAAAGATGGATGTTAAATCTCGCAAATAGATCACTCCAATTCCGAGCCTTCAGTTCATCATATTGTAGGAGAGTGAGGCTCCCTTCATAGCCTACACTTCTCAGCATCATTTGGCATTGATTATCATGCCAATGATCATGTACAACATTATCATATAATACAATATATCATTGCCTACATCTATTGATATGTGTGTCATAGTCACTCAGAACAGTCATTTTGTATTGCTCATATCTCAGTCATTTCTCCACCATTTCCCATGTCCTATGGCTTCTTCTACTCCTCTCTAAACCTACTACATGTTGACAAATTTTGAAGACATTACATTTAGTGTATTGGAAGAAAAGCTCGTCGAAGTGGTCATTGGTCAATCTCTACAGAGGTCCTAAAATATCAGGGGTAATGCCACACTTGCTAAATTGATTGATGTGTGTATAGTCAATCATTTTAAACGATTCCACTTGGAATCATTAGCTCTTCAAGCGAGTTTAATATCTCCAAAAGTAATTTTTCTAATTCCTACTGTACGGGAAGCATTGAGCTTAACAAGCAGCAAGTGTGTGAACCAAAATAGAAGTTTTTCATTGGATTGTGAAATGGGAAGTAGTGTGTTTTGAGTTAATCATTTCTTGCATCACTTTTGAAGTACATAGGCACTTTTTTAGTGTCATTGGAAAGCTAATAGGGCCTAAAACTTAACTCTAAAGTGGAAGAGGGCTAGTACAAAGCAAGAATTTGCAGTACCTACTAATTTGTCGGAGTGTCCATCCATCTTTCCAACAGTGGTATGTGAGCAAAGCTAAGGTAAAATGGGAGATGGTTTTCCTTCTTTCATTGATAAATTGGACACGAACAAAACCAAGCATGGTCCTTGATGATGAAGAAATGCTTGCAAGGAAGGAGTCTCTATGGATACATCTCAAGAGATGAGGAGATGCCCATTTTCAGAAGCGAAGGACAACCTACGAGAGAGGAGCATGAAAGACTCAATTCATGGTGTGCCAAAGATGCATTAGCAAGGTCATACTTACTTAACTCAATCTCTGATTATCTTCTTCCACACATTAGGAACTATAAGACATCCCAAGAGACTTGGGAAACATTGTCTTAATATTTTTCTTCGAACACAAGGGCTAGGAAGAACCAATTGTGGATTGAGTTTACCACTCAAAGGAAACAACCCAGGGAAGGCATCTCAGAGTATGTGACCAAAGTCAAGGATGTGAACTTAGAGCTTGTCCATACAGATGTATGGGGAACAAAAAAGGATCCCTCAATTTTTGGATCAAGGTATTATGTATCTTTCATTGATGATTTCAGTAGGTGGACTATCTTATATTTTATGAAGCACAAAGATGAAGTATTAAGTTGTTTTAAGAAGTATCTTGCACTTGTTGAGAACCAAATAGGAAGAAGCCAAAACAAACTAAAGTGAAATGGAGGAGGTGAATGCTTCTCAAATGAGTTTGATCCATTCTTGCAAGATAGAGGAATCAAAAAAGAGAAATTACAACAAGGTATATCCCTGAGCAAAATGGGGTGGCAGGGAGGAGAAATAGACTAATTGTTGAAACAACTAGGTCAATGCTAAATGAGAAAAAATTATGTAATTACCTCTAGGAAGAAAGTGTATCTACTGCCACTTATCTTGTTAACAGGTTGCCATAAAAATCTCTTGATGGGATGACCCCATATGAAGCATGGCATGGTAGAAGGCTTTCACTTGATCATTGCAGGATCTTTGGATGTGTTGCTTATGTGCATATACCATCACAAATCAAAGGTAAGCTAGACCCTAAGGCAGAGAAGTGCATCTTCATAGGGTATGATCTGAATCAGGAAGGATACATGTTTTACAATCCTTCCAACAAAGGATTTATGGTGAGTAGAGATGTTGTCTTTGATGAGAATGATTCTTGGTTTGAAAGTGAATGCAAGAAATTAAAGTTGCCTTATGACTTGGAACAGGAGTTCCAAAGCCTCACCAAGGAGGAACCAAACTAGATTGAAGATATCAAATCAGATGATGAGGAGATCATCAACCTAGAAGAATTCAAGGCATGGAAATCCAAAGGCAAATTCAAGATGAAGAAGTTGGATGATATACCTGAATCATCCAACCAAGCAATCAGAAGATCACAAAGGGAAAGCAAAAAGCTAATTAGATATGGGTCTGACACTTCTTTAGTTACTAAGCACTCGATTTATCTTACAAAGGATTTGTCACTTGAGGAGCGATCATCATATGAAGTGGCAAAGACCAAGACAAAATGGAAGGAAGCTATGGATGAAGAAATTGAAGCACTCAAGGAGAGTGATACTTGGGAGCTAGTTGCAAAGAAGGAGTCTATGAAGGTAATTGGTTCTAGATGGATCTACAAGATCAAGAGAAAATCTAATGGATCAATAAGGAGTTACAAGGCTAGAATTGTGGCTAAGGGTTTTGCACAAACCCAAGGAGTTGATTATGAAGAAACCTTCTCAGCTATGGCCCAAATGCCAACCATCGGGGTATTGGTAAGTGTGGCTGTCAATCAAGCAGCATAAATGCCACAAAGCTGGAATTACTTCTTGGAACAACTACATGTGTGGTGATAGGGTAAGGACTGCACAAGAAATCATTTCTAGCACTAATCTGTCTATGTCTTCCTTGCAGGTAATTCAAAAGCACAGAATCTTGCTGATGGAAAAGAAGGGCAGGTGGCATAGGAAAACTGTTGATCTGGTGGATGTTGCTAATGTCATCTTCAAACAGTTCAAACATGACAGAGGTTCTGCTGATCAAATCCTGAAGAAGCTCAACTCTAGATGGCAGGTGAATTGGTCTACACACCAATGGTCTTACAGATTCAAAGCCCTGTGGGCCTTTCCAGATTGCAGCAAACATTCTTTTCTTCAATGGAGGATGTTACACCATGGCCTCTGGATTGGTAATAAAATCAGGAAAATATATAATAATGGTGGATCCTGTATATTTTGTGGCCTTGTGGAGGATGTTTCACACCTCTTCCTTGAATGTCACCATGCTAAGAACTTCTGGTCTGCTGTGGAGAAGTATCTGCTAGTGAATGGTCTCCCCAAACTTAGTAAAATGGAAGTTATTCTTGGCTGTTGTAATCACTTGGATATTTTGCTGTGGAATATCTGGAGGGGCTACATTCTTTGGTACATTTGGCTCAGTAGGAATGAGGCTACATTTGGTAGCAGAAAAAGGAACTACCTTATCACTTTGCTTGTTATTCTGAAAAATGCTTCTCTGTCCTGTATTAGGAGAATCAGAGATGCTTCTTGTAATAACTATGATGTCTTCAAGATTTTGTCTGAAAATTCTCCCTCTAGATGGAAGAAACTGTTAGCTGAACAGTACTCTTGTAAAAGGCTAGACATGTACTACTTCTTGTAATTTGTCCTCTGGGTCAGGTGTCTCCTGCCCAAGGCACTTTGTATATGGCCACCATTAATTTAAATTTTCCTTGTTTCTTCAAAAAAAAAAAAAAAAAAAAAAACTTGGAACATGTACCAATTGGATGTATTAAATGCATTTCTAAATGGTCGGATTTCAAAGGAGGTGTACATGTCTAAACCTCCAGGCTATGAGGGCCCAAGCAAGGTAACATATGCGTGTAAACTCAACAAAGCGCTTTATGGATTAAAGCAGGCACCTAGGGCATGGAACCATAGGTTGACTACATACCTTTAGGATCAAGGATTCATCATGAGTAAAGAAGATACTTCTCTGTTTATCAAGAGAAGTAATTTAGAGCTAATGTACCTATGTGTATATGTTGATGATATCATAATTACTGGCAATGATGCCAATGGCATCAAGCAAATCAAGAATGAAATGATGCAAGAGTCCAAAATCAATAATCTAGGGTCGCTAAAGTATTTTCTTGGACTTGAGCTAGTCCATACTTACTTTGGCATCTACATTACTCAAAGAAAGTATTTACAGGATATGTTGAATAAATTTCAATTGCATGATGCCAAGGTAGCAAGCACCCCTACGGAGGTAAACCAGAAATTAAGTGCTCATGAAGGTGATATGCTTGAAAATATTGTAGGATATCAAAGCATAGTGGGAAGCTTAAACTATGCTACATTAACAAGGATTGATATTGCTTATGGAGAAAGTGTATTAAGCCAATTTATGCAGAAACCTAGAGCACCTCACTTAGAAGCTAACAAGACGATTTTGAAGTACCTTAAGGGCACTCAAAATAAAGGATTATACTTTCCTTATACTTCAGATTTGGACATCAGGATATATACTCAGATGCAGATTGAGTAGGTTGCAAAGGTGATAGAAGGAGTACCTCAAGTTATCTATCTTTTACAGGTGACAAGCCTATATCGTGGTCTTCCAAGAAGTAACCTACTGTTGCTTTATCTTCAATAGAGGCAAAATATAGAGGACTCGCCAATGCTATTCAAGAGGCCATATGGATCAAATTGCTATATGCAGATTTAGGATTGCATACTATACCTCCAATGATTTTTGGAGATAATACAAGTTCCTTACATCTTATAGCAAATCCTATTTATCATGCGAGAACCAAGCATATAGAGGTCCACTATCATTATGTGAGAGAGAAGCTATTGAGTAAGGAAATTCACTTGGCATATGTATCAACTAATATGTAATGTGCAGACTTATTGACCAAAGCACTTGATGGTACTAAACTTTGCAGGTTTAAATCTCTGATTGGATTGCAAGACATTCAAGAAGATTGATGAAGAAGATCAAGCCAAGATGTTTGGCTTGAGGGGGAGTTGTTGGTGCAAGTGCCAAGCCTACACACTTTGCTAGGTATGTGAAGACTTCATATGAAATTGATTGAATACCCATGAGAATCATTGCTAAGGATTCTTTACCTTTTACCATTTGTAAACGTCTATCTTACGTGATAGAATATTTGTAAAAGCCACTAAACTGGTGGAGTTAGATGAATAGGAAAGATACAAGTTTCTTAGAGAGAATATCTCCTAGATTAATAGATCAAGTTTTTTAGTGAGAGCCAAAAGTTGAATTCAAATTCAAATTTTGAATGAGCATCTATAAAACATGAATGTAAAATCTTGTGGATAGATCGCTCCAATTCTGAGCCTTTAGTTGACCATATTGTAAGAGAGTGAGGCTCACTTCATACCCTACACTTCTCACCATCATTGGGAACTGATTTTTGCAACAACATAGCCACAAGAAATGCTCTTGAATGAATGAATATCCTCCTAACCATATGCCTCTATATATAGCTCTCTCCAAGGGATTGCCTGCATGGGCAAGTGGATACTAACCATCCAAGTGTCATCCATGTAACTACATGTGCAACAAGTGTCCCAATTAGCCAGAGTTAACTCAAGTGGATGCTTCTAAGGTTCCAGAGCTCAATTGCAACCTACACTAAATCAAAGCCTTTCTGAGTGCGGGATAATCTAGAAATGAAATCCATGGAAATACTTTGCCACTTTCCTTTGGGAATTTCCAAGGGATGTAGCAATCCTTCAACTTTAAGTCATTCAAAATTATTGACTTGACATTTATGGCATTTGGATACATAGTTTTTCACATCTCAATGTAAACTAGGCCAATAAAAATGTCGTTTCACTAACTCATAGGTTCGATCAATACCATGATGTCTTGCACTTGGATCATCATGGCATTCAAAAAGCACTTGATTTTGTATGTCCGATATACTTGGGACACAAACCTTACCTTTACAAAGCAAATATTCATCTTGGAGAGAATAGTGTTTAAGCTTTCTCTCAGAAGTACTTGCTTCATTGTGTTTAACTTGTTCAGCTACTTTTCATGCTTGAGTGTAGCTTGGATCTTCTTTGCAGCTTCCTTTCAAAGTTGAAATAAATTCACTTTCAATTTGTACAAAACTTAGGTTGTTCAACATAGGCATCCAACCTAAGGTGTCTACCACTATGTTGAACTTTCCTTTTCTATACCTTAGTTCATAATCAAACTCTTGTAAGTGTTCGGCCCATCTTGCTTTTCTACCTCTCAGATCTCGTTGGTTTGCAAACACTTGATGTTCTCTTCATCAAAGACTATGGTTAACTTTGATCCATACAGGTAATGACGCCATTTCTTTAGACCATTAATAATAGCGAACATTGCTCGCTCATAGGTAGAGTAGTTTTGTTGAGGAGGACTTAGCTTTCTGTTCTCAAAAGCTATTGGTCGACCATCTTGGCTTAGTACTGCTCATACCGCAGATGAACTTGCATTTGTTTCTAATCGTAAAGGCTTATTCGGATCTACGATTTGTAGAACCGGGGCTGAAGCTAAAGCAAGTTTAAGTTCTTGAAAACTCTTTACTTGTTCCTCTTTCCAATTTATCTTCTGATGCTTCCCTTTGGGTTGATCTCTCAAAGGTACTGCAATCTTGGCATATCCAGCCACAAACGTCCGATAATATCCTGCCAATCCAAGAAAACTTTGTAGTTCTCAAATCGTCTTGGGCTCAGGCCATTCAAGAATCCCTTGGACCTTTTCACGGTCAACTTTGATTCCTTCCGCGGAAATAATATGGGGTAAAGAATTCACATTTTGACTCTTTACCATAAATTTTGCTATCACAAAGAAGTTCAAAAACTTTTTCCAAGTGCTCTAAGTGACTTTCATGATGTTTAATGTAGATCAAAATATCATCGAGAAAATCTACAACAAAATTTTCCAGGTACGGCTTAAGCACTTGATTCATTAAAGTCATAAATATTGCGGGTGGGTTTGTCAACCCGAACAGCATCATTAAAAACTCATAGTCACCATACTTTGTTCGAAGGGCTGTCTTGGGAATATCATCATCTTTGATTCTGATGTGATGATAACATTGGCATAAATCAATCTTAGAAAAGACTTTAGCCCCCTTTAAGCTATCAAAAAGATCTTCGACTAGCGGCATGAGATACTTGTTCTTTATTGTAAGATTGTTTAAAGCCCTATAATCTATGCACAACCTCATAGATCCATCTTTCTTTTTTACTAGAAGGATGGGTGCTACCCAAGGGCACTGGCTTGGGTGGATAAATCCTTTATCCAAATAGTATTGAATCTGATTCTCAACTTCTGGATTATGGACATAGGGGAGGCGGTATGGGTTTTGAGATTTTGGCTTGGTTCCTAGAAGCTGATCTATACTGTGATCGATGTTTCCATGAGAGGGTGGGAAGTCGTGGGAGAGTTCCTTAGGGAACACATTTTTAAACTCCTTCATTAAATTGTTAAATTTAGAATGGACTTCATGAGGAATAAAAGACGAGACATAAGAAACATGCTTTGTATTATCAAAATCTATTACATCGCTACTAAGGACCAAAAAAGATTGGGTCCTACTTCATCGCTGACAAGTTTCTTTAATTTAGTAAATGAAATCAAAGGGATACTTGGAACATCATGCTTGCCGTTGATTTTATACACTACACCGTGGTGCTGGAATTCCAATGTATTAGTAAAATAACACCTGGTCAATGTTCATTATTTGGAAGTCTAAAGTGTCTTTAAATCCTTGGATTTCTAGTTCCAAATTAGATATCATTGTGTCCCAAACAAAGGTATCTTGACCGTGCATCATGGAAACAATGTATTTATGAGGAGATGGTTTCTGAGGAAGAGCTAGTTTTTTCACTAACGCATAATTAATAAAATTATGCATAGTAAATTCATCCACCATAATCCGGATGGTGTGCCCTTTGATAGATCCATGCAGCTTGATCAAATCATGTGGACCAAACTCTTGAGGTTGCCACATGTGTTTGGAGATGTGGCATTTATGGGTACTATAGAAATGCATTATCTAAACCTTCTTTGCACTTGAATTTGTATCCAAGTGCAGAGTTTGAATCAGATGTATTTGCTGCTTACCCTTTCCCTTACTTTCTCTTCCAACTAGACAGGCACAACTATAATATCCTTGCTTGAGACCCTTAAAGCACAAATTTTCCTTTTGCGCTTTAAGATGATCTTCTAGAGAAAGTACGTGTTTAAAAATACGAGGTTTTTTAGACACCCTTTCATTCGATCTTGCCCCTTTGCCCTTGCGCTTAAAGTTAGTCTTCTAGGAATAACTACTTTCTTGCGAGATATCCAGACGTGAGTTATCCTCATAAATCTGGGCAACCTTAATCGCCTCTTCAAGGGATTTAGGTGCATGTCTTTTGACTTCATTTCGAATTCACTAATTAAGTCCTCTGAAAAAACCGCAAAGATGATGACAGTCATCTAAGTTTTTAAATTTTAGAATAACATCTTGGTATTCTGAAATATAAACTGATAACGGTCTACCTTTTTGTTGAATTTTATCCCACGCCTCCCAGTTGCGTTCCTCCTCATTCTCGGGGAGAAAATCTTTCTTGAAGAGGCGAGAAAATTCAACCCAGGTAGTAGGTTTCTTGTGAGTCTCAGAGAGACTCATCCACCAAGTATAAGCCTTGGGTCCTAGTGATAAGCTTGTTTCTACTACTCTCACATGATCCGCTGTATGTTTGAGTTCGTGGACATCATTCCACTTCTCCAAGAAGATCAAAACTGCATCTTTATTCCTATCCTTATCCTCTCCAGAGAAGTAAGGAGGACGGATCTCCTTTCCTAAGCAAAGATCCACTGGGCCGTTATGACTTCGTGACATCCCTACCAAAGTAGCAAACAAGGGAGTAGAAGATACCAAACTAAGATGGCTCATACTTCCCATTAGGGGAAACATGTCCGTATGAGAGAGGATAATCCCTTATCCATTTCCATCCTAACAGACATTGGTGAAGTTGCAATCGTATATGTGTGACTATCCAAAGTAGCCTTACTGATATCCCTTGGCGTCTGAAGTAAGTTCAGAATGGCCTTAAGGTGATCTTGGATTCCATCAACAGATTGATGGAGTTCTGCAACCTCATCTGGAATATTGGACCACCATCCAAGTCTTTGCTCAACTAGCAACATCCTACCTTCCATATCTTTCCTCTCATTTAAGGTAGTGTTTCTTTCTCCTTTCCTCGTAGAATCCTCAACGTCTAATGCTACAATTGTCGGTTCTATTTGTTATGCATCACGTGCATGACTACTATTGGAAACCATAGGTGTAGATGAATGCAATGCGTGAAACTACTGGTGGTCTAGTCATGAATGAGGATCTACTAACATAGGAATGGAAACATACATTGACGCACTAGTAGTACTCGTAAGCAAGACGTGGCTAGAAGTCCCCTCCATTGCACACAGAGCGTTATTAAACTTACTAACTTAGAATTCCTAATGCAAGTGGTGTGTGCAACAAAATCAAAAGAGCTATGCAAGAATATCACAAGAAATCATCCTTGATGATTTGGTCCATCGAGGTCGACTTTATTCTAGTTGAGAGTGCTAGAATAATGACAAAGTTAGGCCTCTGGATCTTCACTCCACAACTCCTTTTCCTTTAAAATTTTCCCAAAACTTTAGCTTTCTTCAGCTTTGCTCACCAAGGATATGTAGTCAGGTTTGGTTGGGGTTATAAACAAGCTCAAGAAGAAGCAACAATCCAAGTAAACTTGGCTCGAAATTAGCAGAGATTACAAAGACCCAGAACAACAGAAAATATGTAGAGAGTTTAATCACAGATTGCCTTTACTACAATGGATTAGACATTGTATTCTATTCATCAAGGTCACGAGATCGATTCCTCCAAGCGATCACCTTTTATCTCTATAACTTTCGAGTTCTGCGGCCTAGAATGAAGATCAAGTTAAACTCCTCCACTTTCAAAGTCACGTGAGCCAGTTGGCTCCTTGGATATGGCAGCTGCTTCCGTCCGCGCAAATGATGGGTTTGAATCCAATGGGTTATTGCAACAAATCTTCTTTTGCTCCCTTGTAGTGAATTTTAAACGCACTGAATCACGATTAATAAGGGCTCCTGTTGAGATGAAGACACGCTAAGTGGTTGGCTCCTTGGATATGACAACCATTTCTCTACCGACAGGTGTCGAGTTCGAATCTGATCGCTATCTTAGCTTTTAAGTTTGATGAAGAAGCTTTCAAAAACGTGAATTAAAGGTATCAATCAATAGCGTAGGGACCATGAGCATCGAAAGGCATTCCACAATCACAGCAAGAAGGGCGTAAATTTTTGCTTATCTCCTCTTTAAGCCTGCCAAGACGACTTCGATTAGGGATGATGCTTCGAGACAACCGCGTGTTAACTTCGATGCTTGTAGGAGAGTTATGCATGCAAGAACTGATGAGCAAGAAGATCTATGATAGCTATGGAGAGAGCTCTCATACCAATGCAACAGCGTAGCCATAGGAAATGCTCTTGAATGAATGACTCTCTTCCCAACCATATGCCTCTATATATAGCTCTCTCCAAGGGACTGCCTGCATGGGCAGGTGGATACTAACCGTCCAAGTGTCAGCCATGTAACAACATGTGTGCCAAGTGTTCCAGTTAGCCAGAGTTAACTCAAGTGGATGCTTCTAGAAGGTTATAAAGCTCTTTGGGCAAAACACTCTTGCCATTGTACCCCATGGGGGTCGAACCAAACACCTCATCCTTCACACCCTTGAGTCTTTACCACTAGGCTAAGTGGATTACTTGGTTACAAGAGTAAATAACCTTCTAATAAATCTAGACTTGAGATATTTGGCCACACATACGAATGACCAAACGGTGTCCGATTTTAGATCTATTTGAACCATTCGGATCCTTAGATCACAAACTTACTTTATTACAATTATCATGCCAATGATCAGGTACAAAATTGTCATATAATACAATATATCATTGCCTACATATGTTGAATACATTCCATTCAGTGGATTGGAAGAAAAGCTCGTTGAAGTGTTCATTGGTCAATCTCTACAGAGGTCCTAAAATATCCAGGGTAATGCTACACTTGCTAAATTGATTGCTCTGTGTATAGTCAATCATTTTAAGTAGATCCACTTGGAATCATTAGCTCTTTAATCTAATTTAATATCTCCAAAAGGAATTTTTCTAATTCTTATTATACTGGAAGCACTAAGCTTAACAAGCAGCAATTGTGTGAACCAAAATAGAAGGTTTTTATTGGATTGTGAAATGGGAAGTAGTCTATTTTGAATTAATCATTTCTTACATCATTTCCAAAATATATAGGCACTTTTTTAGTGTCATTGGAAAGCTAAGAGGGCCTACAACATAACTCTAAAGTGGAAGAGGGCTGGTACAAAGCACGAATTCGCAATAGCTACTCATTTCTTGGAGTGTCCATCCATCTTTCCAAACAATATACATGTCAATGAAAGATTTGACAATTGTATTATAAAAACCAAGGCCACTCCTAAAGATCTTTGTGGATTTTTTTCTTATAAAAATAGGGAAATTTTAGTCGAACATGCCCTCAACATTTTGAGAAAAGTAGCATGATTATGTTTAACACTTTTGCACTACATTTTTGCAAGCGGAACCAATGCTTTTGAGTTATGACCATGCTGAACATGTGTGAATCATCAAAGTCCATCTTACTACATCACATTGGGGCAAGGAATAAAAAAACTTTGAATACATCTATTAGATTTCCACATTTTACATACATATATTAGGGGAAAGAAATTGAAACTTGCATGGGCCTTTTAGATTAAGGAGTGACTAGTGATGGATCAATCAGAAGGTGGTGTCCACAAACTATACCCTATAAATTAGTAGGTTGAAGGGGGAGGAGGGCACAAGGTTCCCCTAGGTTCAAAGTTGTCTTCTAGAGAGAGAAGAAATCTCGTAATCAAGTTGGGTTCAAAAATTCAACATTTTTTGAAAGTTATAAAACTCATCATAATACCATCAAATTAACCCCTTTTACTTTCCAAGGTGAAAAGTGCTATTTTTGAGTTCTAATTCAAAATCCATGCATAATTAGATGTCAAAAAAGTATTTCTTTTCAAAGTAACTCAAAAAACTCTCTTCTCCCTCCTTGAACTCCCATTTTCATACCCAAAACCCATAAGAGTATTTTGGCATTACAGAAGGCTGTGAAAAGTTTTATAAGGCATTGCTTATTTAATCTATCTCACAGATAACAAACACAATAAACACACCTCTCTAAGGGGAATCATACATTTGATTTCTTTGCTAATTATAAACAGGAAAGTCCTAATGGGCACAAGTCCATGCATATTAAAAAAAGCAATGGCTACACGGTGGGAAGCTTCTGCAATGACAACGGTTGTTTTGGGCTAAACTCTAATATTAGAGTTTAAAAGGTGATAAAAGAAGCGCAATGCTCTGGCAATCAGGGGGAGTCGTATGACACATTGGGCAGAAGATACATCTGATTGGAATTCGAAGTGCAGAGGACGTTCTGATTTATACTGTTAAGCTTTGAAGATCATCTTTTATCTGCTCGGTTACACTACATTCCATCTCTTTTGACGACTAGCATTCGACATCTACACTCTAACTCACTTGCTGAATATTATGAGTGAACACAAGACAAATAGAGCATACACTGCGATGAAAAAGGTACATATTGGAGGTGCATAGGTGTACAAAAAAGACATTAATTGATTGAATGCCTCAGAGAAAGAATTTTGTGCAGCAACAAAACGTGTATCCGAGATATTCAAATTGTAGAATCTCATTTCTTCATTGGACACAAACGTTCAGAGGTATCATTAAATTTAACTCTGTTTGAAGTAATACAGAATTTTGTCTTATATAATGAACAATGGAATTGCTTTGTTCTGCTATCCAAGAGTAAGACATAGTAATGGTTTTTTCCCCTAATTCCTTCCATGCAATATTTCGTAGTGCCAATAGGTTGGCATCCATAGTTTGTTGTGCTGTTACATATATTGCAATGACAATCTCATTTGCATCAGGTGATCTTCAAATAGAACAAGTTCAGCAGCCAGCTTTGGCACATTAGAATTGGGCAAGAATTCTTTGAGGCAAATTACTACCATGAGAAGAGAGGATCTCTTAGTCACATACATCATCAAAAGCTGCCAAAACCAATGCGACCTCCAAATATGAACACTACGATCTGATTAGATTAGTGTTCAAAAACTCCATCAATAAAACAATGATTGCACTGCTTTCACTATGATGCGACAATGCCCTATCTGTTTACATTAACATTTTGAAGCTGTGCGTTTTGAGGACGAAAGTCTTATCCAGCAAACTGTGTTCTCTATTTCTTACAACTAACTTATCATCGCTTTATTATAGTTTGTGGTATGTTTCAAAGATTCTTCTGTAGGTAACCTGAAGCTAATAAGGAAGATGATGGAATGCTGAATCATTCACTATGAATATTCATCCACATTCGCTATGATAAAAGAAGAAGTTTTATTTTCTCGCTTTCTTGAAATGATAAAATCTACACACGATATGGAGATTTTTATTGTAAAGCTAAATTTCACCATTCAAGTTTATGAATTGGCATATCTCAATGAAAAATTATATGAGGGCTGAAATTGATTTATGTTTCTGATATATGTTTATTCATTCATACGTTCAAAAAAGTCTTCACATGAAATGCACTATTGTTATAAAGATCAAGAGAAATATAAAGAACGGTTTGTTTTTCATACTTCTTGATTTGATAAGTTTTCAATTAACCTACTAAATTCTTGAGTTTGTAATTTCCTTGAACCTTCCGTAAACATCTAAGAATTACATGTGTTGCTAAAGGTCACCTTGCATGAGCCTTTGAATTTGGTAGTTGTCTTGATCCACCACTTGAGCATTCCCATCTTCTCGATAGCATTTGAGAATAGCGACAAAAAGTATGTACCTAGTTCATTAGAGAAAAAATTTGGCACTAGGTGGTCTCTTAAGTGGCGTCTGAAAGAGATGCAGATAGTTATGTCACATCCTTATGACAATGCATGGCACGCATTACTTTTATTTGTTATATCTATCTCTCTCTCTCTCTCTCTTATATATATATATATATATATATATATATATATATATATATATATATATATATATATATATATGTGTGTGTGTGTGTGTGTGTGTGTATGTGTATATATATATATATATATATATATATATATATATATATATATATATATATACATACAAACATACATACATACATAAACTACTAGAAATAGGGGACATAGCGATGCCCCCCATTGAGAAAAAAGGTGGTTTTTGTCGTTTATGCAATGAAAGCATCGCATAAGCGACGAAACATTTTTTATTAAAAAAAAGAAATCTTGTCGCATAAACAATGCAGAGCATCGCTTTTGCGATGCTAATTTGGACCGTCCCAAATAGCGTCACTATCTAGCGACACTCCTACTGACATTGGAAAATTGATTACGATGTTGGAGTGTTGGATAAGGGACGTGTTTGATTTCAGAGCATCGCATAAGCGATGATCTGGAATGTTAAAAAAAATCGATTTCTCTCAGCACATTTGTGTCAGGATTGAGATGCGAGAGAAGGAGGGATAGAGAGAGAGAGAGCGAGAGAGATCAAGCACGTGAATACAACCTCCTAGCTAGGGACGCTCAGAGAAGCACAAAGGTATGATCACACACACATATACACATGAATACACACACATATACACATATAGACACACATATACACACATAGACACACACACACATACACACATAGACACACACACATACACACATAGACACACACACATGGACACATACGCACACATACACATACATATACACAAATTTACACACACATACACATGCATACACACACATAGACATGCATACACACACATAATGAGGGCTATATTTTTGAAACCTCCTCTAGCAATAATCTGATTCTATACATATAATATGGTATTTACCTTATTTCCCTGTCATATGGATATCTATAAACTAAATATGAAAGATAAAAGTGGGCCCCACCACTAATATATGACTAGCTCTCCCTGTAGTAAAAGACAACTGGTAAATATGAAAGGGAAATATAAAAGAGAGATGTAAATTCTAGAATATTCAAGTATTTAAATTACCTTGTCCCACTCTCTTTAGAATGAAACAAAAGTCTTTTCAAAGGCCCCATAGCCCCACCACACCTTTTTGAATTTCAACAAAGGAAACCTTTTGTTTATGTATATATCTTATATTCTTGGGTCCCAAACTCAAAAGTATGATGAGCCAAAGTCCAAATTCGGTGTATAGGACCCCTTGCATGCATTTGGAGGAGAAAATATCATAGTGTTGTAGTAAAACCTCAAAATATCCAAGAAATATACAAAAACAGGCCAAACATCACACCATCTTGAGTCTAGAATTTTCTTGATCTTTGTAAACAATTCCTATTTCACCACAAATGTAAAATATCTAGAAGATTCATCTGAAAATATCCTCCCCAAATATCTCCCTAAAAGTTCTATAAATGGACTCCTTGGGTGCCCTCCAAAAAACAAGAAGAGATGTATGCAGGTACACACTACGGGTGAAGTGGGGACTCCATATCTAGGAGACGGAGTCTACCCTATGTCACTATATTGAGAGAGGCATATAAGCTCCTAATTTGTAAGTCTCCCATGTCTCTGTAGTATTTTCTATTCCAATCAAGTTCATTTCTCCAACTCCTTCCCTTTTCCATTACCCTTAACCTTTGTTTATTCTATCCAATAAACGCTCTCTTCTTCTTTCATTTCCTACTTGTTCCATTCTCCTTCCATCTTTTCCATCATTCCCAAACCCATTGAAGATTGTGGTACCACCTAGCTCCTCTTGTCATTGAGAATCTTTCTTGTGAGTGTTCGTGCTTTATGTGTTGGTACTAGGAGGGTGGCACAGATCACCCCTGCCTTAAGAGTACCCTTGTATTTATGGACAAGGCGGCGTGGACAACCCTTGCCTTAAGATTACTTGTGTTATGTTCGTGTGTTGGTACTAAGAGGGCAGCATAGATCACCCCTGCCTTAAGAGTACCTTTGTGTTGATTGTGTTGAGTGTGGTAAGAGGGCGGCATGGATCACGCCCACCATAAAAGTGCCATTTTATTTGTGTGAAAAGGCAGTGCAGACTACCCCTGCCTTGGTAGTGCTATGTCTATTTTTCATGTGAGTGATTTTGTAGGAGCCTGGTGTCCCTCATCTTCAATTCCATTCTCTTTTTATGAGCTGAGCATAGAGGAAGTGTTAGAGGCCATTTCCTTAATGCCACTCTCATAACTTGGTGCCCCCACTAAGCAACTCCATTTCATGAATTTCTAAAACCCCAGTAACGAAAATCGTCCCATTGTTCCCATCCAACCTTATCAACGAGGACCTCTTCTTTCTATCCATATCACATATAGTAGGAATATATTCTTCCAACAATGCATAGTCTATCATTTTGGGGCAAAGCGTTTGGCAAAAATCCTTGAATCTCAAGAACCATTTATCTTTCCAGTTCTAGAATATACCCTTAGTTTTGACATCTTAATCTTCATTCTTTTGTAAGGAAGCCACTTTCAAGCTCAACCGTGGCATCAATCTTCCCACACTTATATGGAAGACCCAATGAAGATGCTGCAAAGATTCTGGACAACTTGGAAACGACATACCTCCTCTCAGGAAGGGATCAAGAAGCTATCAAGCTAAGGGTTTTCCCATTGGTCCTAAAGGACGAAGTCAGAGTATGGTACAACAACCTATCAAATGAAGCAACAAGAAGCTGGGAAGCAGTGTCTGAACCATTCATGGCTTGATATGGTAGAAAGGATACACCATAAGGATTATGGCAACAATTGCTCTCACTAAGGCAAGTTACTTTTGAAGACTTTTCAAATTATGAGTCCAAGTTTCATTGTGTGAGGAATAATTGGAAAGGTAGCCTAGGGACAAATGAGGTAGCTCCACAATTTTTGAAAAGGGATAGATTCATGTGAGGACTCTTCCCTTGTCTTAAACAAAAGGTGGAGTCACAATTTCCAGGGACTTTTGAAGAAGCATTAGATATAGCAAGAGTGAAGTGTAGAAAATTAAATTTTGAGTCTTCAAAGGTTGAAAAAGTAGAATATATGGATTTTATTCCCCTAGTACCAAGTGCACAAGTAGAGAACGAAGAAGCTTCATGACAAGATATCTTGCAGAAACTCACACAACAATTGGAGCAACTAACACTCAACTTAGCAAGGAGCCAGCAAGAGAGACCACAAAAGGAACAAAATCAAGGACAACAAAGACAATCACAAGAGTTTATATGCTACAATTGCAACAAACATGGTCATGATATGTACAATTGTCCTCACCCTCGTAGGAACCCAGGTGATATGTATCTTGTTAGGAGGCCACCAGAATATGCACAGGAACATCAACAACCGCAAGCAAATATTCCACCTATCCCAATGGCTCAAGGTGACCAAAAGCAAGTGAATGTTTTGGAGCTATCCAATGAGCAAGAGACTATGGATACGATGACAAACAAGAGGACAAGGGTCGAAGATAGAGATCGATCTCAAGACAAAGATTCCAGCATGGGTACACAAATGAAGAAAGGAAGAGTTGCAGAAGGAGAAGCTGGTAAAAGAAAGAGAAGGCCAAGGAGGAAGATCACGATGGAAGACTTTCCTCTAAGTAAGGCTATCAAAACTTATGACGTGATCAAGGATATATCCACAGAGAAACCAAATATCACTTGGCTGCTTTGAACATTTGTTTTATGCAGGGTACAAATTTCAAATTATGTAAATACTTTTGGGAAGTCAAAGAGAGTCATATGTGCATCTCTACGCTACTGTAATTTTGTATGTAGAGATTGTAGAGCTTGTATCTCCATCATTATGTATTCAAATTACATGTTTGATAGCTCATTCCAAAGATCTTATTGTCTACTTTCATACTCTCAAGTTTCATAATCATTGGTATCTTGAGCTGAGAGCAGTACTCTCTGCAAGTAGTGTGTGTTCTTGGGTTCACCCCTGCTAAAGGTCTCCATTAAACCTCAAGCTTGCACATGCCATATCACCTTGTGTATTTACCCAAATTGAGTGTTCTTTAGCTCATTGGAAATCTCTTGGTCTCTAGTATATGTGGTTAAAATAGGTTTAAGAAATTCAGAGTCAATAGAGAACAGTAAGCTCTGCAAGCATGATTGGTTTTCTATGATGAAGTTTCTCAGAACGACAACTTGTTCCTAGGGGGTTCCACCTACTTCTAGCTATATTTTGGAGGTCAATAAACTCCAAAATTGGAATCAAATCAAGGAGTTGAAGCTTGGAGAAGGTTATCATACCTCGATGAAGAATTTGAAGCTATTGGATTAGAGGTTCATCATCAACACTACACAAAGGTAGAAGGAGATAGCAAGGAAGCATCTCAAGCAACATCCAAGCAAAGAAAGGTGCATAAAATTTATTGCAAAGGTAAATCTGATACTTATTCTTATCACACATATCCAAAAGGAGGATTAAAGGAGGAATTTTAGTATTTACTCAATGGGCGATCAACATGCACAAATAGAGAAGCTTGATAAGAACAAATATCCACTACAAGAAATAGGGGGGCGTATCGATGCCCTCGAATTGAAAAAAAAAATGAGCACCCTCGCTTATGCGACGCTAGCTTCGCATAAGCGACGTTGCTATTTTCGGATTTTTTTTACGGGCATTCGTCGCATAAGTGATTCCAACTTCGCTTATGCAACGCTAAATGAGTGCATCGCAAACCTTATTTGCGATGTTGGAAAACAAGAGAGCATCGCATATGCGACGCTCTGGAATGTAAAAAAAAAAATTCAATTTCTCCCGGTACATTTGTGCCGAGATTTGGACGCGAGAGCAAGAAGAGACCGAGAGAGAGAGAGAGAGAGAGAGAGAGAGAGAGAGAGAGAGAGAGAGAGAGAGAGAGAGAGAGAGAGAGAGAGAGAGAAAGAGAGAGAGAGAGAGAGAGAGAGAGAGAGAGAGAGAGAGAGAGAAAGAGAGAGAGAGAGAGAGAGAGAGAGAGAGAGTGAGAGAGAGAGAGAGAGAGAGAGACCAATCTCATTGAAGCAAGGTTTGGCACACACACACACATACACATAGACACACACATATGCACATACATATACACACACATACACACATACACACACATACACACACACATACACACACATAGAGAGACATGCACACACATACACATACATGCATACATATGCATACATAATGCATATGCATATGTGTACATACATACATACTTACATGCATACACACACATATGCATACATAATGCACATGCATACATAATGCATATGTACATAATGCACATGCATACTACACATACATAATGCATACACACACATATGCATACATAATGCATACACACACATACACACATGCATACATACATGCATACACATACACACATAGACACATACACACACATAGACACATACACACACATAAACACATACACACTCATACACACACACATACACATAGACGCGCACACACATACACACACATATACACACACATACACACATAATGATGCATTCACACACATACACATGCATATACACATACACACACATATACACACACATACACACATACACACACATATATGCATACACACACACATAGAGAGACATACACACACATACACATACATGCATACATATGCATACATAATGCATATGCATATGCATACATACATACTTACATGCATACATATATATACATAATGCATACACACACATATGCATACATAATACATACACACACACACAGACCCACCTATGCATGCATACATGCATACACATACACACATAGAAACATAGACACATACACACACATAAACACATACACACTCATAGACGTGTAGCTACACATACACATAGACACACACACACATACACACACATATACACACACATACACACATAGACACATACACACATAATGATGCATACACACACATACACATGCATACACATGCATGTGCATACATACATGCATACACATACACACATAGACACATACACACACATAGACACATACACACACATAAACACATACACACTCATAGATACACACACATACACATAGACACACACACACATACACACACATATACAGACACATATATACACACATACACACATATACACATACACACGTAGACACATACACACATAATGATGCACACACACATACACATGCATACACACATACAGACACATATACACACACATACACACATACACACATACACACATACACACACATATATGCATACACACACACATAGAGAGACATACACACATATACATATACATGCATACATATGCATATGCATACATACATACTTACATGCATACATAATGCACATGCATACATACACATACATAATGCATACACACACATATGCATACATAATGCATACACACACATACACACATATGCATACATACATGCATACACATACACACATAGAAACATACACACACATAGACACATACACACACATAAACACATACACACTCATAGACGTGTAACGACACATACACATAGACACATTCACATACACACCCACATATACACACACACATAGATGCATACACACATAATGACGCAATCACACACATAGACATGCATACACACACATATGCATACATACATGCATACACATACACACATAGACGCATACACACACATAGACACATACATACACATAAACACATACACACTCATAGACACACACACACATACACATAGACACACACACACATACACACACATATACACACACATACACACATAATGATGCATACACACACATACACATGCATACACACATACAGACACATATACACACACACATAGACACACATATATGCATACACACACACATAGAGAGACATACTCGCACTTATACATACACTACAACATATCAGGGGCATACCTACGTTGCGCATACGAACGGTCACGCCTCGGCGTCGGTATGAATGTTGAAAATGCTTGAAAAACCACGGATGCAATACCAATGGTCATTTAATCGTCGGTATATAGGCGTCGGTATGAGCACCGGTATAGGCATCGGTACTTTACTGTACAATAGTGATGCTTATACGGACGCTCATACCGACGCTTATATCGAGGCAACATTTTAACCGGGCCCGAGAGCAAAAATTCGACATTTGCTTGCATTTTGAACCAAAGTTTGCTACTGTCGAGTTTGCGCGTGCGAACTACATTCTGTGGCTATTGTGTACACACATCTCTTTCTTTCTCACTCTTTCTCTCTCTCTCTCTCTCTCTCTCTTTCTCTGCATCTCTGTTTCTCTAGATCTGGAATTTTTATAAGAATTGCACATACTGTAGCACCCTTTCTCTTTTTTTGTGTTTCCCTTTTCTAATTTCTCTTCTCTTTCGTTTTGCAGGAGCTTTTTGGCATCAAATCTTTGGAATTCGATGAAGGGCAACATTAAGTGGACCTTGAGGACAACGCTCCAAACAATTACATCAATGTAAGTGATTGTTTTGTTTTTTATTGATATAGAGTGAGATAGAGAGAGAGAGAGATGAAAGAAAGAGAGAGATCTAGAGAAACATAAAGAGAGAGAGAGAGAGAGAGAGAGAAAGAGAGAGAGAGATGAAAGAGAAAGATAGAGAGAGAGTAGGGTTAGGGTTTTAGGATTAGGGTTTTTTATGTTTACACATATACACACATAATACATACACACATGCACACATATACACATGCATACATACATACACATACACACACATCATATATACATACACACATATGCATGTTTTAGGGTTAGGGTTTTAGGATTAGGGTTTTGTGCTTTTACATATATACACACATGCATACACACATATACACATATAAACACATAATATATATACACATACACACACATACACATACACACACACACACACAAAGACACACACACACATACATACATACATACATACATACACACACACATAGATATATACACACATGCATACATACATACACACATGTGACAGATACATACACACATATGCATGTTTTAGGGTTAGGGTTTTTGGCTTTTACTTATATACACACATGCATACACATATACATGTTTTAGGTCTAGGTCTTCAGGATTAGGGTTCTAGGGTTTTTACATAGATACACATATGCATACACACACATACACACACACACCCACACACACACACACATATATATATATATATATATATATATATATATATATATATATATATATATATATATATATATATATATATATATATATATATATATATATATATATATATATATATATATATATATATATATATATATTCACATACACATATATATACACAAGAATACACACATACACATGTTTTAGGTCTAGGTCATTAGGATTAGGGTTCTAGGGTTTTAAAAAATTCATACAAATATTTACACATATACAAATATACACACATAATACATATACACATACACATGTATATACATAGGCATACACACATATGCATGTGTTCTGGTTGTTGTTTATAAATATCATCTCAATGTGTCTCATTTCTTTGTACATGGTTTGTGATTGATTTCTCCCATGCCTTTTGTATTTGTCAGTCTGTTTTGCTTTATCAAATCATGTTTCTATTGCCTGTCATACATGTCACATGTACTCGGGTTTTTCTTGGGCAGAGTGTATTGTCTTTTGCTACACAGCAGCATGGGAATGTTGCTGTAGCAAGAGACAACATACTCTGCCCAAAAAAATTTTGCAGATATGGTCGTCGGTATAGGCGACGATATAAGCGTCAGTATCCCCAGGCAGATACGGATGCTTATACCGACTATTTTGCCCAGGGGCATACCATGGCTTATACCGTCACTTATACCATCGCTTATACCGTCGCTTATACCGACGCTTATACCGACGCGTATATCAACGCTTATACCGACGCTTATACCGATGCTTATACCGACACTTATACCAACGCTTATACCGACGCTTTGGTTCTGACGCCTACACCGACCCTTACACCGACATCGGGGAAAAATTGCACCCGTTCATTTTCCTCGGTAGAAGCCTCGGTATACCCCCGATATGTTGTAGTGATACATGCATACATATACATACATAATGCATATGCATATGCATACATACATACATACGTGCATACATACACATACATAATGCATACACACATATATGCATACATAATGCATACACACACATACACACACATATGCATACATACATGCATACACATACACACATAGACACATACACACACATAGATACATACACACACATAAACACATACACACTCATAGAAGCACACACATACACATAGACACACACACATACACACACACATATACACACATAGCCACATACACACATAATGATGCATACACACACATACACATGCATACACACATACACACACATACATACACACACATGCATACATACACATACGTAATGCATACACACATACATATGTAAACGTATATATATTGATTTCTAACCCATTTTTTATTATATGTTAGGTATTATGGATCCTAGTAGAGAGAGAAAGGTGAAACTCACTCTCATAAAAAGTCTTATGAGAGCAAGAGTTATGTCTGACACTCTAGGGGCTATCATGCGTGGTTACTTAGAGATGTTTGATGAGGAGCTTGACTATACGATCCAGATGCTTACCCAGCAATCAGAGGAGGGCTCTTCTGCGGCTCCACATGTAGGAAGACAGCTATCTGCTCATAGGTATGTTTTTTTTCCATAAAATTTTTTAATGATATTATAACACATATTTTTATTTGTTTTTATCTATCTATTTTCAGGACACCTATACCACCTTCAAATCGTGATAGAAGAGTAGAGTTGCCTATGAGGACATGCATAGGCACCTTAGGACTAGAGTGCGATATAGAGCCAGAGGGGAACATTGTGTACATAGGGAATGGATTGGAGTTCAAGAGAAGAATGCGGGCACTATGCAACTTATACCTGCGCCTTGTCCACTTATCTTGGAAGTAAGTAAAAATTTTAAATATAAATTAAAATAGATATCTTATGTTTTATTTACATTATTTTTTTTATTTTTTGTATTGAGCATGATGAGAGGGATAAAAAATATGTACTTAGTTCACTTGAGATAGAGTTTGGGACAAGATGGTCTCTTAAGTGGTGTCTAAAAGAGATGCAGAGACTTATGGCTCATCGTCGTGATAATGCACGGTATGCATTGCTTTTATGTATATATATGTGGATATGAGTATGTGTGTTTATGCATGGTTGTATGTATATGAGAGAGAGAGAGAGAAAAGAATGAGACTAGAGGTACAAATACACGCATACACACACATATACATCATACATGCACATTTACACACATATACACATACATGCACATTTATACATACACACACATACATGCACATTTTTACACACACATACACATGCATGCAGTTACACACATATAATGAATACACATTGACACATACACATAATCACATACACGTACACATACTCACATACACATACACATGCATAATCATATGTACACACACATAGACTCATATAATCATATTTACATGCATATATACATATACACATGCATATATACACACACACAACACATGCATATGCACATATAGATACACATACATACACAACACATGCATACGCATAAATAAATAAATAAATAAATGCTATTTCAAAAATCCTAAATTGAAAACACTAATTTCGATATTAGGGTTTTAAAACCCCTAATTTAAAAACTCTAATTCAACCTTTTAGCCATATGTTTGAAGTATATGTACACATTACATCTATTCCTCCAATGTCATACTAGAGAGATGTCTCTCCTCCCAACCTAATGCCTCTATATATAGCTACTCAAATTTACAAGGATCATAATATATATAAAGATATATACACATCATGTACATACACATACATAAATATAAAATGGAGTAGATATATTGTGCATCACACATACATGCCTAATTAATGCACACATAAATATATATATATATATATATATATATATATATATATATATATATATATATATATATATATATATATATATATATATATATATATATATATATATATATATATATATATATATATATATATATATATATACATGCATACATATGTACATGTACACATTTACATATAGACATATATACATATATACATGTACACATCACATATACATGCCTACATGCACACATAAACATATATATACATGCATACATATTTACATGTACATATTTACACATAGAAATATATACATATATACATGTACACAATTATAAACACTTGCATATATTACATGAATACATGAATATTTTACATAAATGCATATGCATATATACACATGCATATTTAACACATGTATACATATATCACACACATGTAGACACATACATATACATGAAATACATATATATGCATACTAAGATATGTATACATATAATACACATGAATACACATGAATACACACACATATGCATACATACATGATAAAAAATTGCTCCTCGAAGATAAAGCTATATATAAAATAACTAGGCATACCCCCGAGCTTCATGTTCTAACTTAAAAGAACACGATTTCATCTCTCTAGTAGGACTCATCGTTATTCAAGTTAATAAAAAAATCTATTATCTGATATCCATTCAGAAGCTTCAAGTTATTGATCGATAACTAGAGTAGAAGTTACTATCTAATCTTCTCAATGTTTTCATTATTGCCATCATTTTGGTAAGACATCAATATAGTATCATCTTCATTATCCTTATTGATTTCATTTATTTCTTCTATTATTAAATCTATGTTATCATGAATCACATCATCTATTGATGGATTAATATCTATTTTTTGTAATTCCTCTTCCTCATCAGTAGAATCAACATGTAGAGACTTATCCTCTTCATCAAAAAGATTAGTATCATTATCACATATAATGATTCTAATTTCTCTTTCAGATGTGATGTATCAATATCTGATGTTGAATCATCAAGAGGACTTTCTTCGATCTAACAATAAACTGTTTAAACAATGACCTACCTCTAGGTTGCACATGAATGATTTGCCACCAAGGATGAACATCTGGGTTTTTATAAAAAAATGCTTGTTCAATATGCCTAGGAAGAATATATGGTTCTTTAGTAGATCGCATTACCTTAGAAGAATCAATTACCCAAAACCTAGATAATTCCTTTCTTAATGTGGAATTACTACCTTTATACTCGGCTCGAAACCAGTCAACCTTCAAAATGACTTATCAAAATATATAACAACAAAAACCCATTATTAGGTGCTTAAAAGAATAACTAACTCTATCATAAAAAATATAAACTTTTTTCTACCTCTTTGAATGTACGAAATGAAATTTCGTAGATACCAACAATAATTCCTATGTAACCAAGTTTGTTATCTATAAGGTTCGTGTCTTTTGAGCTAGCACATGATAGTTGCTTGAAAGAAGCAACAATACTAGAATCCTCTACTTTACGTAAAGAATCAATGGCTTTGATTTTAATATGCTGTGGAAAATCCCACATATTAGTGAACATTCGAGCCTGCAAAATAAATTCAATTAGTAAATAGAAATTAATATACATATATGAAAAAAATAAAATATTATTTTAATAAAATTACCTTTCGTTCACAACCTATCATTAACTCTCTTTGCTCATCTGAGATTTCTTCATTATTTGCGTTGGCGCGTTGCAAATGACTATATAGACAATCTGTGAAAGAAAATATATATGTAATCTCATTATTATCGAGATAACGTCTATATCTTTTGTTTCTTCACCTTTTACTTCGGAGATTTTGAAGTTCCTCATACTCGCTCAGGAATGCTTGCATGCATTCGCTATTATATGCTACAAAAGTAGAGACATCATTTTTTTCTTGAAATGTAACTAAGAATGGAACTCCCTGACCTGATAATACCTCATCTGTTATTTTTGAAGAAGACTCCTTGGTCCATGCACGTGGAGCTTCTTCATGAACTCTTTCAAGGTACTCACTAACGTAATTCATGAACTCTTTCAAGGTACTCACTAATGTAATACATGCCGATATCCTATGCAACATGAGATGGAGTATGCTACACATTTTGGATATCGGCGTTTGAGCGAGTATATGCGAGATCATCCTGATGCCTTTGTGAGTATTATTAAATTTTATATAATTATTTTATTTTTATGAATGGTTTAATTGTTTTATTTATTTATGTTTGTTATACGTAATACAGGAGTATTATGGAGAGACAGATATGGATGAGGTGGAGAGACAGACACAGGAGGGACGATCTCGATCGTCACAGGGTGATCATGACGATGAGGATGAGGAAGATCAGGATGATCATGATACTGTTGTTGATGATGATCATGATCATGATGATGATGATAATGATGATGATGATTAGGATTTTAGTTGATTATGACATTGGAATATATGTATTTACATTGATATATATATATATATATATATATATATATATATATATATTATCTATATATTTTTCATTTCAGTTATGTTTTGAATTGTGTGTATGGTATTAAGTAATGAAGAGTTTTGTTCTATTGATTGTTATTATTGTTTATATTAAGAATGTGTTTTAAATACTTTAATTATATCATTCATTCATATGTGTGTACCTAGGTGTATATGTATGTGTGTGTATATATATGTATGTGCATGTGTATGTGTGTGTATATGTATGTATGTGTGTGTATATATATGTATGTGCATTTGCATGTGTAAGTGTATATGTGTGTGCATGTATATGTGTATATGTAGGTATGTGCATTTGTATATGTGTTTTAATACTTCAATTATATAATTCATTCATATGTGTGTACCTAAGTGTATATGTATGTGTGTATATGTATGTATGTGCATGTGTATGTGTGTGTATATGTATGTATGTGCATGTGCATGTGTAAGTGTATATGTGTGTATGAGTATGTGCATGTGAATGTGTATATGTGTGTATATGTATGTGCATGTATATGTGTAACTCTATGTGTATATATATATATATATATATATATATGCAATAATGCATGCATGTAACTCTTTTTTATGTGGTTGTAGAAATGTTTGTGCATATGCATGTTATATCTGTGTATGTCTAAGTGTATGTGCACATGTATTTGTGTGTATATATGTATGTGTATGTGCATGTGTATAGTGTATATGTGTGAAAGTGCATTTTTATCATGTATAAGTGTATAAGTTCATATCAATAAGTGTGAGTATGCTATCTTATGAAAGTAACACAATTCAAATGATATACAAAGAATAGAAATTGTACTTACAATAATTAGCCATACTTTTTGCTTGGTTAGGTTCTTGAATAACCTGCAATAAAGAGAGAACGAAGAGAGAGAGAGAGAGAATTCAAAGAGAGAAAGATGTAGAAAGAGAGAAAGAGAGACAGAGGGAGACAATAAGAGAGAGCTTAGGCAAAACAACAATTCTGCATATACTTGCTTCAGCTTGTAAGCGCTGCGCAATTGCGAACATTGGAGAGATCTTCGATCACATGCGTGAAAATGCGGATCAAAGATCCTCCAACGTTTTAGTTTTTTTCCATCAACAGACCATCGTGTAAGCGATGCTACTCGTCGAGTTGGCATCGTATAAGCGACATGTTTCAGCATCGTTTATGCGATGCTATTTAAAACCGTCGTGTTAGCGATGCTCTATGCAAGCGTCGTAGACCCCCTCGCGCCACCAGTTGCAAAAAACATCGTTTGGCTCGTCTTTTAATCGATGATGCATGCATGACATTCATTACGATGCATTTTTCAATTTTATAGCGACGAAATTCTGTCACCTTAACCGTCGCTATATGCCCGTATTCCTTGTAGTGATCAAGCATGGCGATTTAGGATCACAACATACTTGCAAGATAGAGGCTTGTATGGTTTTATTGATGGAACAGATATCAAACCTATATTATCACAGGATCCAAATCAGCAACAATTGAGGGAATTTAGACTTTGGAATGAAAGAGACAAAAGGGATATAATCATTTTATCACAAAATATTCAAGATTTAATGGTGGGACACATACAAGATCTAGACACAAGTAGATATGTTTGGCTTGCATTGGAAAGGTTGTATGCTACAAGTACAAGAGCAAAGAACATTCAACTCAAAAATCAGTCAATGATTACTTGTTGAAGGTTGAAGAGATTGTAGATCAAGTAGGATCAATTAAAGCTCATGTGGAGGATGATGACTTGGTTGCACATACTCTCAACGGACTCAAGGATGATGAGAGATGGAAACCATTCATTACTTTAGTTTATGTTAGAGGAGAATTACCAGACTTTGATAAGCTTGTTGCTCTTATGGTCACGGAGGAGATGAATCTAAATGGCTCTACTTCAAATAAAAAAGGATCTCAAGGACAAGCTCTTTATGTAGGATCATCAAGAGGTGGAAACAGAGGAAGAAGAGGTTCAAATAGAGTTTGAGGAAGAAGGAGCGATGATCAAGGGACTTCAAGTGACCTCTTCAACAAAAGAGGAAGAGGAAGATCAAGCACTAGAGGTACGAGAGGCTTTTACAACTATAATCAAAGACAGAGGAGTGAAGATAACAACAATTGCTATATATGTGGAAGATATGGACACTATGCCAAATATTGCTATCAAAATGAAAATAATCAAGGTGGTAATGGAAGAGGAGGCTATTCAAGGTGAGGTAAACAACAAGGAAATTATGCAGTTGAAGGTAAAAGTGATGATTATGATTCTCTTCTTATGATGAATGTAGAAACTAAGATGAATTGCAATAGTGATGTATGGTATTTAGATAGTGGTTGCTCTAACCATATGTCACATGATGTTTCATGGTTTACTAATATGCATAATCCTTCATGTAAAGGTCATGTTGAAACTTGAGATGATACAACACATAAGATTATGTAGATTGGAGATGTTGTTATGCAGGATAAGAGCAAGACAAATTGCTTGAAGGATGTACTTTATGTGCCAACGATCACTAAGAATTTGATGTCAGTTGGTCAAATGGTAGAAAAAGGTTTCCAAATAAGATTTAATCATGCAGGTTGCTTCATTGAGGATCCAAAGCAAAAGAGGTGAATTACTAGAGGTAAAAAACAAGGTAGATTGTTTACATTCAAGGTAAACTCAAATCATACAAACTATTTCTCTTATGGTATGCATAGAATAGCAGATCTTGATCTATGGCGCAAAAGGATTGGACACATGAATGTACACAGGTTAAAGGAGCTATCAAAGAATAGGATTGTTGAAGGATTACCTGATCTTACTAAGCAACATATGGTGCATCTTTGTGAAGCATGTCAAATGCGTAAGCAAGGTAGACAACCTTTCAAGCATTCAAGCTATGTAAGTAGTGGATTGCTAGATCCTATACATACAGACATATGGGGTCCTACTAAAGAGGCATCCTTAGCTGGTAATAAGTACTATGTATCATTCATTGATGATCATAGTAGAATGACATTTGTGTATTTCATTAAACATAAGAGTGAAGTCTTTGATTGTTTCAAAAATTTTAAATCATTTGTCGAGAAGCAAACAAGAAGATATGTTAAGAAGCTAAGATCCGATGGAGAGGGAGAGTATCTCTCTCAAGCCTTTATTGATTTTTTGTATGATGAAGGTATCAAAAGAGAAATTACATGAAGGTATACTCCACAACAAAATGGAGTCGCAGAAAGAAGAAACAGAATCATAGTAGAAGCATCTAGAAGCATGCTAAATGATATGAGTTTGCCTAATTCTTTTTGGGATGACGTTGTTAGTACAAGTGTGTACATTATGAATAGAGTACCTACTATTGGAGTTCATCATTTGACACCATATGAGGTATGGCATGGAAGGAAACCAAGTGTCAGTCATTTCAAAAGTATTCGATTGTGTATGTTATGTACATGTACCTAGTGAAGTGAGATCAAAACTTGATGTGAAATCAGAAAAGTGTATATTTATTGGTTATGTATTACTCAAAGAGGATATAGATGTTATAATCCTCATACCAATAAGGTGGTTGTTTCAAGAGATGTAAACTTTGATGAATCACTTTCATGGTATGTAGATAAGAAAAGTTTGCAAGTCATAAATGAAGATGAAGAAGATACAGGTGAAGGAGATGAGAGCTCACCTCAGCCCAAAAGAAGTTTGAGTGACGAGAAAAGTGGTTTGGAGGAAGAAGAAGAGCTGCCTTTCAATGGAAGATTAAGGCAAGAGTCACCTCCAAGTGTTAAAAGTAAAGGTAAACTCAAACTTGTTGAAGTTAATGATGAAGGAGAGGAAATTAGTGGTGTATATGAGTATGGAGAATCATCAAAGGTTCCTAATAAGAAAGGAAGAGCATCTGCATTGGAGGTAAGAAGAACTTCAAGAGTGAGTAAGCAACCTCAAAGGTATACTTATGAATGTTTTATGGATACTCATTATGCTCTTATGACAAAAGGTGAGCAGGAAAATGAACCCACATGTTGTGATGAGGCAAAACAAGATGAAAAGTGGGAGAAAGCAATGAGAGAAGAAATGGAAGCACTACAAGATAACAAGACTTGGAATTTAATTTCAAAGACACCAAAACAAAAGGTAATTGGTTGCAAGTGGGTTTTTAAGATTAAAAGAAATAGTGATGGTAGTGTGTCAAGATATAAGGCTAGACTTGTAGCAAAAGGATATAATCAAACTCAAGGATTGGACTATGAGGAAACATTTAGTCCAGTAGCAAACATGGCAATATTGAGAACTTTGTTGGCTTTAGCTGCAAGTACAAGGTGGAATATATATCAACTCAATATAAAGAATGCCTTTCTTAATGGTGAGTGAAGTGAAGAAGTGTATATGTAACAACTAGATGGTTATGTGGATGCAAAATGTCCTAATCATGTATGCAGGTTAAAGAAGGCATTGTATGGTCTTAAACAAGCACCAAGGGCATGGAATGCAAGGTTGGTAAAATATCTTATGCTGCAAGGATACACCGTGAGTCATGCTGATCCTTCACTTTATGTAAAACATGTAGATGACATGTGTGTCTATGTATGCATTTATGAGGATGACTTGTTGATTACAAGGAATGATGCAAAAGAAATTGAAGAGATAAAAAGTAATTTGGGAAAGGAATTTAAAATTTTAGATCTTGGTTTGCTTAGATACTTTCTTGGGATTGAAATTGTGTATAGCGATGAAGGTATGTGGTTGATACAAAGAAAGTATATATGTGATATGGTGAAAAGGTTTGGTATGCAGGAATGTAAATTTGTTTCTACTCCAATGGAATGTAATGTAAAATTGAGTGCAAAGGAACGTGATGAGTTGCATGATATGAATGCGTATAAATCCATGCTAGGATCTTTGATTTATGCAACACAAACTAGACCTGATATATGCTCTGCAATGGGAGTATTGTCACATTTTATGCATGAAGCTAGAGTACCTCATATGCATGCAACAAAAAGAGTGCTTAGGTATTTGAAAGGTACCACAAACAAAGGATTATTTTATAGTCATGATGTTGATCTAACTCTTAAAGTCTTTAGTGATGCAGATTGGGTTGGATGCAAAGATGATAGAAGATCCACAAGTGGATATGTGGTAATAGCAGGAAACAAGAAATTAATATGGAGTTCAAAGCAATAGCCTACAGTTGCTTTATCTTCTACAGAGGCTGAGTATAGAGGTTTAGCATTGGCTACTACTGAGGTTATGTGGTTTAAAGAACTGTTTCATGACTGTTGTAGGTTGATGTACCACTTATATATGGGGATAACTTGAACAGCATTCATATGACCTCAAATCCTATTTTTCATGCTAGAACAAAGCATATAGAGGTTCACTATCATTATGTTCGAGAGAAGGCCATAAACAATGAAGTAAAAGTTTCTTTTGTGGGAACAAAGGATCAAGTTGCAGATATCTTGACCAAATCGTTGGATGGACCAAAGCTTCAAAGATTCAACTATATTCTTGGCATGAAGGAAATACCCTTTGAAACTTGAGGGGGAGAATGTTGTGAACATTTGTTTTATTTAGGGTACAAGTTTCAAATTATGTAAATACCTTTGGGAATTCTAAGAGAGTCATATGTGTATCTCTACGCTGCTATAATTTCGTATGCAAAGATTGCAGAGCTTGTAACTCCCTCATTATATATCCAAATTACATGTTTCATAGCTCATTGAAAGATATTTTTTGTCTACGTTCATAATCATTGGATTTTTTAGCTAAGAGCAGTACTCTCTGCAAGTAGTGTGTGTTCTCGGGTTCACCCCTGCTGAAGGTCTCCATTAAACCTCAAACTTGCAGAGGTCAAATATCCTTGTGTACTTATCCAAATTGAGTGTTCTTTGGCTCATTGGAAAGCTCTTGGTCTCTTGTATATGTGGTACAAATAGTTTTAGAAAATTCGGAGTCAATAGAGAACAATAAGCTCTGCAAGCATGATTGGTTTTCTGTGATGAAGTTTGTGAGAAGGTCAACTTGTTCCTAGGGGGTTCCACCTACTTCTAGCTATATTTTGGAGGTCAATAAACTCCAACATTGGCCACAATTACTCCAACTATCTTCAAAAACTAAGAGAGAATGATCCAAGATAGTGAACACTAGGAGGACTAAAAATAAGGAAACTAACCTTATAACAACCAATGCATGTAATGACGTGGTATCCATAGTGGATGCGTAAGTAAAAGCAAAAAGGATTTCAAATGTGTATGTGGATGGCAGAGCACAAATGTGTGTGATGACAAAAAAAAACAATGCATAGGTTAGGTATGGATGTAACTGGATCATCTGCATACCAAGATAAAATGGTGAATAATAGTGTTGTTAAATATTTTGGTGTAATTGAAAACTTAAGAGTTACAATATGTGATATAGATGTTGCTTTGGATATGTATGTAATTGTAACCAAGGGGGAGGGCTACCCCATCATATTAGGATGCCCATGGTTAAACACAGTGAAAGCATATAAAAAATGGGGTTCTGGCCTTCTAGTTCTCAAACCAAATGATAAACCAAGGTTAGTTACCTATGATTTGAAGGATCTCATGAAGGAAGATCACAGGTATGAAACAAAGATTGACGAAGAGAGGTCATGTTATGATAGTGATTCTAGCAGTGAGGAATCGACAACCGAAAATGATTCATCAACGCTCGAAGTCATGGGTGTGATCTTTCAAGAAAAGGAAGATAGAGGCAAGAGGATGATCTACAAAAACCACAAAGTGAGGACTCTAGGCCTGAAGCGGATCTCCAGAACATGCTAGCAGACGATCTCACCTAAGCGGAAAGGACCATGTATATAAACATGCTCAAAAGGTATCCCAAATTGTTCATTAAAGATTATAATGAGATACAACGTGTAAATGTTATTTAACATCGTATCGATATCAAGCCAGAATCAAAGTTAGTGGTGCAAAAGCTCAGAAGGATCAAAGCACTTCAACAAGAGGGTCTGCTAAATGAGATAAATAGACTCATAAAGGCTGGTTTCATTTACCTGTATCAAATTCATAATGGGTGTCTCTAGTAGTAGTTACCCCAAAGAAGAACAATAAATGGAGGGTGTGTGTAGACTATAAACCCTTAAATGTAGCAACAAAGAGAGATCATTTTTCGCTACCCTTCGAAGATGAGATTCTAAATGAAGTGGCATGTCATGAAAGATACACTGTATGTGATGGATACTCATGGTACTTTCAAATTTGGATAGCTGAGGAGAACCAAAGAAAGACCACATTCATTATGCCATGGGGATGCTTTGCTTATAGTGTAATGCCTTTTGGCCTAACGAATGCACTTGCAACATTTCAAAGGTTTATGAACTATGTTTTTGAACCATTCTTTGGATCATCAATAAGGGTGTACATGGATGAATTTTGCATGTATAATACTACATCTATGCATTGTCAAAAATTTTAAGAAGGCTTAAAAAGATTGTATGAGATTGGGGGTCAATTGAATCTTGATAAGTGTCGTATCGCTGAGAAAGAAGTAGTTCTCCTTGGACATCTCATATCAGAAAAGGGGATTCAAGTTGATCCATCAAAAGTAGAAGCCTTATTGGCTCTAGCTCCTCCTACAACAAGAAAGAAATCCCTCACTTTTGTACAAAAGGTATGCTACATGTCATGATTCATCCATCTTCTATCTGAAATCATATCTCCATTACAAAAACTTGCACAAGACAGTTTCTTTGCATGGGAGGATATTCATAGTGAATGTTTTGAAGAATTCAAAAGAGTACTCAGCACTCTACCCACATTGATGCCCCCAAATACGCGAGAGACCTTCTATGTGTGTCCAAGCACAAGTGAGGAAGCAATCCGAGCAGTCTTACTCTAGAAGGATACAAAGATATCTCACATGCATCCTCTTTACTTTGCTAGAAAGGTATTGAAAGAAAATGAGAAGAGAGACACAGACACAGAGAAACTCATGTACTTCAAAAGGATCAAAGCACTTCAACAAGAGGGTCTACTAAATGAGATAAATAGACTCATAAAGGCTGGTTTCATTTACTTGTATCAAATTCATAATGGGTGTCTCTAGTAGTAGTTACCCCAAAGAAGAACAATAAATGGAGGGTGTGTGTAGGCTATAAACCCTTAAATGCAGCAACAAAGAGAGATCATTTTCCGCTACCCTTCAAAGATGAGATTCTAAATGAAGTGGCATGTCATGAAAGATACACTATATGTGATGGATACTCATGGTACTTTCAAATTTGGATAGCTGAGGAGGACCAAAGAAATACCACATTCATTATGCCATGGGGATGCTTTGCTTATAGTGTAATGCCTTTTGGCCTAACCAATGCAACTGCAACATTTCAAAGGTTTATGAACAATGTTTTTGAACCATTCTTTGGATCATCAATAAGGGTGTACATGGATGAATTTTGCATGTATAATACTACATCTATGCATTGTCAAAAAGTTGAAGAAGGCTTAGAAAGATTGTATGAGATTGGGGGTTAATTGAATCTTGATAAGTGTCATATCACTGAGAAAGAAGTAGTTCTCCGTGGACATCTCATATCAGAAAAGGGGATTCAAGTTGATCCATCAAAAGTAGAAGCCTTATTGGCTCTAGCTCCTCCAACAACAAGAAAGAAATCCCTCACTTTTGTACAAAAGGTATGCTACATGTCACGATTCATCCACCTTTTGTGTGAAATCATATCTCCATTACAAAAACTTGCACAAGACAGTTATTTGCATGGGAGGATATTCATAGTGAATGTTTTGAAGAATTCAAAAGAGTACTCAACACTCTACCCACATTGATGCCCCCAAATACGGGAGAGACCTTCTATGTGTGTCCAAGCACAAGTGAGGAAGCAATCGGAGCAGTCTCACTCCAGAAGGATACAAAGATATCTCACATGCATCCTCTTTACTTTGCTAGAAAGGCAATGAAAGAAAATGAGAAGAGAGACACAGACACAGAGAAACTCATGTATGCACTTATGTATGGAGTAAGGAAGTTTCGGTCTTACCTCCTTGCTAGGCGTTTCATTGTGCTTACAACAGATCATGCCTCTCATCTAGAATAGCTAAATGGGTTCTTGGACTTCAAGAATATAACTATACTTTTGTAGTAGAGGAAAGCCCAAGAGCCAGTCTTGCTGACATACTCACTTACAAGAAGTGGGAGAGGAAAATATCCAATGAAAGGGACATGGGAGCAACATTGCATGAAGAAGATATCGAAGATGCCATACTGTATTTTTTGATGGTGCATATAAGAAGTAGGTCGATAAAGCAACATGAGGATTTTTTATATATGACGAAAAGAAACAACTCATCTTTAAGAAAGGTAAAACTCTTCCTAATGCTCATTCAAATAATGAAGCAGAATATGCAAGACTATGTGAGGCCTTGCATGAATGTGTCCAACATGGTATCAAAAGGCTGATTATCAAGGGAGACTCAATGTTGATAATTAAGCAATTGCAAAATGTTTGTTGTTGCAAAAGTGAATATTTGTTTGAATTGTTGAAAAAGGCAAGGCTGTTATTGAAACAATTTGATAACACTCAAATATGTCATGTACCAAGGAGCCAAAATAATGAAGCAAATGCATTAGCCAATGAGAAATTTGATGGTTTCATAGCATCCATGAAGTTGGAAGACAAGAGATTTGTAGGTTAATAAGGATTAAAAGTTATCATCGAGTTTCTTAAAACTCTAGAAGCACCCAAGCACCTAAACAAGGTACAAAGGCATAGACTAGTAAAGAAGGCCCTACATTACCAACTCGTAGGAGATCATCTCTATGAGAAAGTTAAGGACCTTATCCTCAGAAGGGTTCCCTCATCAGATGAAATAAAGATCATTTTGGAATCATGTCATGATCATGCATGTGGAGGACACTTCTCACAAGAAATAAGAATAAGGAAAATACTTCAAGCAGGATATACATGGCCAACACTTCACAAAGATGTTCAATATTGGTGTAAAACATGCAATAAATGTCACATTACAGGGAATAAGTGACTCATATATGAACCAAGGGCACCAATAATCTCTTATGTATCATTCGAGAAATGGGGAATCGATGCAATCGGGCCCCTACCAAGGACAAGCTCAGGAAAGGAATACATCATTCTAGCAGTGGACTACATGACTAGATGGGAATAAGCAGATAGCACAAAAAGGACAACATCACAAGATATTGGGAAGTTCATTTATGATCTAATATCTTGTAGATTTGGAATACCTTTATAGATAGTGTCTTATCATGGTCCAAGTTTTAGATCAGATGTTTTGAATGATCTATTGAGTAGATTAAACATAAGGAACAGATACTCCACACCCTATTATCCTCAACATAATGGTCTTGTTGAAAAGACCAATGGAATTATTTGTAGAATCAATTGTAAGCAGGTAAAGAAGCATCCTAAGGAATGGGATAAGCACCTCAGCGCCACCTTATGGGCATATTGCACATCCTACAAAGCATCATTAGGTTCACCCCATTTCACTTGGTATATGGACAAGAAGCTTTTCT
>CM035421.1:161733761-161741261 GCA_020310875.1 Ceratopteris richardii | reverse complement strand
TATACCGACGGCGAGTTTTAAACATACCGTGAACCCGAGAGCAAAACTTTACATTTTGGCCCGTGTTTGAGTACTGTCGGGCCACTGTCGAACTTGTGCGCGTGAACCTGCATTGTCTTGTGCACACACATACACATACTGATCTCTCTCTCTACACACACACACACACACACTCTCTCTCGGCTTAGATCTCAGATCTTGGTAAGTGCTGCGCATACTGTTAGCATTTGTGTTTCTCTATGCTTTAGGGTTTCTAATTTCTCTTTTCGTTGATTTTGCAGAAGTTCTTTCGCATCCATTGTTTGGAATTGGATGAGAGACGACCTACATTACGCTTTGACGACAACGATTCAAAGAGGGCACACATGCATGCTTACATACACACACACATATACACATGCATGCATACACACACATAAATTTACACACATGCATACATACACACACATGCATACACACATACATACACACACATATATACACATATGCATACATACACATACACACACACATATACACACATATATACACACATGCATATATGCACACACATACACACATGCATGCATACATACACACACATATACCCGCATGCATGCATACACACATATATACACACATGCATACATACACACATATACACACATCAATGTATACATACACACATATGTATACACATGCATACACATACACACACATACACATACATGCATGCATACATACACACACGTACACACACATGCACACACATGCATGCCTACATACACACATACACATACACACACATGTATACACATGTATACATACACACACACACATGTACACATGCATACATACACACACATATATACACACATGCATACATACACACATATAATCCTATTTTTATTTTGAAGTTTTTTTTTTTACATCAAATATGTAAAAATAGGATTAGGGTTTTAGGGTTAAATCTTAAAGATTAGGGTTTTAGGGTTTTAACACCTACATAACATATATGCACACATACACATGCACATATAATACATATATACATGTATATACACATGTATACAAAAATATACATATTTTAGGTCTAGATATTTAAGATTAGGGTTTTAGGGTTTAGTATTTCAGATTTAAGTCTAAGTCTTTCTGATTAGGGTTTTAGGATTTTAATACGTAGATAACATATATACACAAACACACATATACATATAATACATACATACATGTAGATACACATGCATACAAAAATATACATATTTTAGATTTAAATCTTTAAGATTAGGGTTTTAGGGTTATAACAGCTACATAACATATATGCACACATACACATACACATGTAATACATATATACATGTATATACACATGTATACAGAAATATACATATTTTAGGTCTAGATATTTAAGATTAGGGTTTTAGGGTTTAGTATTTCAGATTTAAGTCTAAGTCTTTCTGATTAGGGTTTTAGGATTTTAATACGTAGATAACATATATACACAAACACACATATACATATAATACATACATACATGTAGATACACATGCATACAAAAATATACATATATTAGATTTAAATCTTTAAGATTAGGGTTTTAGGGTTATAACACCTACATAACATATATGCACACATACATATACACATGTAATACATGTGTACATGTATATACACATGTATAGAGAAATATACATATTTTAGGTCTAGATATTTAAGATTAGGGTTTTAGGGTTTAGTATTTCAGGTTTAAGTCTTTCTGATTAGGGTTTTAGGACTTTAATACGTAGATAACATATATACACAAGCACACATATACATATAATACATACATACATGTAGATACACATGCATACAAAAATATACATATTTTAGATTAAAATCTTTTAGATTAGGGTTTTAGGGTTATAACACCTACATAACATATATGCACACATACACATGCACATATAATACATATATACATGTATATACACATGTATACAGAAATATACATATTTTAGGTCTAGATATTTAAGATTTGGGTTTTAGGGTTTAGTATTTCAGATTTAAGTCTAAGTCTTTCTGATTAGGGTTTTAGGATTTTAATACATAGATAACATATATACACAAACACACATATACATATAATACATACATGCATGTAGATACACATGCATACAAAAATATACATATTTTAGATTTAAATCTTTAAGATTAGGGTTTTAGGTTTATAACACCTACATAAGATATATGCACACATACACATGCACATGTAATACATATATACATGTATATACACATGTATACAGGAATATACATATTTTAGGTCTACATAGTTAAGATTAGGGTTTTAGGGTTTAGTATTTCAGAACTAGAATTTTAAGATTAGGGTTTTAATTAAATATATATAATTAAATATATATAATTAAATATATAAAACTAAATATATAAAAATAGGATTATGTAAGGAAAAAAATCTGAATATATAAATAAATATATATATAAAATAAGATAAGTATATACATAAATAAATATAAAAAGAACTAGTGTTTTATATAATTTAATTAAATATTTATAATTAAATATATAAAATTAAATATATAAAAATAGGATTACATAAGGAAAAACATCTGAATATATAAATAAATATATATATAAAATAAGATAACTATATACATAAATAAATATAAAAAGAACTAGTGTTTTAAATAATTTAATTAAATATATATAATTAAATATATAAAATTAAATATATAAAAATAGGATTACGTAAAGAAAAGAATACCGAATATATAAATAAATATATATATAAAATAAGATAATTATATACATAAATAAATATAAAAAGAACTAGTGTTTTAAATAATTTAATTAAATATTTATAATTAAATATATAAAATTAAATATATAAAAATAGGATTAAGTAAGGAAAAAAATCTGAATATATAAATAAATATATATATAAGGCAAGATAATTATATAGATAATAAAATATGATAAGAACTAGTATTTTAAATAAATAAATGAAATATATATGATTAAATATATAAAAATAGGTTTAAATTTAATCATTTTAAATAGAGTGAATATACCTATCTATATTCACATATATATACATATACACATATATATACACATGCATACATCTATATACATGTTTTAGTTCTAGGTCATTTGGATTAGGGTTTTAGGGTTTTAACACATTCATAACATATATACACACATACACATACACATATAATACACAAACACACATACTTATATACCTATCTATATTCACATATATATACATATACACATATATATACACATGCATACATATATATACATGTTTTAGTTCTAGGTCATTTGGATTAGGGTTTTAGGGTTTTAACACATACATAACATATATACACACATACACATACACATATAATACATATATACATGTATATACACATGTGTATAGAAATATACATAATTTAGGTCTAGATCTTTAAAATTAGGATTTTAGGGTTTAGGCATACATATAACTTAATTAAGAGGAAAAAAATATGAATAAATAAATAAAGATATATATAAAATAGGATCAATCAAGAAAAAATCCGAATATATAGATAAAATAGGATAGCTATGTAGGTTAGGGTTTTAAAACTAAGGTTTTAAGTTTTTTTAGGTATTTAAGTATTTAGGTCTTTAAGAGTTAGATTTTTAGGTTTAATAAAAAAACAAATGTTCTAAAATGTCCATATTGTAGCAGATGGCTTCTTTGGATCCTGAAGAGAGAATGGCATGTCCTTGCACACAGTGCAAGTATCAAATTTATCAAAAATGACGGATTTGTACTGCACATGTTAGAGAGTATGGATCCTTTGATAGGAGTCGACTCGAAAACCTACGCTATCATTCACATGGTCCCCCAGGTGAGCAGATGGACCCAAACGACATTGCACCTGTAACCTCTCGTGGACAAAAGAGAGCAAAAAAGGAGTTAGACGTAGAAACAAGCACTAATAATATTACAGAGAATGAACATATGGAAGAGATGCTTGAAGCATTTTATGAGATGGACGAAGATCATGATGGTGAAGAAGGTGTCGAGAGTTTCATGGACACAACAGAAATTCCACGATCAAAAGTTGATGAAGAATATGAAAACATGCGAAGATTAGCTTGTTTACCACTTTACAATGAAGCAAAGATATCTATACTACGTGCTTCACTCGCGATGCTCAATGTGCAATTCATTTATGGATGGTCAGATAGTAGTGTCACTGAATTGTTCAAGTAAGTGAAGAACAAATTGGCTTTCATTGTTGTATCACAATAACTTCATTTACTAATATCATTTTAATTGCTTATTGCAGGCTTCTTAAAGATCAAATTTTGCCAGAGGGCAATGACATGCCTCCAACATGTGGAGATGCGAAAAAACTTTTACAGTCCATTGGAATGGATTATACTAAAATTCATGCTTGTCAGAATGATTGCATTCTCTTTCGGAATGAGTATGAGCATCTCCACGTATGTCCAAAGTGTGGAGCAAATAGATTTAGAGAAGACTTTATAGGCGAAGCAATCCCCGCAAAGGTTCTTCGCCACTTTCCTATCATTCCACGAATTAAGAACATGCTTAGATGCAAATCTATAGCTGAGTTAATGTCATGGCATACAAAGAGCAGGTCTACTGATAATGTAATGCGAGTGCCAGCTGACTCTGATGCTTGGAAGCACATAGATAGTAAGTGTCGAGAGTTTGCTAGTGAGCCTCGGTCCATACGTCTAGGCCTAGCTATGGATGGAGTGAATCCATTTGGATTACATAGTTCTTCATGGAGCACATGGCCTGTATGTTTGGTCAACCATAATATCCCACCATGGTTGGCCACAAAGAAAGGTCATTTATTATTAGCTCTTATTGTACCAGGTAAGTATAAGGTAAAAAACATGGATGTATATCTTGCATCACTTGTGGAAGAACTGCGCATTTTATGGGATGGGATCACTGTGCGTGACATGTCTCAACCTTTAAGAAGACGAGACGTGCGAGTGCAAGGCATACTTATGTGGACAATGCATGATTGGCCTGGTTATGGTGAATGTTCAGGTTTATCAATTTTGGGTTACCATGCTTGTCCTTTATGCGGACCACGACTCGAAGCACGCTATTCCAAAGCACTACGTAAAACTGTCTATGAAGGACATCATAGATATTTGCCTGATGGGCATGTTTTACGTGAAGGACAAATTGGTCGACAAGCGCAACACCAAATGAAAGCTAGCGATTGGAAACAACTCTGGGATTCAAAAAATCCAGTTGCTGGCATGAAACGGTTGTCCATTTTTCATGAACTCCCTTATTGGAGTGAATTGGTGATCAATCATTTGGTAGACCCGATGCATATTTTCAAGAATGTGGGAGAGATGCTTTGGAAAAATTTGATCGGAAAGAAAGAAAGCAAAGCACAAAGGGACGAGTTAGAAGACCGAGGTCGTATGTGAGAGTTGTGAGCAATTACTAAGCCCAACGGAACAGTATCGTTACCAAGAGCTCCTTGGGTGCTTCGTAGGATGGAAGAGCAACAAGTGAAGAAAACAATTTCAGAGTTTCGTACACCTACTGGATGCATGAGATGTCTAAAGATTGCTTTCACACGAAACGACGATCTTGCAGGACTTAAGTCTCATGATTGGCACAAGTTTTTATAGTTTGTGCTCCCTGTAGCCCTAAAAGATTGTCTTCCAGAGGATGCACGAAAAATCATTTATAAAATTAGTTCTTTAGTACGGTGGATATCATCTAAAGAGATAAATAGAGATAGCATAGAGAGTGCGAAACTCAATGCTATCGAGGCTGTTTGTATGGTAGAGAAATACTTTCCCACAAGTATTCTCACTATTCAACTTCATTTATTGGTTCATGTAGTAGATGAAGTTGCAATAGCAGGAACTGTCCATGGACGATGGATGTTCTTCTTAGAGCGCTTTATGAAGACATTAACAGGGTTTGTTCGATAGAGAGCACGTCTAGAGGGTAGCATGACAAAGGGATGGCTTGTACAAGAATCTCTTGTATTTATAAATGTGTTTCTACATATATCAGATCTTGAAATGCCTCGCTTATGGAGCGATGATGAAGATGTTCGTCTCGTAGGCGATGAACCACAAGGTAAAGGATTGCAAAGAAAAATGGATGCAGCTGTTAGAAAGAAGGCAATGAAGTTTTGCATAGTTAATTATGAGCCTATGCAAAAGTGGTTAGAAAGGTATGAATGTTCCAAGGAAACTAACGCAAAGGAAAGAGCTCAGTTTTGAAGAAATCGTTCCACTTGATTTTTGCCTCTTCCAGAAAATCTTTGACCTCTCCCACCTTTTCCAATGAGCAGATGGCTAGATGCAGCGGTTTCACAAGCAAAGGCAGCGGGTGAAGATATCTCTGAAGAAGAAGAAGAACTCGCAAAAGGATGTGATTGGGAGTATATTAAATACGGTGCACTATGGTCTCATGGACGACACTTTCAAATCGCACGAATCGATCAAAACCGGTCTACTTTTGATAGTGGAGTGATGGTGAATTTTTCGCAAAAAAGTAGAGCGAGTGCAAGAGATGATAACGCTCTAGAAGGCGAGCTAGATTATTGTGGTGTGATTCAAGACATCTTGAAACTATCTTTCAGCAAGTCTGATTACTTTGTTTTTTATGTGAAATGGTTCAAAGTAGTCACCTCTAGAAGAAACGCAACAATGAGACAAGATAAGAGCGGTTTGCTTCAAGTCGACTCCACAAGATTATGGACAGATAAAAGGGATACATTTGTACTTCGTGAACACTGTGAGCAAGTTGTTTTTATACCAGATTCAAAAGACCCAGAGTGGCTATTTGTTTTACAGGTCGCTCCACATAGTAGACAAATTTTTGAAAACATAGATGTAGAAGAAAGTCCATCTCTAGTGGACTCAGAGATTCATTCGATAGTTGAGGAGGAAGAGATCATTGTTCGAGAAGAAGACGTCATTGAAGAAGAGGTCAGAAGACGAAGCAATAGACGATGATCAGGAGGAAACCAGCATAGCAAGAAATTTAGAAGCCATCAATATAGAGATAGATATTCACGGTGCATCGGATCTTCAAGAGGATGCTAGAATAGAGGACTTTTGAACTAAACACTTGTATGTACTAATTTTTGGTTTTTTTTTTGTTTATTCCCTATATTATTTTTCTTATGGCATGCTAATTATTTGAGTTCTTTTATTACAGAGCATGATGGGAGAGAGTCCTCCGATGTAAAGGTCGGTTTGCGCATCGGTACCAAAGAGTTGGTATAGGCGTCGGTATATGCATCGGTATATACGTCGGTATAAGCATCGGTATATGCGTCGGTATAAAGGTCGGTATATGCATCGGTAATCGGCTTCTGCTGCATCGCCTGCTGGGTGTACGGACAGTTATTCGGATGACACTACTGGGAGTACCGTCGCGTATAGCGACGACCATACCTGCAAAATTTTTTTTGGGCAGAGTGTTTAATCTTTTGCTACAGCAACATTACCATGATGTTGCTT
>CM035421.1:161691261-161728761 GCA_020310875.1 Ceratopteris richardii | reverse complement strand
TCAAGATTGTGTTGATGAACCATGGATTTTAGATAGTGGAGCTTCTCGCCATATGACCAGTAAAAAGGATTGGTATAGTTCCCTAGTGCCTCTACAGGAATCCATCAATGTAGTGGTGGGAAATGACTCCAAGTGTCCAGCCAAAGGAACTGGAACCATCTCTTTTTTCACTTCTCCAGGTGTTGAGAAAAAGTAATCCGATGTTCTCTATGTACCTACACTCAAAAGCAATTTGTTGTTAGTTTCTACAATAACAGATCGTGGACTCGAAGTTCACTTTAATAAGAGTGGTGCAGAAATCATGGATTCATCAGGTAATGTTGTAGGTAAAGGCATACGACGGGATAACTTGTATGAGTTAACTGCTTTAACTACTATAGAAGATAAAGATGTAAGCAAGTTATGGAACCAACAATTTGGGCATCTCGGATTTGCAGTTTTGAAGGAGATGCAAAGAACAGGGATGGTTGCTCATTTGCCTGCATTTTTCAGAGTTGGAGGAACCTTGTGAAGCTTGTATGATGGGCAAGCAACAACGAAAGGCATTTCCAAGAGAGACCAGCACTCGATCTCAAGCTCCTCTAGAGTTGGTACATGCTGATCTCTGTGCTAAAATGTCTACACCTGCTTTAGGAGGGTCTTTCTACTTTTTGCTGTTAGTCGACGATTATAGTAGAAAGATGTGTGTTTATTTTATTCGAGAGAAGGCTTATGCTTTTGAAAAATTTAAAACGTGGCATAAGTATGTAGAAAATGAATTAGGAAGGAAACTGAAGAAATTTAGAATAGATAGAGGAGGTGAATTCTTGTCAACAGAATTCAACAATTACTTTAAGGAGCATGGTGTGAAAAGGCAACTTACCACAACTCATACACCTCAACAAAATGGCGTTGTTGAGTGCAAGAAGAGGATAGTAGTTGAAATGGCTCGATGTATGTTAAAGGCTCAAGACATGCCCCCGATGCGTATACCGACATCCATACCGGCGGCGAATTTTTAAACATACCGCGAACCAAAGAGCAAAACTTCACATTTCTACGCATGTTTGAGTACTGTCGGTCTACTGTCAAACTTGCGCGCGCGAACCTGCATTGTCTTGTGCACACACACACACGGATCTCTCTCTCTACACACACTCTCTCTCTCTCTCGACTTAGCCCTCACATCTTGGTAAGTGCTGTGCATACTGTTAGCATTTGTGTTTCTCTATGCTTTAGGGTTTCTAATTTCTCTTTTCGTTGATTTTGCAGAAGTTCGTTGGCGTCAATTGTTTGGAATTGGACGAGAGACGACCTACATTACGCTTTGATGACAACGATTCAAAGAGATATATACTTGTAAGTGATTCTTTTATTCGCTATTGATAGAGAGAGAAGGAGAGAGAGAGAGAGAGAGAGAGAGAGAGAGAGAGAGACAGAGAGAGAGAGAGAGAGAGAGAGAAAGAGAGAGAGAGAGAGAGAGAGAGAGAGAGAGAGAGAAAGAAAGAGAGAGAGAAGAGAAAGTAAGATACACATTAAATTACACATGCATACATACAGACATACATGTACACACATGCATGCTTACATACACACACTTATACACACATGCATGCTTACATACACACACACACATACACACATATGCATGCATACACACACACACATAAATTTACACACATGCATACATACACACACATGCATACACACATACATACACACACATATATACACATATGCATACATACACATACACACACACATATACACACATACATACACACACACATATATACACACATATAGACACATGCATGCATACATACACACACATATACCGGCATGCATGCATACACACATATATACACACATGCATACATACACACATATACACACATGCATGTATACATACACACACATGTATACACATGCATACACATACACACACATACACATACATGCATGCATACATACACACACGTATACACACATGCACACACATGCATGCCTACATACACACACATACACATACACACACATGTATACACATGTATACATACACACACACACATGTACACATGCATACATACACACACATATATACACACATGCATACATACACACATATAATCCTATTTTTATTTTGAAGTTTTTGTTTTACATCAAATATATAAAAATAGGATTAGGGTTTTAGGGTTAAATATTTAAGATTAGGGTTTTAGGGTTTTAAATAGGATTAGGGTTTTAGGGTTAAATATTTAAGATTAGGGTTTTAGGTCTAGATATTTAAGATTAGGGTTTTAGGGTTTAGTATTTCAAATTTAAGTCTAAGTCTTTCTGATTAGGGTTTTAGGATTTTAATACGTAGATAACATATATACACAAACACACATATACATATAATGCATACATACATGTAGATATGCATGCATACAAAAATATACATATTTTAGATTGAAATCTTTAAGATTAGGGTTTTAGGGTTATAACACCGACATAACATATATGCACACATACACATACACATATAATACATATATACATGTATATACACATGTATACAAAAATATACATATTTTAGGTCTAGATATTTCAGATTAGGGTTTTAGGGTTTAGTATTTCAGATTTAATTCTAAGTCTTTTTGATTAGGGTTTTAGGATTTTAAGACGTAGATTACATATATACACAAACACACATATACATATAATACATACATACATATAGATACACATGCATACAAAAATATACATATGTTAGATTTAAATCTTTAAGATTAGGGTTTTAGGGTTATAACACCTACATAACATATATGCACACATACACATACACATGTAATACATATATACATGTATATACACATGTATACAGAAATATACATATTTTAGGTCTAGATATTTAAGATTAGGATTTCAGGGTTTAGTATTTCAGATTTCAGTCTAAGTCTTTCTGATTAGGGTTTTAGGATTTTAATACGTAGATAACATATATACACAAGCACACATATACATATAATACATACATACATGTAGATACACATGCATACAAAAATATACATATTTTAGATTTAAATCTTTAAGATTAGGGTTTTAGGGTTATAACATCTACATAAGATATATGCACACATACACATGCACATGTAATACATATATACATGTATATACACATGTATATAGAAATACACATATTTTAGGTCTACATATTTAAGATTAGGGTTTTAGGGTTTAGTATTTCATATTTAAGTCTAAGTCCTTCTGATTAGGGTTTCAGGATTTTAATACGTAGATTACATATATACGCAAACACACATATACATATAATACATACATACATGTAGATACACATGCATACAAAAATATACATATTTTAGATTTAAATCTTTAAGATTAGGGTTTTAAGGTTATAACACCTACATAAGATATATGCACACATACACATGCACATGTAATACATATATACATGTATATACACATGTATATAGAAATATACATATTTTAGGTCTACATATTTAAGATTAGGGTTTAAGGGTTTAGTATTTCAGATTTAATTCTAAGTCTTTCTGATTAGGGTTTTAGGATTTTAATACGTAGATTACATATATACACAAGCACACATATACATATAATACATACATACATGTAGAGACACATGCATACAGAAATATACATATTTTAGATTTAAATCTTTAAGATTAGGGTTTTAGGGTTATAACACCTACATAAGATATATGCACACATACACATGCACATGTAATACATATATACATGTATATACACATGTATACAGAAATATACATATTTTAGGTCTTCATATTTAAGATTAGGGTTTTAGGGTTTAGTATTTCAGATTTAAGTCTAAGTCTTTCTGATTAGGGCTTTATGATTTTAATACGTAGATTACATATATACACAAACACACATATACATATAATACATACATACATGTAGATACACATGCATACAAAAATATACATATTTTAGATTTAAATCATTAAGATTAGGGTTTTAGGTTTATGACACCTACATAAGATATATGTACACATAAACATGCACATGTAATACAGATATACATGTATATACACATGTATATAGAAATATACATACTTTAGGTCTACATATTTAAGATTAGGGTTTTAGGGTTTAGTATTTCATATTTAAATCTAAGTCTTTTTTATTAGGGTTTTAGGATTTTAATACCTAGATAACATATATACACAAACACACATATACATATAAAACATACATACATGTACATACACATGCATACAAAAAAATAAATATTTTAGATTTAAATCTTTAAGATTAGGGTTTTAGGGTTATAACACCTACATAACATATATGCACACATACACATACACATGTAATACATATATACATGTATATACACATGTATACAGAAATATACATATTTTAGGTCTAGATATTTAAGATTAGGGTTTTAGGGTTTAGTATTTCAGATTTAAGTCTAAGTCTTTTTGATTAGGGTTTTAGGATTTTAAGACGTAGATAACATATATACAAAAGCACACATATACATATAATACATACATTTATGTAGATACACATGCATATACATATTTTAGATTTAAATCTTTAAGATTAGGGTTTTAGGGTTATAACACCTACATAAGATATATGCACACATACACATGCACATGTAATACATATATACATGTATATACACATGTATACAGAAATATACATATTTTAGGTCTACATATTTAAGATTAGGGCTTTAGGGTTTAGTATTTCAGATTTAAGTCTAAGTCTTTCTGATTAGGGTTTTAGGATTTTAATACATAGATTACATATATACACAAACACACATATACATATAATACATACATACATGTAGATACACATGCATACAAAAATATACATATTTTAGATTTAAATCTTTAAGATTAGGGTTTTAAGGTTATAAGACCTACATAAGATATATGCACACATACACATGCACATGTAATACATATATACATGTATATACACATGTATACAGAAATATACATATTTTAGGTCTACATATTTAAGATTAGGGTTTTAGGGTTTAGTGTTTCAAATTTAAGTCTAAGTCTTTCTGATTAGGGTTTTAGGATTTTAATTCGTAGATTACATATATACACAAGCACACATATATATATAATACATATATACATGTAGATACACATGCATACAAAAATATACATATTTTAGATTTAAATCTTTAAGATTAGGGTTTTAAGGTTATAACACCTACATAAGATATATGCACACATACACATGCACATGTAATACATATATACATGTATATACACATGCATAGAGAAATATACATATTTTAGATCTACATATTTAAGATTAGGGTTTTAGGGTTTAGTATTTCAGATTTAAATCTAAGTCTTTCTAATTAGGGTTTTAGGATTTTAATACGTAGATTACATATATACACAAACACACCTATACATATAATACATACATACATGTAGATACACATGCATACAAAAATATACATATTTTAGATTTAAATCTTTAAGATTAGGATTTTAGGTTTATAACACTTACATAAGATATATGCACACATACACATGCACATGTAATACATATATATACACATGTATACAAAAATATACATATTTTAGGTCTAAATATTGAAGATTAGGGTTTTAGGGTTTAGTATTTCAGATCTAGAAATTTAAGATTAGGGTTTTAAATAAATATCTTTAATTAAATATATAAAATTAAATATAAAAAAATAGGATTACGTAAGGAAAAACAATCTTAATATATAAATAAATATATATCTAAAATAAGATAATTATATACATAAATAAATATAAAAAGAAGTAGTGTTTTAAATAATTTGATTAAATATCTACAATTAAATATATAAAATTAAATATATAAAAATAGGGTTACATAAGGAATAGAAATCTGAATATATAAATAAATATAATTTTAAAATAAGATAATTATATACATAAATAAATATAAAAAGAACTAGTGTTTTAAATAATTTAATTGATTATAAAAAATTAAATATATAAAGATAGGATTACGTAAGGAAAAAAATCTGAATATATGAATAGATATATATATAAAATAAGATAATTATATACATAAATAAAAATAAAGAGAAGTAGTGTTTTAAATAATTTAATTAAATATTTATAATTAAATATATAAAATTAAATATATAAAAATAGAATTACATAAAAGAAAAATCTGAATATATAAATTAATATACATATAAAATAAGATAAGTATATACATAAATAAATATAAAAAGAACTACTGTTTTAAATTATTTTATTAAATATATATAATTAAATATAATTAAATAAAAAAATATGAATATATAAATACACAAACACACATACTTATATACCTATCTATATTCACATATATATACATATACACATATATATACACATGCATACATATATATACATGTTTTAGTTCTAGGTCATTTGGATTAGGGTTTTAATACGTACATAACATATATACACACATACAGGTACACATATAATACATATATACATGTATATACACATGTGTATAGAAATATACATAACTTAGGTCTAGATCTTTAAAATTAGGGTTTTAGGGTTTAAGCATACATATAACTTAATTAAGAGGAAAAAAATATGAATAAATAAATAAATATATATATATAAAATAGGATCAATCAAGAAAAAATCCGAATATATAGATAAAATAGGATAGCTATATAGATTAAGCTTTTAAAACTAGGATTTTAAGTTTTTTTAGGTATTTAAGTATTTAGGTCCTTAAGAGTAAGATTTTTAGGTTTAATAAAAAACAAATGCTCTAAAATGTCCATATTGTAGCAGATTGCTTCTTTGGATCCTGAAGACAGAATGGCATGTCCTTGCACACAGTGCAAGTATGAAATTTATCGGAAATGACGGATTTGTACTGCACATGTTAGAAAGTATGGATCCTTTGATAGGAGTCGACTGGAAAACCTACGCTATCATTCGCATGGTCCCCGAGGTGAGCAGATGGACCCAAACGACATTGCACCGGTAACCTCTCGTGGACAAAAGAGAGCAAAAAAGGACTTAGATGTAGAAGCAAGCACTAATAATATTACACAGAATGAACATATGGAAGAGATGCTTGAAGCATTTTATGAGATGGACGAAGATCATGATGGTGAAGAAGGTGTCAACGAGAGTTTCATGGACACAACAAAAATTCCACGATCAGAAGTTGATGAAGAATATGAAAACATGCGAAGATTAGCTCGTTTACCACTTTACAATGGAGCAAAGATATCTGTACTACGTGCTTCACTCGTGATGCTCAATCTACAATACATTTATGGATGCTCAGATAGTAGTGTCATTGAATTTTTCAGGTAAGTGGAGAACAAATTGGCTTTCATTGTTGTATCACAATAACCTCATTTACTAATATCATTTTAATTGCTTATTGCAGGCTTCTTAAAGATCAAATTTTGCCAGACGGCAATGACATGCCTCCAACACGTGGAGATGCGAAAAAACTTTTACAATCCATTGGAATGGATTATACAAAAATTCATGCTTGTCCGATGATCACGAGGAAACCAGCATAGCAAGCAATTTAGAAGCCATCAATTTAGACATAGATATTCTCGGTGCATCGGATCTTCAAGAGGATGCTAGAATAGAGGACTTTTGAGTAAAAGACTTGTACGTACTAATTTTTGGTTTTTTTTTGTTTATTCCCTATATTATTTTTCTTATCGCATGCTAATTATTTGAGTTCTTTTATTATAGAGCACGATGGGAGATAGTCCTCCAGTCACTCCACAATCCATGACAGAGGAGCAATTTTTGGAGTTCATCTCTCAGGTTCCTCCTGCGTATATGGCCGCTGCATCAGAATATTGGATCGCTCGTGGTAGCACTCCTCCCGGCCTTACTCCTGGCGGCTTTACTCCTGCCGGCCTCACTCCCGCTGGCCTCGCTCTTGCCGGTGTCACTCCCGCCGGTGTCACTCCTGCCGATGTCACTCCTGAGGGCGGTGCTACTCCCGTAGGAGGTATGTCACCTAGCTTTGTGACTCCACCACGACCATCTTTGCAGCCATCTCCTACTGGGTCTACTAGTAGACATGTGCATTCGACACCTCAGCGCGATATAGGGTCTGGCCCGTCTCGTAGATCGAGGTCACGCTCTAGAGCAGGAGGTTCTAGGAGTGGATCTATAGGTAGGTCTGGAGGCAGAGGAGGCGGTTGTTGTGGAGGCAGTACGACGGACGTTGTGTTGCCCGCTTCTACTCCTAGGACGAGTACCTCAGATGTAGGTACGCCACGTAGTACACCACACAGTACACCACATACACCTTGGGGTGCTCATGACCATGATGACTCCAAGGTGTATAGTATCCAAGGTGGAGCTCCAGTGATGGATGCGGCTGGTAAAGCAATGCGTGCACATATACGACAGCTTTGCTCCATCCAATTTGGACACTCCATCATGCTGAAATGGATTGAATAGGATAAAGATCGAAAGAATTATACCACATAGACGATTTACCAAGAGTTTCGACTAGCCGATGGACAATCGATTGTCAGTTAAGAGTGGATTTCGCATACCGCACGTGAGGTCATGTCGCATCGACGATCCGAGGCTCGTGATGCATTCAGAGAAGGCTTACCAAAGCCTGTGTGGTTAGATGCTGAGGAGTGGGACATGATTCGTGATGAGCAGCAGAAGACTCCTGATCGATATCGCCAGCAGCGAAATGTCGTAGCCACACGTCTAGACACCATTGGACCGTCACATTTGGGCAGCGGCGGATATGACACGATGCGCCATGAGTTTGTAAGTACCATTTCATTTATTGAATTTATTTGTGTTAAATTTCTCATATATATTTCTCTAATCTTTTTATATTTGTTTCAAGAGCTGGCAATGGGTCCTCCTCCAACACGAACGGAGGAGGCTTATGGATATAGTCATGGGTTGACTGCACTATTGCAAGACTTGGAGGGACGCGGTGCGGTAGTTTCATGGGAGCGTTTGCGATGAGGTAAATAATTTATAAACTTTGTTTTTACTTGTTTGTTATTTTCATGTGAATTTATCTCATTCCATTAATGTTCTTTGTTGCAAGACTGTTGATATGGAATGTTCTTTGCATGTGTATGGCAGTGGAAGACCAATATTTTGTATTTGATTTCCATATGGAAATACATTGCTTTGCCACATTTCGTAAAAGCATCATATATGATAGTGGTTTGCCACACTCTTGTACATGCTTCATTATTGAAATATATAACTTCTTTTGTACATGGTTCATTGTTCATTCTGATTATCGATCTATTTTGTGTACAATAATACTCTGTTTCATGAAATCATATTTCGGTTGTCATTAGAGTACACATCACATGTACTCGGTTTTTTTTTGGGCAGAGTGTATTGTCTTTTGTTCAGCAACATCATGGTAATGTTGCTGTAGCAAAAGACAAAACATTCTGCCCAAAAAAAATTTTGCAAGTATGGTCGTCGATATAAGCAACGGTACTCCTAGTAGTGTCATCGGAATAACCGTCGGTACACCCAGAAGGCGATGCAGCAGAAGCCGATTACCGACGCATATACCGACGTTTAAACCGACGCATATACTGATGCATATACCGACGCTTTTACCGACGCTTATATCGATGTCTACACCGATTCCTATACTGACTCTTTGGTACCAACGCGAAAACCGACCTTTACACCGGCGTCGTGGCAAATAAAGCCGCCTTCATTTTCCTCGGTAAAAACCTCGGTATACCATCGATCTGTTGTAGTGTCACAAGAACCTTCTAAATATGGATGGAGATTATGAATTCAAACACTAAGAGTAGCTAGCAAATTAACTGGAAAAATTCATCTTAAGGGAGTGTCATACATAGGTCTAGATTGTTATAATGCTTAAAATGCCTAATTTATATGAGCTATAGAAGGAGCAATCACCTTAACACTAAACTAGTGTCATCCCAAAATTTCAGGGAGTTGGAGAGAATGACCGCGAGACTAAAAATCTTCAATATCTCTGAAAGTAATGGACCAAATGATCTTAAAATTAGTAATACCTTTCCAATGAGACCTTAAACACTCGACTCGGAGCTTTGCAGAGAGAGCCGCACTCTCTACAACTTGAGTAAATATGAGGGAGAAGGAGCAATAAACTGAAGTGGCACCAAACAATGAACAAGAAGTATATGTATTGCTTCAAATCATCATGCTACTTAGTGTAAAAATGTTGTGGAGTCTTTATATAGACTCTTGAGTACATGGACATTCCTTTTCTTCATCAACTTGAATTCGAATTTAGGAGGAGTTTTAGTTTAGATTGATTAGCATCTTTTCCTACAATCTAGGAAAAGGGAAATTTGAAATCACATCTACCTTTTGATTGATTGATTGAGAATCAATCCCAACCACCTCTAACTCGTGGCTTCTAGGCCTTTTACTTTTCCCTTTTACAAAGTTAAATGCTTTGCAACTTACATAAGAGGGTGATCATATAATCAAACTCTCAATACAAAAAATGAATGCAAATAAAACTCTACAAGGAGTATATGGGGCATCATTCCAATGATGAGTTTGATGAAGATCATGTCCACCTCAAGCATAATGAAATCTTGTTTTTCCAACACTCAAGAAGACCAATTGATAGTCAAAATCCTTGTAGACAAAGTGGGATATTACGTTGAAGGTGATGAGGGAGACACTTATCTCCTGGTCACCTGAATGGATATATGATGAGGACTATCCTTGATACTAGTGCAAGAGTAGGAAGATCTAGGAAAAATGGGGTAAAACAACTTTAGGACCAAAACCCAGACTTTTCAAAGACCACATGAGAGTCTTCATTTAAATATTAATCCAAACCAATATTTGATCCTATGGAACTACCAAAGATAAGGTCAAAATTCTAGCAAAGAAGAACAAGAAAAAGAAGAAGTTGCAAACTTGTAAAACTTTGTCTAGACCCTATTTTCGTACAATGATGCAAATATGGTTGCAAATAATGTATCTCAATCCAAAGCACAAGGGAGACTCAAATGGATACCAAAAACCCAAGTAACTCAGCTAGCTCAAGAAAATATGCCTTGAGGGAAACTGCCAAGAAAAAGATCGCCTAAATCTCATAAAAAATATCTTAGGCACAAGCCCAAAAATCTCCATACGAATAGTATTGGAAAGGGCTCAATATATCTCATATTTCAGTGCCCAAAAAATTAATTATGGCTCAACACAATCAAATTTAGATCTAAATCCCTAAGATCCATAATTCCATGTCAGTTAAGGTCAATGAGACAAATGGGTAGAAAACAAAAGAAGACCTCCTAACGGAAGCACATAGTTGCTACTAAGAGGAAAACACAAAGGGCACCCAAATAGAAATTCTAGACAACAAGTAAAGTGATCAAGTGTAATAAAGAAAATTTGGATTCCTAAATCCAAGATTCAAGTGTCCACTCTATTCTACAAGAAGCAATCACAAGCTCATAGGACCAAGCAAAGACTTAAAAGACAACAAATAGGGAGACACAATACCCAATGAAAGTGAACCAAATTTGGGTACCCAAGTGCCATATCTAATCATGAAAAGATGGTAGATATATTTGTCAGCCCTAGAAAAAGAAAGTTCAATCCAAACAAGTCAAGGATTTCATATATATTTACAACAAAAGACAATGGAATCCTTTCCTAAAGGAATCTCTACAGTGACAACCAAAATCAAGAGACCCAATGTATGACAAAGCAAAAATTTATCAACAAAAACCAGAAAATAATGGGTTGTGAGGCCATGAATAACTTCAACATTAAAAAACACATACTAGATTGGATAAGATTTTATATCATATCTAGAGGAATTTTAATTAAAAAAGACAAGCCTCTTCATGCAAGAACCATGTGCTCATCATCTGACAGAAAATGGATATGGAAATCAAGTTACTCTCATGATGAACCCATCTATTCTTGTGCACCTAAAGTATGCCTTAGTAGATCCACATGATATGGCTATTTTATGATCTCTATTTAGTTGTGCACATCTTCAAAAGAATTCGGTTTCACCTCATTGTAAAATGGATTTATCTCATTAGGTGTATTGTGGTTGTTTTGTCCTTCTATGCTACTAACTATCAAAATTTTATCATTTGAGACATAACTATATATATTCTACCTTTGGTTAGGCTAGGATAAGAATCAAAATACCAAACATAAAAGAGAAAAAGAAAGGAACGAAAGAAACGAAAAACATAAAAAAAAGCATAAAAATAGAGATTCTTGAGTCTATCCAATAGTTAGAATAGCTTTGACAACTATGATGTTACTTGCTACATATGTATTGCACTTGGTAAAAAGCTTCAATTAATCAACAAAGAAGTGAAATTAGATTATCAAAACATCTAGGAGCAGTTGTATAAAGAGTGGACAAATATTGGCTACAAATACCAAGCATGGACAATGCGAAGAAGTTGCATCATCCAAATATGCAAAGGTCAAACATAACATCTATGAGATTCGATGTTTCATTCTTCTTAGACTAGGAAACTTCATGATTGACATTCTCTTTACCAATTAGCTCAAGATACATCTCATTGCACCATAATTCTTTTAATGCATTCTAGAGTAGGCACGCATAGGAGTATATTACAAGCCCATGAAAAAGGCCATTTGTTAATATCCAATTCATTTTACCCTTGGTTCATCTATCGACAAGGATTAAGCTGTACAACATTAAGGGAAAAAGTAGCCCTGCATGGGCCTTGTAAGGATCCCTTATTTTTTGGGATTAAAATTAATCTTCTCTAGTATCGAGGAGAAACAAAAACGACTAGTGGTTTTTAATATAAAATTCCTATTTCTAAGATACCACACTTGATGAATTTCTTGTATTGGATTCGTGAATATTAGGAGCCGTCGGATATCCTTCATGAATGCATGAGATTAAGGAAGGTTTTTGTGGCAAAAAAGAGACAAAATAGATTTCTCACTGTGATTGGGTTGGGATGGGTCTGGCAGAAAAAGAAAAAATAAAGCTCATAGTGTGCTTGGGGTCATGGGTGTTAGAAGCCATTTGATGCTAATCATGGACGGACGCGATTGAACAAACTTTGTGTGGTAGAAAAAGACAAAATAGACCATCACATCACTTGTAAGATGTGGGAAAAAGGAAGAGAGAGAGTATAAATGTTTGATTCGTGTTGGGAATTCTGATTGAAAACGAAAAATGAAACCTCACATCACCCAAGTTCTTATCATCCATTGGATGCTTTTAGATCGAGTGGAAGATATTGAAACGTGATTCAACATGGCTTGGATTTAAGAAGAGCCATTGGATCCTTTGGTGATCTAATGGCCTTAAAATGAAGATTCCATCTATTTAATGCCATGGCTTGAGAGCCACTAGATTCATTGTCTCATCCAACAATGGACAAAAAAATGCGCATTCCCTTCTTTCTTTCAAGCTCTTTTTCTGGATCTCCTAAATATCTGACGGCCCAAATCAAATTCGGTTTGAGAAATTCTCATTGGTCCATCACGAATCAACCCTTAATCTAAAAGGTCCATGCAGGGTTCATTTTTTCCCCTAATGAATGGAATGTTGTTATATATTGTTTACTCATGTCATGTTGAACCACTCACATGGATAAACTAAGGGATTTCAATGGATCAATTTTCGAGAGAAAGCATAAAAGAAGAACCAAAAAGATAGGAGTAAGTAATAAGAAGGAGATATATACTAAGGCAATGTAACACATCAAAGTAATAGAGTCATTACTTGCAAAGACTCTAATGTATGGCTCTTGAGTAAGCTCTCTCACTAGGGTACCAACAAATCACACCCATGGAAGAGGATGATTTACCCTAAGAGGAGAAGAATGTGTCATAGAGCATCACAATGAAGCAAAATAGAAGCAAAAAGGAGCTACAAAGCAGGAAGAGATTTTAAGGGCATATTAAAGTTTTTTTTTTAAATTGTTCATCACTTATTAACAAATCCCATTCCGATGTGTGATAAGCCTTGTGAATGCATTAAAAGGAGTCCGCTAGTTGCATATTCCATGTGATGTATCATAGTTGACTTCACTTTTCTTTTCTAGGACTCATGTTTAGAAGTGTTTATTCCATTTCTTTAAAAGGATCTAATTAAGGGCACATGTACATAAGTCAAACTATTATCATTTTGTTGAAATTCCTACCATTTTGGATAAAGAAATAAGTCAAAGAAGTGCAATTTTGCAACGCCTACTTCTTAACATCTTTACTCCTTTGTGAGCTCTTATACATGTCCATGACATGGCTAGTTAAGTTGTCTACCCCCTCTCCCTCTTTTTCCATAATTCTCTACATATTCTAGGTGTTAGAAGCATTAGAATGTAGGTAGGTATTCCCCAAATCCTAAGTTTTGGGCCATAAGTTTGCCCAATAGATGGTTCTAAACCACTTCCAAAAGAAGCTCCTTGTTGAGATCTTGGAAAGGAACTTGATATTGGCTACATTTTGATACCCAAACTAGGATTTATGGTCACTTTAGTATTAATATGCCTGTTTATGGGATTGCATGGTTGAGTGAGTAAAAGGTGGTGTGAGTGTATGTTTAATTTCATTAGGTGTATCTTTGTCCATTCCATGTGTTGACCATAATTTAGGTACATGCTTCTATGCTCTTGACTCAGTCAGCTTTCAGTTTTAAAATTTAGCATGCTTAGGTCAAGGCATCACTTGATTATGCTAGTAGGATAGTGGTCGCTAGGTAAGATCACTTCTTGATGATTTTTATACTTTTTTTATGCCGTTTTTGGGTCATTGATGTGAAGCCCCATCACATGTATGCACTCCACGCACCATAGCTTAACTAGGCCAATAACATGGTTACAATAGCTCTACACTTACCATTTTTTAATGAAGAAAGATGACAATTTAGGTATTAAACTCAATGGGAGCTCAAGCTTCTAGACTTTGTTTGGCTATAAGGAGTGAGGTCTTGAGAAATCTCATAAACCTCTTTTTCATCCATTTTACGTTTTCATCCTTGCTCATTTGAAGTGGGCATGGTGAGGAAGGGGTGTCCTAAGAAGTTGCACAAGCATCAAAGAATTTTCCATGCATTGGTGGCTTCTTGAACATGTAGGGACCTTTGAAATAAGATAATACAAGTCTTGCTACTCTTTCAAAGTGACAAGTGTTGCTATTGTTTCAAAGTTTGCTCTCTATCGGTGTCTATTTATGATGATAAGAAGATATATGAAAGTTTAATGTTCAATTCCATATGTTTGGAATATGCAAAAAAGGGGCAGGATATCTCTTATGCACACTTAGATATCTCTTTCTGAAAATCTATAGGGTAGCAAAATCCAATTTTTAATCTTTCTTTCTTCCTTCTCTGCCCAAAACTAGGATTTGTCTCTTTGATTTCATACCCCTTATTGGGAAGACGCTCGGACTGATAATTTGGTATTGTTTCAATAGTCTAAGAAGTAGCAGTTCTTGCCAACATGCTCCTATGTACATTACATTATTTGGGACCCACTAAACAAAACAGGAATAATAGAGTTAAATGATTTTGTCCCTTCTAGGAGATAATATGAATTCCTTTTTGTTAATATGCTTTCCTAGCAAATAGTTTTGATTCTCATCAGACAAAAAAAAAAGTTAAAAATGCTTTAAGATATGCCAACATAGGCGAATTATGTTCTGAATTTTCTTCTGAGTTATCCTATATAACTTGCAAAAGTAAATCTTTACTTCCAAAGTACGTATTACAATCAAGATATCTTTTGAAACTGTTGAAAGTGCCTTTAAAAATCAAAACGTAGAATAGCAGTTTGAATTATCAAAACGTGAATTCTCTGCTTTAACCTCTTTTCATCAATTTTCTCTTATTATTCATTTCCAGTTTTTCTGTGAAAGAAAAAGAAAGGCAGTTCAATTTTCCTTTTCTTAAAAAGAGGCAAAAAATAAATTAGAAAAGGAGGGTGCGGGAGAAAATATCAAAGGTAGTTGATCTCATTCGAGCTCAGCCATCTCTGCAACAATGGCCGGCCTTACGATGACTCCATCCAGAACAAATCCAGATTTCCACCAAGGTTGTAGTATCTCCTGCATGCGAAACTTTATCTCGACGCGTTTCTCTTTGATCTGATCTCGAACTGTGAATTGACCGACATCACATTCAACCCACTCATGGATATCAGCATCATTGCGTAAATTTGACACCACATGGGGCGTCAATAGGGGGTTTTAGGCGTCAAATGAAACCCAAAATTTTAATCCGGACTTCATCATGAAGCTCAAGAAATTAAAAAAAAACTTCAAATGACACCTTCATATTCAACTCAGGTGTCAATTATACCTTAAGTTTATATAAATAAAAGATAGGGATTGTAAAAATGTTTAAGGTTTCGCGAGGAATGGTTAAGTGCGAAGTGACATGACAAATGCTCATGTGTTGCGGACACTCATTCATATATTCGATGACTTATGAACTCTGGGCAGTGGGCACCCGGACACTAAACAATCGGCATGAGACACTAGGTAGGATGAAATGTGAAAAGTGTTCAGCCTAACACTTTCGGTTCTCAACTTTCGAAAGTTGCATTCATAACCTAGTTCCCTCCCAAAATATCATGCAGAACAGTGCTAATTTGTGGAGTTGGACTCTAGAGGTTGAAACCGTGCGTGAATACTGACCACTGAAGGATTAAGGAGTCGATTGAGATCGCTGCAGCTTGCCATCTATTGGCTTGAGCTTGTGTGCATCATCCCTTCAGCCATGGAGTCTTCACATGCAAAAGGTACTGTAGATGGTAGCTCAACCTCTAACTTGTTACGCTTTTGGTGAGTGATAATTTTTTAAAAATAGTTTCAAGTAGCTATAGCCAAGTGAAGATCTGTTTATATTCCATCATGTGAAATGGAATATGTCAACAAATGGCATTCCATCGCTTTCTAGCGCAGCTTTTTGCTTTTCGTATATGCCATGTATCAATGAATTCTTTTTATTTCATCATGCGCACTTGTGTTGATTGGTTTGCTTTGCATATTTCTAGATGTTCTCTCATACCAAATTTATGTTCTACAGGTAGCCTCAACTGTACTTTTGGAAAAATGGCAACATGCAATATGTTATTTATGTAGCTCATGATCTCTCCTTTCATTTGCCATAAACTTTTGAGCCACATCTTGAAAACTGGTCTCTCTTGTCAGGTTCTTGATGGCTTCAGAGCTATCCTTGAAGCAAGGAAATGAGATGGCTCTTCTCTGAACATGTTCCATAAACGTACGTGATTTGAAATTCTCTGATTTACTTTTGATCCTTAAATGTTTTAAATGTTTTCTTGAAGGATTTTATTTCAGCTGGAATAGGCATGGTTCACTTTCATAAACAATGTAGACAAGTGTCGCTTTCAACCATTCAAAAGGTATGTCAAAAATGGATTCATAAAATGAAGGGGAGATATTAGTTTTGTTAAAGCACCAAAATGTAAAGGTGGAAACTATTCTCCCTCTTGCTTTATGCCGCACCACATCATTTCCAGCCACATGAGCTTTGTCCGCATTATATGTTTTCTTCTTGGCAGGTTGAAGCAGTTTTAGCAACCATTTTATAACAACCGAGTTATAAGGAGGTGTGTGAACTTTCTAGTTAAAGAGCAAAAACTATTTGTTCATAGTCTCAATGTTTCCATTCATTGAATTTCTATTTTCTTAGATACGCAAATGATGTAATTAATCTTTTGTTGTGATTGTAGAATGAAATACATGCCACACAGCTCTTGATTAAAGGTTTTGTGGAATTGGGTAATATGGTAGTACCACCAGCAACAGGTATAATGTAGCACTTATGCTCGAGTAGCAATCTTGTTCTCAAGCTTCTCATGGCAGAGAGGTTGATCCTCTTATTGAACATGTTGGAATACTTTGAACTACAATGAAGCTATAATTGGACCTAATGAATATTATGTTAGATCAAGTGATTGCAGAGATTTGTGGAAAGGTTTATGCAAATCTACACTCAAGAGCTGGATATGTGAAGGAGTTTTCCATAGAGCATTTCTAGGTCAACTTGAGATTGTACATACACACACACACTGAAGTGGCATACATGTGCATATATGCAGGTGTGTGAGGTAATTAAATGTGTGCATATGCAAGTCTGTGTAGATATGCAACTGAGCAAATGTATGTGATCGGCTCTATAGGTATGTGGTGCAGCTCACACACTGATTATGTGAGCAGCTGCTGATTTCTTTCTACCAATTATCTACATGTTTTACATGTGTGAACGTTTGAGCATGTACATGTGTATATACATGTGATGACTTGGTGAATCTGTGCTAATGAGTTTGTATGGTTGACAGTATGTAGGTATAAATTGATGTGGTGAAAGTATGTGGAGCTATGAAGTAACAATTTCTTGTACATGCGTGCATATATGTCCATGTACGTAGGAATGCATATGGATGAGTTTCAATAGACAGCAGTTATAGATGTATGCACTAGGTTAATATTCCCCTGATATAGTATTTCATAGTAAATAACCTCAGTTATGCAGAACCAAAGTATTAACAAGTTTTGTTTTTGTCATTTCTTCTACCCATTTACAATTTTTAACATTATTTCTCATTCCTTAGAAATTTGCAGAATAGGAACACGCCACAAATGTGTAGTAAAAATCTTCTCCTTTTTCTTGGTATCATTGAAAGACTCTGCGATTCCTTGTACTAGAGATCAAACCGATTGTATAATGAAAATCATGCATTGTATGTAGTGTCAATGCTATCCATCCTCATTTTAAAAGATGTATCTTTAGATACATTATCTTTTCAAGTTTTCTATCTTGCGCTGAAAAATGGTTGAATCCCGTAAGCCAATTTCAGCTGTCTTTGTTAAAGATTATAATTGAAGTAGCATCAAATAACTAGGTATGCCAAGAGTAGATTTAAAAAGATGAAGAGAAATAGTGGGCCATTGTGGATGCTTCAGTTGATTGTTTTCGTAATAATCCTCCGACTTTTATTCTTCACTGCCGAAGGATTATTCTTTGTTGTATGATTTAAACCACTCTCGTAAGTAAGTTCATCAGCAGGTTCAACTTTTTTGCTATTTCTCTTTCCTTTGGTAATGTAGGTCAACAATAGCTATGTGTAATGTGCATGCATGTATTTTTTATTTGTGAATATATATATATATATATATATATATATATATATATATATATATATATATATATATATATATATATATATATATATGTGTGTGTGTGTGTATGTGTGTGTGGGGTTGACTGTGTACATACACTTAAATTTATCTATGAAACTCTAGAATTACTAGAAAACTTCATATGAAGACCAGAGTTTCCAAGCTGAGCTTCATGAGTTTTTTTTTGAAGCCCAGGGGTGGGCGTCAAATTTACGCCCTGATCAGCATTGTTGTTGCTGCCCCTCAATGTATCGAGGTAGCAGAAAAGGGTACAGTAGATTTTGATCAGAATCATCATCATCACCATTGCTATCTTCATCATCATCATTGTCATGATCATGCTTATCACCATCACCGTTTCCATGAGCACCACCGCCATCATCATTCTTATAGCTATGATCGTTGTGGTAATAATAATCATGATAATCGTCATCGTCATCTCTATCTTCATCATCATCTTCCTCACATTTAATATAATCGCCATCATCATGGTCATTACGATCATCGCTTGTATCAGCACCATCATCAACATTATTCTCACAATTGTCATAGTTATCTCTACCATTGATTCTATCAGCACTGCCATCATCCCCTTCGGCATTGCCATCACCATCAGTTCGTTCCTCACAAATATCAGTTCCATCCCGTCCTTGATCTAGTTGACCACCATCATTAATTAGATGGGGAACAGCCTTTGGTTCCAGAATCTGTAAGAATGGGAGCCTCCCTCGCGTGAAATGTGTTCTTCCATCAAAGAATACCTCAGATAAATGTCGTGAGTAAGCAGACGCTGCTTACTCAAGAACTGGAGTACCTCCCCAACAACTCCAAGAACTTCAGAGTACCTCCCCAAGAACTGCTTAACTTGACTGGAGTACCTCCCCAAGAACTCCAGAGTAGTTTCTGTTGGAACTAATGCTTAATGTCCGCCAATATGAATATACAAAGAGCCATATGAACCGTGGCTATACATCTATAAATGTAAGATTCAATTAATAAAATACACTACGGACTTTTGTCTCTTCCTAGTGTCGTCTTCTTTCTGCTCCTCTGCGGTTCTTGGCGTGCTCTCTACAGGATCTTAAGTTTCAGCAGTTTCCTGGCTTCAGAACTTGGCGGAACACACCGCTTATATCGAAGCAGCAAAATGTTTCCAAGTATGCCACCTCTTCAAACCTGTGAACAAAAGTGCAATAATCTAATATGTGATCTCATAAGCAGTGGAAATTTGCGCAGAATAGTTCATGAATTGAAAGTTTTCATGCATAGCACGCGTAAATATTCACCGAATAAGATTGCTGCATGTAATAAGATGAAAGATCCTAAGCAGAAATGCTTACATGGCTCCTGGCAAAGATGTCCACCGCCAATATGATGGAATGTTTCCCCCCCAGATAGATAAAGCTCTTGCGGAAATCATGTAGCACCCTCTTCCTGAAGCTCGATCGATCCAAAATCTCTGTGGAAAATAACAAAGTTGAAATGCATTCAACATGCAGGAGACGCGAAGTCCGTAATTTCAGGCCGCCATCATAGACAAGAGATGAACACAAGTATAGATCTTTCTTGGACGCCTTGAAGCTGTAGGAGGATGTCCTGAGTTCAAGTCCTGGTTGGATATGTCCATGAGACTCTCATGATGGGTGCCTCTACCTTACGAGGTTCGGTGTGTGACTGTGTATTTCCAATTCATTGTACTCTCAAAAAAAAAAAATCTAAAATGTCCGCATATATAAATAAACTCTGATATGAACCAGTGCCTAAATTCTATATATGTAAGGATGAATTAATAATAAACACAATCATTCAACGGATTTGTCTTTTCCTCGTGTCGTCTTCTCCCGCTTCCTCTGTGGATCTCTGCGTGAGTCTCTGCAGGGCCTTAATTTCAGCATGGTATCATCCTAGCCACTGGTTCTGGCATGCATGTGAGGCCCTACCCACGCTCTTCATGCTGATGCAGACGAGACAAAACAGATGAAGATGGTATCAACCAGGGCTCACGAAAAACTTTATAATGAACCAATCAAAATACCTATTATTTTACATCTCACCCGGGATTTTTACATACGAATCGATTTCAAAAAGCAAAGGGTAGTCTCTTCCTATTTTTTGAAGGCGAAGAAATAAAAATGACAGTTTTTAAAGGCATAACTAATAAATGATCATTATCTTAGATAAATAGTTAAAATCATTATCTTAGATAAATAGCAAAAATCGTGAATGGACATCTCTCTCATGATTTATGTCTTGAAAGATCACCATGATTCAATATAACATGAAGCATCCTAAAAATTATGATCGATAATATATGTACTATACACAATTCAAAGCAAGCTTGAAGAACTCGAGTGTTGATTAAATAGAGATTTTCGGCATCCTCCTTGGTTCAGTTAAATAGAGATTTTTGGCATGCTACTCTCTACGCAGTGCTAAACCTCAAGCTAAACCTCAAGCACGAGAAAAGACAGAGTCTCTTGTTTTCCTGCGGGGCTGTCTGAACTTTATCCAGCAAAACAGATGTTATGAACATTGATAACGGTGCATTGAACAAGAAAAAGCTCCAGTACTAATGACATGGAAATAAATAAGTAGTCGAATTCCTTGCCACGATTGTATTGCCACGATTGTAGGTACGAGATACAAGTGCCATTCTATTGAATTTAACCAAAAAGAGTTCTTTCTAACGCTCAATCCCAAGTAGCATCAAGTTTACAATTACAAATAATACACATTTTTCAACGTTATGTTTCTATCCGATACTGAGGACTTGGGTGCACATTCATGTTTCAGCATCTAATCACTACACTCGCATCCAAAAATTTGCATTCAGAATGTCAGATAGAATAATTATTCCGAAGAATTGTACAGCGAATTTCAAATATGCACACGGTCAAGAGTCGAGAAAATGAAAATTCTGAGCAGGTTCGGGACCATGGAAGACTGCACGTTGCTTATGTCCAAGTCTTCAGAATTTAGAAAAAGAAGCTGCTGAGCAGCTCTCGGCTTGTCGTGGAGCTTTTCCTTTTTTTTTTTCTGAGAGTACAGGAAATTTCAAATGTCCATTTGAGTAGACTTGAACCATACACTCTATCCCACAGCATTCAAGACATACTGCGAGTGATCTATAGAACTTCAATGGAAACATGTGTTGGGATTCTCCGAAAACGAGAAGGTTTTCTGTGTTTGGGATAAGTTGGGGAGTTTACTATGAAGTACGAGGACTCAATAAGTTTTGGATAAAAAAGTTGACATTCATCATGTATAACACTTGGTATTACATTAGTGCTTTAAAAAAAGCAAACCTTTTCCAACCCCTTTTCAACCTTTTCACAGATCTAACTTGAGCAAAATTGGGTAAGTCAGTAGTGGATGAATCAATAGCACACCTTGAATCACTTATGGAAAAGCTTTTCCATAGACATAATGAGCAAAAAAATGACCACCCACAATATAGTTGTGGAACCTTCACCAACTTTTGTTATCCAAATGATGGACCCTCGAAACCTATCAATCTAGTCTTCTTCAAGACCAAAGAGACCGAGCAATACTTGATCAATGGATTCAAAAAATCAAGATCTACTCCATAGAAGAACCATTGGGTCAATGTGGTGCCGTGTTTCTCTTTCATGCCTAGTAATGAGGACTTCAAGATTTTATGAATAGAAAAATCTCTAACAAGGGGAAAAGCTATAACCATATATTCATAAAAATATCATCAGTCTATGCTACGTCTCTACATATCTAGAAACTAGTATATGGATTCGTGTATAGAATAAGCATTTGAGCATGATGTGAAGTAGCATGGCTTCAATCATCATGCATGGAGTCCTTGGTGATAGTTGAGTTGCTAGTGAGTACCTTGTATTTCAAGTAGAACCAAAACTTGTAATGATCATCTAATGATCACGAAAACACTAAAACTATGATAGACAAACAATTTTGTGATTGACTACCGATCACTAAGTCAGTGTATTCTTCGCCAAAACCAATGGGTGCAATTGAGTTGAAATCGCAATCAGGATCCCAACCAGAAGCACACTGAAAATTTCAATTGATAGCCTAGTAAATAGCTTAATGAGCTGCTCACTTTGTAGTCCACTTAGTAAATCTAAAAGAATAGTAAATAAATAAAATTAAGGTGCAAGGTTCTTGTGCAAGTTTTGCATAGATTCAAAATTATGAAATGTGCATAAATATGGTTGAGACTTGAAATCAATTTATAGTAAACTTGTTTTATAAATGTAACACACAAATATATATACATAAATGTAGTATGTATATGTGTGTGTGTGTGTATATATATATATATATATATATATATATATATACGCACACACACACACACACACACACACACACACACATATATATATATATATATATATATATATATATATATATATATATATATATATATATATATATATATATATATATATATATATATATATATATAATCACACACATAATTATTGAACTGATTCACAAGATACTCAACACTAGAGCTTTCAATTGACCTCTTGGGCCTTTAAGTACTATGAGTTCACCAATGAACCTTTCTCATCAAAATCTGTATAAATGTGCAAATACCTACATGACTCCTCACATGTATATATACATGCTTTCATAATATCATGAAATACATACACACCAAGAAAAGCAATTCAAGTAAGGTATCAAAAACAATAGAATCAATCAATGTTATAACAAAATCACTAAGATTAAATGTGATCAAACTAAATAACATGATTAAAATATCATCGATAATATTTCTTTAAAATATAATACACTATCAAAATGAAACTCATATCTGGAATAATGCATACCTAAAAAATACATGGTGGAAATGAAAAATAATGTTTTCAATAATTAAAATACAATACATGACTAAAATAAAACTCTTGGATGAAAACTATCGACGTCCTACAAGTTTATCCCAATAAAAAGTCATGCCTTGATTTTTTTACTCTAAATGTTATATGTCTAGATCCTGTTGGTACCCTTAAACCTCCTCTATAGCACAAGGTGGATGTCCTATAGCAAGCTTGTACAGAGAAAAAATGAAGAATGTTATATACTAACAATAAAATATTTATGCATTACAAAACATAATGCAAAGTTAAAATATATAATACTTACAAACTTGTAGGAAAATGTCAACATGCATCAGCTACCAAGATATGATGTAGCTATGCTTCATAATTGATCTTCACGGGCCCTCCTCTATTGTTCAAATCTTGATAAATGTTCACCAAGAAGTTCATCCCAATCTTCCTGTGATATGTCTAGAGGTTTTGATCTACCAACTGATCTCTATGCATCTTGAGCCATATCCAAAAAACTATTTTAATAGATCTTGTACTTGTTTTTTAATCCATATTCAAGGCATCATGATGGATCTTGGTGCAAGTTGATACTCATATAGTATGCTTTAGATGACATAGTGGATTTTTTTTTTGTCTTGCTATTTCCAATGACTAAAAATAGTCTCTTTGTATTGCACTTTTACCAGTTGACATATACAAGTACTGTTGGAGCAAGTCTATGACAAGCCTAAGTATTGGCTTGAGTCTCACAAAGTCTTAGAAGAAGCTTCAACAATTGTCCTATTCCTCCTTTCTGCCACTCCATTTTGCTCAGGAGTGTACCTTGTAGTTACCTCTCTTTTGATTCCTCTTTCTTGAAGAAAAGAATCAAACTCATGGGAGAAGTATTCTCTCCCTCCATCTGACCTTAGCCTTTTTAGTGATTTACCTGTTTGATTCTCCACAAGAGCCAAATATCTTTTGAAACATGAAAAAACTTCATCTTTGTGTTTCATAAAGAATAGGATAGTCCATCTGTTGCAATCATCAATAAAGGAAACATAATACCTTGATCCAGATATTGAAGCTTCCTTGCTAGGTCCCCATACATCTGTATGAACCAACTCTAAGAGATCTCCATGCATATAACCTTTCTTCATGAATGGTAACCTGTGAGACTTTCCAAATTGACATGCACTACACTTATAAATCATATGTTGTTTTGACAAGTTAGGGAGTCAAAGTACACTTTGGTCCCTGCAGATTTGCTTTAATGACCTTTCACCAATATGTGCTAACCTTTTGTGCCATACTTCCAATTCTGTGAGTGTCTGACTACCATAATTAAAGAGAGCAATGTTTCTAGTGTCCTGTAATTCAAATGTGAACAATCTACCTGTCTTTTCACCTTTTGCAATTCTTCTAAATCCTTGACTTGGATCTTCAACAAATGCTCCTGCTTTTGTGAACCTCACTTGCAACCCTTTCTCTACTATCTGCCCAACACTTATCAAATTCTTTGTAATGGTAGGGACATAGAGTACCTTACTGAGTAGGTTGATGTTTCCATCAGGTGCTTTGACATTGCCTATTTTCTCCACAGGATGTTTTGTATCATCTCCTGTTTGTACGTCATGCTTATTCCTTGGATCTTCTAAATCTGATAGGAGTGCCACAATTCCTGCCACATGATTTGAACAACCTGAATCTATGTAGAAAACATGCTCATCAGATTTACCTTGTGGCATAGCCATGTTCATGATCAATAATGAATCCTCTTTGTTTGATTCTTCTGTGTAGTTATTGTAGTCTCTCCTTCCTTTGTAGCCTCCTTGATAGTTTGAATGATTGTAGTTGTTGTAGTTGCCATGGTAGTTGTTGAACCTTCCTCTTGAGTAGCCATAACTTCCTCTATTGTATCCTCTGCCTCTTTGATTCCTGGAATTCCTAAAGCAATTTTCAGTTGTATGATTAGTTAATCCACAAATAGAACATGAGTTGGAGTCTGGGGATCTCCACCTGCCTTGTCTACCTCCTCTTCCTCTACCTCTGCCATGTCTTCCTCTACCTGCATAGTTAGCTTGATATGTACCTGCTTCATCATCCACTTTCTTTTCCTTTCCTTTGTTATCTTTAGAGTTGCTTTTATCCGTGTATAAAGCTGAAGATTGATTACCAATAGAGCTTTCTCCATTTTTGATAAGCTTTGCCTCTTGAGTAAGTAGTTGTCCAATGAGTGTGTTGAAATCAGGTACATGCATCTCCATGTACAAATCCATAGCTATGGTGAATGCTTCCCACTTGTCATCTGCCTTCAAGCCATTGATGACCTGCCTTACAATTTGCTCTTCATCTATTACCTCTCCAATGCTTCCCAACTGATCCGCTATGTCCTTGAGCTTTGTGACAAAATCATTCACATTTTGTTTGGGAGCTATCTTGAGAGTTGTGAAATCCAGCCATAGTTGATGCTTCCTAGCTTTAATACTTGAAGAAAAGAAAGCTTCAAGTGCATCCCACACTTCCTAAGATGTCTTACAACTTGTAATGTGAGGCAACAAAAAATCTGAGATAGAGTTGAGGAGATAAGACCTTGCAAGTGCATCCTTGGAGCACCATGTGCTCAATCTTTCTTGCTCTTCTTGTGTTGGTTGACTTTTGTTCCTGAAACTTGGCATAACTTCATCTCCAGCCACATAACCATATAAAATTCTACCTCGGAGATAGGCTTCCATTCTTAATGACCAAGCTGAGTAGTTACCTCTGTCTAATTTGTCAATTGATGAAGGAAATCCATCTGCCATGTTGTCCAACCTTGCTCTGATACCACTGTGAAGAGATGGATAAGTATGTGTTTGAAGATGAAGAGGTGTTGCAAAATCCTTGATCTACACCAGCCAAATGAACTCCGGGAGTAGATGGTGGGCCCTTTTAGCTTTCCAATGGATGTATTAGACACCCTATGTACCTTGGAAGATCACTCTCAAAAAGATAGATCAAAACAGATAAGTTGGAGTTAGCTTAGAGGTGAAAACTTGCTATTCTTGGTTCATACACCTGTCGAGTGTTTTACATAATTCTCTCAGCACCGCAGCAATTAGCTTAATTCCTCTTGGGGAAGTCTAGGTAACTTAAAGAGCTAACTTTCAAGAGTAATCGCATAAAAAATAATGAACCACACACTGAGAATGAGTTTTAACAATTGATGACATAATCCCGATTTTCACGGGCTGCTACAGTTTGAGACCAATGAGGAGAACAATCAACATAACTCAAAATGTAGGAATCCAATGATTATGAAAATTTGTATGGTTTTACTAAACAGTACGTTTAATCCAACAAGCTTTATATCACTGAATTTGGATAAGTAACCACTGAGAAACACCTCTGAAAAGATGAGTGAAAAAGTCGGGTACCTGACAGAGAAGTGAAAATGCACATACATTGTTCACTTCAACTAAACATAACTGACGATTACAACATTCAAATGACATGAAAATTTGTGAGCATATAGTAGACTTATAGAGCTAACTTTACCAAGTTAAATCACTAAAAATGATGCACCAAGCTCAGAGAAAACATCTCTCCAAGCTCACTGAGAAAAACTGAGAGTAATGGCAGTGAGTAGTACACTTCACAAGAACATGGAAAGATGAACTCAAATAATCATGAAAATGAAAGTATATTTCTTGTACAATACAATGACTTACTGATACATATGTGTGCTTTGTAATCACACCTTGATATGGCATAAAGCTCAGCTCTTGGAGGTCTTCACATAGGTCTCTATAACCACGACTAAAACTGCCATCTATTTATAGTTGAGTTTGGGAGGCTAACTTCCCTCAATCACTCTCCAATCAATCAATGATTGATTTGATTCTCTACCTACCACAAATCACGAATTTTTGGCTCCTCTTTCCCTTTTTGATCATGTGGACTCAACCACTTAAGATTCTCTTACTTTTACATTAAGTAAACTCTTCAAAAAATTACAAGAGGTAGTTCACAAGTGAACTTTACATAGTCTTCATTTTGAAGCTTCTTCTAAGACTTTGTGAGACTCAAGCCAATACTTAGGCTTGTCATAGACTTGCTCCAACAGCTCCCCCTCAAGCCAAGTATGCTTGAGGTTTTCAATCTTCCAAGATTACCTGCAAACCCATCATAGCCTTGAATTTGCAAAGCTTTGTACCATCCAATGCTTTGGTTAGAATATCTGCACATTGTTGATGAGTGGACACATATGATATTTGAATCTCTTTGCTTAGAACCTTTTCTCTTACATATTGATAATGAACTTCAATATGTTTAGTCCTTGCATGAAAAATAGGATTAGCAGCGAAGTGAATAGAACTCATATTGTCACAAAAAATAGTTGGAGTTCCAAACTCCAATCCAGCATCTTTGAATAATGTCTTCATCCACATAGCTTCCTGAGTAGCTATGGCAAGACCTCTATATTCAGCTTCAGTAGAAGAGAGAGCAACTGTGGGTTGCTTCTTGGATGACCATGAAATTAGCTTTGAACCTGCAAAGGTAAGATAACCTGAAGTGCTCCTTCTATCTTCCTTGGAGCCAGCCCAATCTGCATCAGAAAATAGATTGAAACCTTAATCAGATACATAAGGATAATAAAGTCCTTTATTTATGGTTCCCTTGAGGTACTTGAGAATCCTTTTGGCAGCATCCATATGTGGTTTTCTTGGTGTGTGCATAAATTGACTTAGCACACTCACACTGTAACATATATCTACTCTTGTCAATGTGGCATAGTTGAGAGTACCCACTAGACTTTGATATGATGTGATGTCCTCTATGAGTTCACCTTCATGTGAGCTCAATTTGTGATTGACCTCCATTGGAGTACCTGCAATCTTACAATCTTGCATCTTGAATTTTGCCAACATGTCCTTAATGTACTTCCTTTGAGTGAGAAACAAACCATGATCTTTGTAGACAACTTCCAAACCTAGGAAGTAGGTAAGTGAACCCAAATCACTTATCTTGAACTCTTCTCTCATCTGATCTTTGATCTTCTTCATACCATCTGCATCATTTCCTGTCAATATAATATCGTCTACATATACACATAGCTAGATGACCTCGGAATTACTCTTTTTAATAAAGAGTGAAGGATCTGCCTTGCTTGGTTGAAAGCCTTTGTCTTGCAAGAATGAAACCAGCCTAAAATTCCAAGCTCTTGGAGCTTGCTTGAGACCATACAATGCTTTGTTAAGTTTACACACATAATCAGGATAAACTTGATTCTCAAAACCAGGTGGTTGTGCCATATATACCTCTTCTATTATCCAACCATTCAAGAATGCATTCTTTACATCTAGCTGAAGTATCTTCCAATTCTTGGAAGAGGCAATACTAAGCAAAACCCTAATAGTAGGCATCTTTGCCACAGGAGAGAAGGTCTCCTCATAATCAATTCCCTGATTTTGTGCAAAGCCTTTTGCTACAAGCCTTGCCTTATACCTGTTAATGGAACCATCAGAATTCTTCTTGCGTTTTTAGACCTATCTTGAGCCTATTACCTTCATGGATGAATTCTTGGGCACCAAATCCCAAGTGTTGTTTTCCTCAAGTGCTTCAATCTCTTCCTTCATTGCATGGTTCCATTCTGTTTTTACTTTGGCCTCTTCAAATGATGATGGCTCCTCTTGGTTTATGTCATGTGCTATGAAGATAGAATGTTTAGTTACTAATGAGGTGTCAAACCCATACCTTTCCGGTTTTTTCTTTTCCCTCATAGATCTTCTTAGGCCATGATGTGATGATTCTGCCTCATGTCCAAGTTCCTGCAATTTTGCTTTACCTTTAGACTTCCATGCTTTGATCTTTTCCATTTGAGATTCTTCATCATCCTCCGAGGTGTCTTCTTCTTCAATCTTTGGTTGTTCTCTACCAAGCTTTGGAAAATCTTCTTCAAGATCATATGGTAAATTGACCTTCCTGCATGAATTTTCATACCATGAATTGTTCTCATAAAAAACTACATCTCTGCTTACCAAGAATCCTTTGTTGGTAGGGTTGTATAACCTGTAGCCCTTTTGATTGTTGTCATATCCAATAAATACACACCTTTCTACCTTTGGATCCATCTTGCCTCTAACCTGTGAAGGAACATGAGCAAAAGCAATTTATCCAAAAATTTTACAATGATCTAAGCTTGGTCTTCTTCCATTCCAAGCCTCATATGGAGTCATCCCATCAAGGGATTTTGAAGGCAACCTGTTAATCAAGTGATTCATCCCATCAAGGGATTTTGAAGGCAACCTGTTAATCAAGTAAGTGGCTTGAGTCTCACAAAGTCTTAGAAGAAGCATCAAAATGAAGACTATGTATCTTTTTGAGAGTGATCTTCCAAGGTACATAGGGTGTCTAATACATCCATTGGCAAGCTAAAAGGGCCCACCATCTACTCCTGGAGTTCATTTGGCTGGTGTAGATCAAGGATTTTGCAACACCTCTTCATCTTCAAACACATACTTATCCATCTCTTCACAAGTACATATTGCCATTCTTCTTGAATCCCATGTATCTCCCCATGATGATTTGGGCAGTAAACCTTATTGAAATCATGCTCATATGATCCCTAGATGTACAAGGATTATTAATTAGAACAACATATGCATATGTGGTATGTGGAATACACTTAGTAGATGAAATAACATCACCTATATATCCACAATCAGCACCACTACATTACTTATCTTTTTCCAACCATTTATCCCTAAGGTTTCCTAAAAGGAATCAGATAGTGTGTTTGAATCAGGTTCGGAAGTAGTGACAAGCGGAAAGAAAAAAGTAAAAATCCCTATAAACAATTCACACTTCTAAAGATACTTTTAACTAATTAGAGTGAAACTCTTTGTGACTCATTTTGTTTTTTGAAGATATGTTTCAACAAGGTATTGAAGCATTTTTTCTATCTTTAAGAGAAGTAAACTAGATCCTCAAAAGCATTCTTTGAGTAAATCCAAAACATCATCCAACCACAAGATACTTTTATGGTATCCAACATTAGTGAGTTGACCCACCATGGTTCTATTGATGAAATTTTTACAATAAACACTAATTCTTCACTTGATAATATGTTAGTCATTTCTCCCTTTAATGAATTCATTTCTTGGAATACACAACTATAGATTAGGGTATACTAGTTGGTGCAAGAGACTCCAAGCCCACATACTTGGATGATTAGCATATTTCTTGTGGAGCCTTATATGATCAATCCCTTGTAAAATCAATTACATTTACCTTTGTAAACAACCTTATTTCCACGAGGAGTTAGGAAGCAACGAATTTCGACTCATTTGGTAGTTTATTGATGAGATAATATATCCTATAGTTTAGGATTTACTTTTAGGTGGACTATTGAATTTGAATTCAAAAGATTGGCTCCGAACTCAATTATAAAAAGAGGATCAAATGACCCGCATCACATCTCGACTTGGGGGATCATTTTGAAGAAGATACATTGTGATTTGGGAGCTGACTTCATAACTCAATCACCTTTATCACATTGTGCAATAGATTATTGCCAATGACATTGTATTTGTATATGATTTGATGCATACATGTCCATTACATCTTCACTTCAATCCTGTGCCATGACTACTTCAGTACAGTGATATTCTTAGAGCTTGTTTTATAAAGAGGTACAAGGCAACGCTAGTGGCAAAGGGGTTTTCTCAAACCTATGGAGTGGACTATGAAGAAAATTTTTCACCTGTGGCTAAGATGCCAACAATCAGGGTTTTGGTAAGAATCACTTCTTCCAAGAATTGGAATCTATATCAGTTAGATGTCAAAAATGCATTCCTAAATGGATGGATCTCAAAACTAGTGTACATGGCTTAACCACCAGGGTATGAGGATAAGAATAAACCACGTTTTGTATGCAAGCTAAGGAAGGCACTCTATGGACTTAAGGAAGTTCTGAGATCTTGGAACCATAGGCTTGTTAGTTATTTGCAGGATCAAGAATTAGTGGCTAGTAAACCAGATTCTTCTTTATTTATAAAGAAGACCAACTCAGATGTTATCTACTTATGTGTCTATGTGGATGACATTATCATTACAAGGAATGATGCTAATGGCACCAAGCAGGTAAAAGCTCAACTAATGGAAGAATTTAAAATTGGTGATCTTGGTTTGTTAACATACTTTCTTGTATATACAGATTCTGGTGTGTTTATTACTAAGAGAAAGTATGTCCATGATATGTTGGTAAAATTCAAGATGGAGAACACCAAAAGTGCAAGGAAACCCTTGGAAATCAATGATAATCCTAGTTCTCATGAAGGAGAACTTCTTGAGGATGCCACAAGCTACCAAAAACTTGTTGGGATTCTCAACTATGTAACCCTAACAAGAGTAGACATTGCTGATGGAGTAAGTACATTAAGCCAGTTTATGCATGCACCAAGAAAACCTCACATGGAAGCTGCCAAGAGGGTGCCAAAGTATCTAAAGGGTACTATAAATCAAGGGTTGTTTTACACATTCAATTATGACTTGGACATAAAGATGTATTTTGATGGAGATTGGGTTGGCTGCAAGGATGATAGGAGGAGCACCTCAGGATACTTGTCTTTTGCAGGTTCAAAGCTAATATCATGGTCATCTAAAAAGCAACCAAGTGTGGCTTTGTCATCTACAAAAGCAGAATACACATATTTAGCAAATGCAACTCAAGAGGCTATGTGGCTCAAGCAACTCTATGTAGATTTGGAGTTACACTCTTACACTCCAATGATTTCTAGAGACAACATTACTTCACTTCAATTGGCTGCTAATCATGTATATCATGCAAGGACTAAGCACATTGAAGTGCACTATCATTACGTAAGAGAGAAACTCTTAGCAAGGGCATTCAATTGTCCTATGTATCAACTCATTTACAATGTGTAGATATACTCACAAAGTCTTTGGATGGAAGAAGATGAACAAGTTCAAATTGCTGATTGGTTTGCAAAAGATCAAGGAGGTAGAAGTTGAGGAGTGGGAGATGATTTGAGATGAGTAGTAGTAGTAGACTCTTGAATGATATCATCAAGATTGAGATGCAGTAGCTACATGTCTAGAGGCGGTGAGAGCATCACATTTGGGTAGCGATAGTTATGACATGATGCATCATGAGTTTACGTATCATTTTGATAAATGATTGCTTATGCTAAACACATGATGTTTATTGATCTCACATTTTGCATATTGTTGTTTGCCGTTAGTAGTGGGTCATCATTTGACATCAGCATAGGAAAATTTTGGATATCAATGCGCTGGTTTTGCAATTGGAGGACTTGGAGGGATGTGATATGGTCATTTCATGGGACAATCTACCATGAGGTAAGCTTCTAAACTTATTTATTTTAGTTGTTTAAGAGAATTTTTTAAATTTGTCTAATTTCATGAATGCGCTTTGTTGCACGACTGTAGATTTAGATGTTTTGATCCCTCTAGTTTTTTGTATGACAATGGTGTGCCACAACTATGTATTTGGTTCATATATGGTAGTGGTTTGCCACATTTTTGCACATGGTTCATTTATGGCATTGTTCTATTATGTATTTGAGTACTCTTTACGACTCTATTTTGGTAGTACGAGTTTCAAGATACTAAGGTTGAGAATAGGGTCCATGAAACCAAGGTTGCGAACAAGGTTCAAGAAACTATGCCTGGTTGAGGCCATCAATTGAAGGGTAACTAGGGATTTTAGGATCTAATCATTGATTCGAAAGGGATACAAGTGTAAATGATTGAGGAGAATGATCAACCAATGGAGGAAGAATTTCATAATATGATATAGGAGATAGTTCAACCACACCCTTGTGAGACAAGAGATAGTTGAACTACACCCTGAGAGGGATGACTATGAAGTAAGCCTCAACCATGTATTTTCAGGCAAGTGGTTAGCCCATCACCCCTAGCTGGGAGATTGTGAGTTCAAATCCCCTATAGATATAACAAGAGGCATAGTTCATTCATTTTTAAGTTTCATGATCTATTGCAAAATCTCTTGATACTTTTCCACTCTCTTCATGACAATCATCCTCCACAAAAAGAGTAAATCCATGATAATAGCCCTAGAAAACACATATCACAATAGGATGAAAAAATCAACCCTGCATGGGGTTTGTAAGGATTCATAATTTTAAGGGATTAAGCATAATCTTGTTCTTGCTTGAGGGAACAAACTACATTTAATAGAGAGAGATTCCACTTTACACATCATCAAATCCATCCATCTTAGTGAATAGAAAATAATTTTTTTAAAACATTCACATATTTATTTATTGCTTACTAGAAAGGGCCCATTTTCTAATATACATGTCAAATGTTACTTTTATATACAGATTTTTTAAGAAAATCACTCAAAATAGTTCCTTTTTCAAACTCCCTTCAAAAGTAAAGTGCCACATTATCAAACTCATGACTTTCCTTACCCCAAAAAATGAGCTTTTCAAATTTTTATCAATGTCACTCACATAAAATGGAAAAGCTCACAATGATCTATATTGATATCAAAACAGTACTTGTCTCTATGTGCAGATACTTCCTAGTCCATTATACATGTTATCTTGATTCTCTCCTCTCTCTCTCCCTCTCTTTTACCATCTAAATTCTAGCAGCCATGGGGTTCTCGAACAATTTTCTCCAAGGATATGATGTAAGAGTAATGGACTCAATCACAATGAGTATTGTGTTTGTACATTCGGTAAGCCTAAATGCTTGATCAAATGGATGGGACTTCATGATCTCACATCTACATTGGACTCACTAAAGACTAGCATATGAACATGTCTTATAAAAGTCATGAGTTTTATCTCATTGGATAAAAGTAAATGGAAAAGAGTTGAAGGTATCTTTTTATACTAGGAGCCAAGAACCAAGACTAATTGGTGGGAGAAATAAAATCAGTAAATACCTAAAGTATAGGAACACTTTTAGGTAGAAGAAATTCAAAATTCAAATTCACTTTATATGTATAAATAGGAGTGACTTTTAGTCACGAGATATGACAGAGAAGAGAGAGATATTGAGCCTCATGGTTGAGCATGCACTGAGCTCACATATATATGAGTAAGTCCTCTACATCTCCTTTGTATCATAAATCCATTAGCATTTACAATTTGAGTCATTAGCTCATGATAATCTCTATCTACTATCACCAATTTCAGTGACTTGTTTTAATTCATTTCTCTGTGTATTCTTAAGCATTTGACTTCATTTAACTTGGGATAGGTAGAGTGATCTTAATTTCTAGTTTCTATAGTTTAGTTTTCCTTTTTGTATGACTAGTTCTCGAGTTATGATTCATACAAGACATCTATGTCTTTATACTCTCATCCTCCTAAAAAGTTGGGATTACACCCTTGAGTTGTTAAACTCATTCCACAATGTGTAGTCACTCTAAATTAGTGAAATAACTTGCAATAGTTTTCTATGCTCTGAGATTAGATGTTTCCAAGATATCTTTTGTCTATTGTTAGCAAAAAGTGAGAACTAAACATTTTCCTAAGAGGTTCAAGTCCAAAAATAACAAGTTTTTCATATTTCTGTTATGTGCAAATTATCTCTTTTAGCACAACTATTTGGCAATGATGCTCCAAGATAGATAGTGGGTATAAATGCATATTTGGGAGGTAAAGGTGTCTAATAAGGTGCCTTGAAGTCACATTGGTAGGTGTAGAGAAAGATTATTGCAAGACCACCTCATCTTTGGAGTGTATCCAACCATCTCGTCACAGTGGTATTAGAGCTACATCAACTCAACATGGGAGATGGATTTCCTCCATCCATTGAAAAATTGGAGTGAGGTAATTACTCAAAATTATCAGTGAGAATGGAATCATATCTTCAAGAGAGAAATATCTATGGCTACATCTCTATACATGAGATGATGCCAATTCTCAAAAGCAAAGGACAACCAGCTCAAGAAGAACAAGAAAGGTTAACTATATGGTGTTGCAAGGATTCTCTAGCCAAGCCTTACATTCTTAAATCAATCTATAATTTTTACTTTCATAGAACCTTACAAGGGACATGGAATGCCGTTGAAGCGTTCTTCTCATCAAGCACTAGAGCTAGGAAGAACCAACTCTAGATAGAATTTACCACACTCAAGAAGATGCCCAAGCAAAATGTGATTGATTTTGTCAGAAAAATAAAGGAGTTAGTATATAATTTTGGAAGCATTGGAGAAGTCATTGAAGAGCAGCATATAGTGAGACAAGCAATCAATGGAATCAAAGCACATGATAAAAGGGAAGCTTTCACCATAACAATGGACCTATACATGGACATGTAGGTATCTGACTTTAACACTCTAATAGGACAATTGTTCACTCATGAGGCAAAGCTTATGAAGAATGGAGACAACTCAAATGGTAATCAATCTTCTTCCCTATACATCGATAAGAATAAGCATAAGGATAGGAAAGGCAAAGGTAAAAGATCTCATGATGAAGCTAGTACCTTTCAAGCAAATTTTGCAGGAAGATTTAGAAATTAAACAGGAAGAGGTAGAGGAGCTGGATAGGCTGGGGGAGATCTCAAAGCTTTTATCCATGTGCCATATGTGGCCTAAATAATTATATAGTTGAGAATTGCTATAGGAATCCCATAAATCAGAGAGAAAGAGGCTTCAATAGAGGAGGCTATGGAACTACAAGAGGTAGATCAAACAATTTCAATGGCTACAACAAAAAAAAAATCAACAACACAAATCACCAAGGAGGATATAAAGGAAGGAGAGATGACAATAATTACACTGGAGAAAACACAAGAGGACTCACTTCTATTGATGAACATGACTACAATGCAAGATAAAGCAGATGAGCATGTATTTAATATAGATTCTAGTTGTTCAAATCATGTAGCAGGGAATGTGGCTCTACTCATAGACTTAGAAGATCCAAGAAATAGACATGAAGATCAAACAGGAGATGACACCAGACACTCCACGGAAAATATTGGAAATGTGAAAACTCCAGATGGAAACATGAATCTACTTAGCAAGATGTTGTATGAACCTACCATAATAAAGAATCTCATAAGTGTTGGAAAAATTGTAGAGAAAGGATTGTAGGTAAGATTCACAAGAAATGGATTTTTTGTTGAAGATCCACAGCAAGGATTCAAGAGAACTGCAAAAGGAGAAAAGATAGCTAGACTCTTTACATTTGAACTCCAAGACACTTGAAATATAGCCTTGTTCAATTATAGTGGTCATATCCTATCATCATTAGAGATGTGGCACAAATGATTGGCTCATATAAGTGAAAAGAATCTGAAGCAAATGTACAAGGATCAAAGTGTTGTTGGAAAACAATGTCACATCAATCCAAAATCCATTTAGGGCAAAAACCCTAATTTTGGTACTTAGTCATTTTTGGCACAAAAATGGGTAAAAGTTTTATTAGTCTATCTTGTAGAGATTGAAGAGAGATTTCCAAGGGTTTATGACATGCCGTCATCAGAGATCAAATTTGGGAGAAAAC
>CM035421.1:161683761-161686261 GCA_020310875.1 Ceratopteris richardii | reverse complement strand
CAAATAAACGTTTTCCGCATGCAAGATTAGCGAATTCACACCTTTCTTCTTTAATAAGTAATTATAATCATTTGTCCAGTGATCGATAATACTTATTTCGGAATTTTTGGATAAGTGTTTGATACTCTATTTGTATAATATAGTTCCAAATGTTACATATTCTGCCCAAAGTTACTATCTGGAAAATTCCACCAGTTATACACCATAACAAGACTCTTAATTTATGTTGAATACATTTCGAGCTTCGCATGCTTTAAACCATAGCTTTATTAATTGAAACCTTACGTTTAGGTTTTGATTGAGAAGAGCTTCGATATATTGCAATTGAAATTAATTCAATGATGATGAATGATATGCTTTTTGATGACAAACGATGATATGATTCTCATTGATGAACATGATGTTTGACCAAGCATGTCGAATAGTTTTTTCCAAAGTTTTTGAGAATACACTAAAATTTTCCAATTGTTCTAATTCCATTCTTTGAGTCTCGAGTTGTCACTTGAGCTTGCTTGAAGCACCCTATGTGCACCATAATTTAGAACACCAATAGTTGGAATTGATCCACATAGCTGAGAAGCTTGTTGAAACATGAATTCATCATCAAATGTTCCATGAAACTTTGACAAAATAGTTGATATGTTTTCAAATTTTTTGCATATGCATTTATATTTTTTTGCAGGATTGAAGTAGTAGCCTCTTCTCCCTTAGAAGCAGTTGGTTGGACAAGATCTTTTGAGTTTTCCTTGGCGTTGAGGGTTGATCTTTGTTGATCTGAGTGCCTCCATGAAAATTTGTAAGTATTCTATCCTCATCACTTGTCCCCTTTCTTAAATTGAAGTTGTCACGTTTGCACATTCATTCACATAGAAGCAACTGTATCTAGGTTTTTATTCTCCAAGTTTGTATATTTTCACATACGTCCACACACTTTGGAGCCTCTTGTTCAAGCCAACTCTAGGTACTCATATTTCAGGTTCTCTCCAATTTTTGCATACATATTTTTCATATTAAATCCCATAAAAAATCATTCAAATATTTCAATTTACCAGCATATTTGCACTTGAAAAAGCATAAAATTCACTTTCTTTCAAAAATTCTCCATTTTTACTTTCGAATCTGCATTGTTGCATTGAAAACAACACATTAAAAGACACAAAACGATGTTATTTCGATGTTTTCATTCATATTAAAAAACATACAAGAAAATGACTCAAAAACATATTCTCTTTCCAATTGTTTGCGTTTTCGCACATCAAAAACACTAAAAAAGCAACTCACTCAAACATACATTTGTTTTCAAGTTTTTCATTCACATTTCACTTCAAGAATATAAAAATCTCATAAAAACCAATTTGATTCATCTTTCTGTTAACTTTTGCATCAATTGAACATTCATGAAAAAACATAAGAGAACCATGGGCAAAAGGGGATCATAAAACAGGCTCTATAAGACATAGAATCTAGAGTGGGTGCATTCATTGAAAAACAAATTAGAATACAATGAGCAATTTAAAGAAATGGAGATTAGAGCAGTAGGTGAAAGCTCTAAAGCTATGCAAATAATGGGAACTAGTTTCTAAATGTTGAAAGATAGGATTGATCATGAAGTATCAAGTTTGAGCTGAGATTTTAAGACTTTGTCAAACAAAGTGAATGGAATTCAATCATTCAAGTAGAACCATGAATAAGAAGTACAATTCCAAAGTATGTCTACTCAAACTCTTGATCAGAAAATGTTCATTTAATCATAGAAGACCCACCCCTAGAGCTACACATAGAAGATTAAATCGACTTATCAGATGTTTCTCATGTGATCAATTTGGTCAAATGTTTTGGGAATGTATTGCATATAAAGATGCTTATACACAGAAATTGGTAGCTCAAGTTGAAAACAAAATTTGTAATTACCATGAACATTCACCTTTGCACTTGAACTTAGGAAAAGATGGATGAAGGAATATTTTGAACAAATAAAATATAAAGTAAGATCATTGAAAAGATTTAGAAAACAATGAAGAACAAATAAATATGATGATGAAAAATTATTTAAACAAGACTTTAAGTACAAATTGATGATCAAGGTAAACCTTTTGAAAAAAAAGTGGACAATTAAAATTGGAAAAAGAAAAGTTGAACAAATGCTCCATGAAAGAGTGGATGATGATAAACAATAATATCAAAACTCAATAAAATTGAAAAATGAGAAGCTTGAAGAATATTATATAATCCAAAGTTTCTAAATAATGGTGAATTATTTGATCAAGCAAATATTGGAAATTCGAAAGCTCAATTGAACCATGATATTAACAGTCAAGAAATTAATCAAAGTAAACATCAAACAACAAATTGATGAGGATTTGAGTACAAACAATGGAAAAATAAATAAATAAATGATGACATAATTTCTTGAAGATTATCAAACAAATTAAAGAGAATATGGAAAAATTATCATCTAAGCATTTGAAGAGAAAAAACAATTTAAGTTTCCACAAAGTAG
>CM035421.1:161651261-161656261 GCA_020310875.1 Ceratopteris richardii | reverse complement strand
ACGGTTTTTTTTTCATACTTCTTGATTTGATAAGTTTTCAATTACCCTACTAAATTTCTTGAGTTTGTAATTTCCTTAAACCTTCCGTAAACATCTAAGAATTACATGTGTTGCTAATAGCGACAAAAAAGTACGTACTTATTTCACTAAAGACAAAATTTGGCACTAGGTGGTCTCTTAAGTGGCGTCTGAAAGAGATGCAGATAGTTATGTCACATCCTTATGACAATGCATGGCACGCATTGCTTTTATTTGTTATATCTATCTTTCTCTCTCTCATATATATATATATATATATATATATATATATATATATATATATATATATATATATATATATATATATATATACACACATACAGACATACATACATACATAAACTACTAGAAATAGGGGGCATAGCGATGCCCCGCATTGAAAAAAAAGTGGTTTTTGTCATTTATGCAATGAACGCATCGCATAAGCGACGAAACTTTTTTTATTAAAAAAAAGAAATCTCATCGCATAAACGATGTAGAGCATCGCTTTTGCGATGCTAATTTGGACCGTCGCAAATAGCGTCACTATCTAGCGACACTCCTACCGACATTGAAAAATTGATTACGATGTTGTAGTGTTGGATAAGGGATGTGTTTGATTTCAGAGCATCGCAGATGCGATGATCTGGAATGTTAAAAAAAATCGATTTCTCCCGACACATTTGTGTCAGGATTGAGATGCGAGAGAATGAGGGGTAGAGAGAGAGAGAGAGAGAGATCAAGCACGTGAACACAACCTCCTAGCTAGGGACGGTCAGAGAAGCACAAAGGTATGATCACACACACATATACACATGCATACACACACATATACACACATAGACACACATATACACATATATACACACACATAGACACACACACATACACACATAGAAACACACACATGGACACATACGCACACATACACATACATATACACAAATTTACACACACATACACATGCATACACACACATATTGAGGGCTATATTTTTGAAACCTCCTCTAGCACTTATCTTATTCTATACATGTAATATGGTATTTATCTTATTTCCGTGTCATATGGATATCTATAAACTAAATATGAAAGATAAAAGTGGGCCCCACCACTAATATATGACTAGCTCTCCCTATAGTGAAAGAGAACTGGTAAATATGGAAGGGAAATATAAAAGAGAGATGGAAATTCTAGAATATTCAAGTATTTAAACCTTGTCCCACTCTCTTTAGAATGAAACAAAAGTCTTTTCAAATGCGCCATAGCCCCACCACTCCTTTTTGAATTTCAACAAAGGAAACCTTTTGTTTATGCATATATTTTATATTCTTGGGTCCCAAACTCAAAAGTATGATGAGCCAAAGTCCAAATTCGGTTGATAGGACCCCTTGCATGCAATTGGAGGAGAAAATATCATAGTGTTGTAGTAAAACCTCAAATATCCAAGAAATATTAAAAAACAGGCCAAACATCACACCATCTTGAGTCTAGAATTTTCTTGATCTTTGTAAACAATTCCTATTTCACCACAAATGTAAAATATCTAGAAGATTCATCTCAACATATCCTCCCCAAATATCTCCCTAAAATTTCTATAAATGGACTCCTTGGGTGCCGTCCACAAAACAAGAAGAGATGTATGCAGGTACACACTATGGGTGAAGTGGGCACTCCAAATCTAGGAGACGGAGTCTACCCTATGTCACTATATTGAGAGAGGCATATAAGCTCCTAATTTGTAAGTCCCCCATGTCTCTGTAGTATTTTCTATTTCAATCAAGTTCATTTCTCCAACTCCTTCCCTTTTCCATTACCCTTAACCTTTGTTTATTCTATCCAATACACCCTCTCTTCTTTTTTCATTTCCTACTTGTTCCATTCTCCTTCCATCTTTTCCATCATTCCCAAACCCATTGAAGATTGTGGTACCACCTAGCTCCTCTTGTCATTGAGAATCTCTCTTGTGAATGTTGGTACTAGGAGGGCGGCACGGATCACCCCTGCCTTAAGAGTACCCTTGTATTTATGGAGAAGGCGGCATAGACAACCCTTGCCTTAAGACTACTTGTGTTATGTTCGTGTGTTGGTACTAAGAGGGAAGCATAGATCACCCCGGCCTTAAGAGTACCTTTGTGTTGATTGTGCTGAGTGTGGTAAGAGGGTGGCATGGATCACCCCCAGCATAAAAGTGCCATTTTATTTGTGTGGAAAGGCAGCGCAGACCTCCCCTGCCTTGGTAGTGCTATGTCTATTTTTCATGTGAGTGATTTTGTAGGAGCCTGGTGTCCCTCATCTTCAATTCCATTATCTTTTTATGAGCTAAGCATAGAGGAAGTGTTAGAGGCTATTTCCTTAATGCCACTCTCATAACTTGGTGCCTCCACTAATGAACTCGATTTCATGAATTTCTAGAACCCCAATAACCAAAATCGTCCCATTGGTCCCATCCAACCTTATCAACCAGGACCCCTTCTTTCTATCCATATCACATATAGTAGGAATATATTCTTTTAACAATGCATAGTCTATCATTTTGGGGCAGAGCGTTTGGCAAAAATCCTTGAATCTCAAGAACCATTTATCTTTCCAGTTCTAGAATATACCCTTAGTTTTGACATCTTGATCTTCATTCTTTTGTAAGGAAGCCACTTTCAAGCTCAACCATGGCATCAATCTTCCCACACTTATATGGAAGACCCAATGAAGATTCTGCAAAGTTTTTGGACAACTTGGAAACGACATACCTCATCTCAGGAAGGGATCAAGAAGCTATCAAGCTAAGGGTTTTCCCATTGGTCTCAAAGGACGAAGTGAGAGTATGGTACAAAAACCTATCAAATGAAGCAAGAAGAAGCTGGCAAGGAGTGCCTGAACGATTCATGGCTCGATATGGTAGAAAGGATACACCAGAAGGATTATGGCAACAATTGCTCTCACTAAGGCAAGTTACTTTTGAAGACTTTTCAAATTATGAGTCCAAGTTTCAGTGTGTGAGGAAAAATTGGAAAGGTAGCCTAGGGACAAATGAGGAAGCTCCACAATTTTTGAAAAGGGATAGATTCATGTTAGGACTCTTCCCTTCTCTTAAACAAAAGGTGGAGTCACAATTTCCAGGGACTTTTGAAGAAGCATTAGATATAGCAAGAGTGAAGTGTAGAAAATTAAATTTTGAGTCTTCAAAGGTTGAAAAAAGTAGAATATATGGATTTTATTCCCCTAGTACCAAGTGCACAAGTAGAGAACGAAGAAGCTACATGACAAGATATCTTGCAGAAACTCGCACAACAACTGGAGCAACTAACACTCAACTTGGTGAGGAGCCAGCAAGAGAGACCACAAAAGGAACAAAATCAAGGACAACAAAGACAATCACAAGAGTTTATATGCTACAATTTTTTATAACGAACATGGTCATGATATGTGCAATTGTCCTCACTCTCGTAGGAACCCAGGTGATATGTATCCTGTTAGGAGGCCACCAGAATATGCACAGGAACAACAACAACCGCAATCAAATATTCCACCTATCCCAATGGCTCAAGGTGACCAAAAGCAAGTGAATGTCTTGGAGTTGTCCAACGAGCATGAGACTATGGATACGATGACAAACAAGAGGACAAGGGTGGAAGATAGAGATCAATTGCAAGACAAAGATTCGAGCATGGGTACACAAATGAAGAAAGGAAGAGTTGCAGAAGGAGAAGCTCGTAAAAGAAAGAGAAGGCGAAGGAGGAAGATCACGATGGAAGACTTTCCTCTAAGTAAGGCTATCAAAACTTATGACGTGATCGAGGATGTAGCCATAGACAAACCATATATCACTTGGCTGTTTCGAACATTTGTTTTATGTAGGGTACAAGTTTCAAATTATGTAAATACCTTTGAGAAGTCAGAGAGTCATATGTGTATCTCTACGCTGCTGTAATTTTGTATGCAGAGAGTGTAGAGCTTGTATCTCCCTCATTATATATTCAAATTACATGTTTGATAGCTCATTTCAAAGTCCTTATTGTCTACTTCCATACTCTCAATTTCGATAATCATTGGTATTTTGAGCTGAGAGCCGTACTCTCTGCAAGTAGTGTGTGTTCTCAGGTTCACCCTTGCTGAAGGTCTCCATTAAACCTCAAACTTGCACAGGTCATATCTCCTTGTGTATTTACTTGTTCTTTAGCTCATTAGGAAGCTCTTGGTCTCTAGTATATGTGGTTAAAATAGGTTTAAAAAATTTGGAGTCAATAGAGAACAGTAAGCTCCGCAAGCATGATTGGTTTTCTATGATGAAGTTTCTTAGACGGTCAACTTGTTCCTAGGGTGTTCCACCTACTTCTAGCTATATTTTGGAGGTCAATAAACTCAAACATTCGTATCAGAGCAAGGAATTTAAGCTTGGAGAAGGTTATAATACCTTGATGAAGAATTTGAAGCTACTGGATTAGAGGTTCATCATCAACACTACACAAAGGTAGGAGATAGCAAGGAAGCATCTCAAGCAACATCCAAGCAAAGAAAGGTGCATAAAATTTATTACAAAGGTAAATCTCATACTTATTCTTATCACACATATCCAAAAGGAGGGTTAAAGGAGGAATTTTAGTAATTACACAATGGGCGATCAACATGCACAAATAGAGAAGCTTGATAAGAACAACTACCCACTACAAGAAATAGGGGGGCGTAGCGATGCCCCCAAATTGAAAAAAAAATGAGCACCGTCGCTTATGCGATGCTAGCATCGCATAAGCGATGGTGCTATGTTCGGATTTTTTTTACGGGCATTCGTCACAAAAGTGATGCCTGTGTCGCTTATGCGCCGCTAAATGAGTGCGTCACAAACGTTATTTGCGATGTTGGAAAACTGGAGAGCGTCCCATATGCGACGCTCTGGAATGTAAAAAAAAAATTGATTTCTCCCGGCACAATTGTGATGAGATTTGGACGCGAGAGCAAGAAGAGACCGAGAGAGAGAGAGAGAGAGAGAG
>CM035421.1:161583761-161648761 GCA_020310875.1 Ceratopteris richardii | reverse complement strand
AACGTATATATATTTATTTCTAACCCATTTTTTTTATATGTTAGGTATTATGGATCCTAGTAGAGAGAGAAAGGCGAAACTCACTCTCATAAAAAGTCTTATGAGAGCAAGAGTTATGTCTGATACTCTAGGGGCTATCATGCGTGGTTACTCAGAGATGTCTGATGAGGAGCTTGACTATACGATCCAAATGCTTACCCAGCAATCAGAGGAGGGCTCTTCTGCGGCTCCACATGCAGGAAGACAGCTATCTGCTCATAGGTATGTTTTTGTTCATAAACTTTTTTAATGATATTATAACACATATTTTTATTTATTTTTATCTATCTATTTTCAGGACACCTATACCACCTCCAAATCCTGATAGCAGAGTAGAGTTGCCTATGAGGACATGCATAGGCACCTTAGGACTAGAGTGCGATATAGAGCCAGAGGGGAACATTGTGTACATAGGGAATGTATTGGAGTTCAAGAGAAGAATGCGGGCACTATGCAACTCTTACCTGCACCTTGTCCACTTATCGTGGAAGTAAGTAAAAATTTTACATATAAATTGAAATAAATATCTTATGTTTTATTTACATTATTTTTTTTATTTTTGTAGTGAGCATGATGAGAGGGATAAAAAATATGTACTTAGTGCACTTGAGATAGAGGTTGGGACAAGATGGTCTCTTAAGTGGTGTCTAAAAGAGATGCGGAGACTTATGGCTCATCGTCGTGATAATGCACGGTATGCACTGCTTTTATGTATATATATGTGGATATGAGTATGTGTGTTTATGCATGTATGTATGTATATGAGAGAGAGAGAGAGAAAAGAGTGAGACTAGAGGTACAAATACACGCATACACACACATATACATCATACATGCACATTTACACACATATACACATACATGCACATTTATACATACACACACATACATGCACATTTTTACACACACATACACATGCATGTAGTTACACACATATAATGAATACACATAGACACATACACATACTCACATACACGTACACATACTCACATACACATACACATGCATAATAATATGTACACACACATAGACTCATATAATCATATTTACATGCATATATACATATACACATGCATATATACACACACACAACACATGCATATGCAAATATAGATACACATACATACACAACACATGCATACACATAAATAAATAAATCCTATTTCAAAAATCCTAAATTGAAAACACTAATTTCGATATTAGGGTTTTAAAACCCCTAATTTAAAAACTCTAAAGCAACCTTTTAGCCATATGTTTGAAGTATATGTACACATTGCATCTATTCCTCCAATATCCTACTAGAGAGATGTCTCTCCTCCCAATATATAGCTACTCAAATCAACGAGGATCATAATATATATAAAGATATATACACATCATGTAGATACACATACATAAATATAAAATGGAGTAGATATATTGTGCATCACACATACATGCCTAAATGCACACATAAATATATATATATATATATATATATATATATATATATATATATATATACATGCATACATATTTACATGTACACATTTACACATAGACATATATACATATATACATGTACACATCACATATACATGCCTACATGCACGCAAAAACATATATATATACATGCATACATATTTACATGTACATATTTACACATAGACATATATACATATATACATGTACACAATTATAAACACTTGCATATATTACATGAATACATGAATATTTTACATAAATGCATATGCATATATACACATATGCATATTTAACACATGTATACATATATCACACACATGCAGACACATACATATACATGAAATACATATATATGCATACCAACATATGTATACATATAACACACATATGCATACATACATGATAAAAAATTGCTCCTCGAAGATAAATCTATATATAAAATAATTAGGCATACCCCTGAGCTTCATGTTCTAACTTAAAAGAACATGATTTCATCTCTCTAGTAGGATTCATCGTTATTCAAGTTAATAAATAAATCTATTATCTGATATCCATTCCGAAGCTTCAAGTTATTGATTGATAACTAGAGTAGAATTTACTATCTAATCTGCTCATATGTTTTCATTATTGCCATCATTTTGGAAAGACATCAATATAGTCTCATCTTCATTATCCTTATTGATTTCATTTATTTCTTCTATTGTTAAATCTATGTTCTCATGAATCACATCATCTATTGATGGCTTAATATCTATTTTTTGTAATTCCTCTTCCTCATCGGTGGAATCAACATGTAGAGAATTATCCTCTTCATCAAAAAGATTAGTAACATTATCACGTATAATGATTCTAATTTCTATTTCAGATGTTGATGTATCAGTATCTAATGCTGAATCATCAAGAGGACTTTCGACGATCTCTCTAACAATAAACTGTTCAAACAATGACCTACCTCTAGGTTGAAATTGAATGACTTGCCACCAAGGATGAACATCTAGGTTTTTATAAAAAAAATGCTTGTTCAATATGCCTAGGAAGAATATATGGTTCTTTAGTAGATCGCATTACCTTGGAAGAATCAATTGCCCGAAACCTAGATAATTCCTTTCTTAATGTGGAATTACTACCTTTATACTCGGCTCAAAACCAGTCAACCTTCAAAATGACCTATCAAAATATATAACAACAAAAACCCATTACTAGGTGCTTAAAAAAATAACTAACTCTATCATAAAAAATATAAACTTTTTTCTACCTGTTTGAATGTACGAAATGAAATTTCGTAGATGCCAACAATAGTTCCTAGGTAACCAAGTTCGTTATCTATAAGGTTCGTGTATTTTGAGCTAGCACATGATAGTTGCTTGAAAGAAGCAACAATACTAGAATCCTCTATTTTACGTAAAGAATCAATGGCTTTGATTCTAATATGTTGTCCAAAAGCCCACATATTGGTGAACATTCGAGCCTGCAAAATAAATTCAATTAGTAAATAGAAACTAATATACATATATGCAAAAAATAAAATATTATTTGAATAAGATTACCTTTCGTTCACAGCCTATCATTAACTCTCTTTGCTCATCTGATATTTCTTCATTATTTGTGTTGGCACGTTGCAAATGGCTATATAGCCAATCCATGAAAGAAGATATATCTGTAATCTCATTATTATCGAGATTACGTCTATATCTTTTGTTTCTTCGCCTTTTACTTCGGAGATTTTGAAGTTCCTCATACTCGCTAAGGAATGCTTGCATGCATTCGCTATTATATGCTACAAAAGTAGAGAAATCATTTTTTTTCTTGAAATGTAACTAAGAATGGAACTCCCTTACCTAATAATACCTCATCTGTTATTTTTGAAGAAGACTCGTTGGTCCATCCACATGGAGCTTCTTCATGAACTCTTCAAGGTACTCACTAACATAATTCATGAACTCTTTTAAGGTACTCACTAATGTAATACATGCCAAAATCCTATGCAATCATGAGATCGAGTATGCTACTCATTTTGGATATCGGCGTTTGAGCGAGTATATGCGAGATCATCCGGATGCCTTTGTGAGTATCATTAAATTTTATATAATTATTTTATTTTTATGAATGGTTTAATTGTTTTATTTATTTATGTTTGTTATATGTAATACAGGAGTATTATGGAGAGACAGATATGGATGAGGTGGAGAGACAGACACAGGAGGGACGATCTTGATCGTCACAGGGTGATCATGACGATGAGGATGAGGAAGATCAGGATGATCATGATACTGATGTTGATTATGATGATGATCATGATGATGATCATGATGATGATGATTAGGATTTTAGTTGATTATGACATTGGATTATATGTATTTACATTGATATATGTATATATATATATATATATATATATATATATATATATATATATATATATATATATTGTCTATATATTTTTCATTTCAGTTATGTTTTGAATTGTGTGTATGGTATTAAGTAATGAAGAGTTTTGTTCTATTGATTGTTATTATTGTTTATATTAAGCATGTGTTTTAATACTTTAATTATATAATTCAGTCATATGTGTGTACCTAAGTGTATATTTATGTGTGTGTATATGTATGTATGTGCATGTGTATGTGTGTGTATATGTATGTATGTGTGTGTATATGTATGTATGTGCATGTGCATGTGTAAGTGTATATGTGTGTATGAGTATGTGCATGTGCATGTGTATGTGTGTGTATATGTATGTGCATGTATATGTGTAACTCTATGTGTATGTGTGTATGTGCATGTATATGTGTATATGTATGTATGTGCATGTGTATATGTGTTTTAATACTTTAATTATATAATTCATTCATATGTGTGTACCTAAGTGTATATGTATGTATATATGTGCATGTGTATGTGTGTGTATATGTATGTATGTGCATGTGCATGTGTAAGTGCATATGTGTGTATGAGTATGTGCATGTGCATGTGTATGTGTGTGTACATGTATGTGCATGTATATGTGTAACTCTATGTGTATATGTGTGTATGTGCATGTATATGTGTATATGTAGGTATGTGCATGTGTGTGTGCATGTGTATATGTGTTTTAATATACTTTAATTATATAATTCATTCATATGTGTGTACCTAACTGTATATGTATGTGTGTGTATATGTATGTATGTCCATGTGTATGTGTGTGTATATGTATGTGTATATGTATGTATGTGCATGTGCATGTGTAAGTGTATATGTGTGTATGAGTATGTGCATGTGCATGTGTATATGTGTGTATATCTATGTGCATGTATATGTGTAACTCTATGTGTATATGTGTGTATGTGCATGTATATGTGTATATGTAGGTATGTACATGTGTGTGTGCATGTGTATATGTGTGTGTACGTATGTGCATATATATGTGTATATATGTGTATAATGTACGTATATGCATGTGCATATGTATTCCACATGCATCTGTATGTGGATGCACTTCCATTTGCATCCATGTGCATGCATGCGAATGTGCATGAATGTGGATGTGCATATACATGTATTTGCGTATATGTTAATATATATATATATATATATATATATATATATATATATATATATATATATATATATATATATATATATATGCAATAATGCATGCATGTAACTCTTTTTATGTGGTTGTAGAAATGTTTGTGCATATGCAAGCGTATATGTGTGTATGTCTAAGTGTATGTGCACATGTATCTGTGTGTATATATGTATGTGTATGTGCATGTGTATATGTGTATATTTGTGAAAGTGCATTTTCATCATGTATAAGTGTATAAGTGCATATCAATAAGTGTGAGTATGCTATCTTATGAAAATAACACAATTCAAATGATATACAAAGAATAGAAATTGTACTTATAATAATTAGCCATACTTTTTGCTTGGTCAGGTTCTTGAATAACCTGCAATAAAGAGAGAACAGAGAGAGAGAGAGAATTCAAAGAGAGAAAGATGTAGAAAGAGAGAAATAGAGACAGAGGGAGACAATAAGAGAGAGCTTAGGCAAAACAACAATTCTGCATATACTTGCTTCAGCTTGTAAGCGTTGCGCAATTGCGAACATTGAAGAGCTCTTCGATCACATGCGTGAAAATGTGGATCGAAGAGCGTCCAACATTTTAACTTTTTTCCATCAACAGACCGTCGTGTAAGCGATGCTATGCATCGAGTTTGTGTTGCATAAGCGACATGTTTCAGCGTCACTTATGCAACGCTATTTAAAACCATCGTGTTAGCGACGCTCTATGCAAGCGTCGTAGACCCCGTCGTGCCACAAGTTGCAAAAAACATCGTTTGGCTCGTCGTTTAATCGACGATGCATGCACGACGCTCATTACGATGCATTTTGCAATTTTATAGCGATGAAATTTTGTCGCCTTAGCCGTCGCTATACGCCCGTATTCCTTGTAGTGATCAAGCATGGCGATTTAGGATCACAACATACTTGCAAGGTGGAGGCTTGTATGGTTTGATCAATGGAACATATATCAAACCTATATTATCATAGGATCCAAATCAACAACAATTGAAGGTGTTTAGACTTTGGAATGAAAGAGACAAAAGGGTTATATTCATTTTATCACAAAATATTCAAGATTCAATGGTAGGACACATACAAGATCTAGAAACAAGTAGAGATGTTTGACTTGCATTGGAAAGGTTGTATGCTACAAGTACAAGAGCAAAGAAGATTCAACTCAAAAATGAGTTGAATAACATAAAGAAAGATACAAGGACATCAGTCAATGATTACTTCTTGAAGGTTAAAGAGATTGCAGATCAACTAGGATCAATTCAAGCTCATGTGGAGGACGATGACTTGGTTGCACATACTCTCAATGGACTCAAGGATGATGAGAGATGGAAACCATTCATTACTTCAGTTTATGTTAGAGGAGAATTACCAGACTTTGATCAGCTTGTTGCTCTTATGCTCACGGAGGAGATGAATCTAAATGGCTCTACTTCAAATCAAAAAGGATCTCAAGGACAAGCTCTTTATGTAGGATCATCAAAAGGTGGAAACAGAGGAAGAAGAGGTTCAAATAGAGTTTGAGGAAGAAGGAGTGATGATCAAGGGACTTCAAGTGACTTCTTCAACACAAGAGGAAGAGGAAGATCCAGCACTAGAGGTACGAGAGGCTTTTACAACTATAATCAAAGACAAAGGAGTGAAGATAACAACAATTGCAATACATGTGGAAGGTATGGACACTATGCCAAAGATTGCTATCAAAATGAAAATAATCAAGGTGGTAATCGAAGAGGAGGCTATTCAAGGTGAGGTAAACAACAAGGAAATTATGCAGTTGAAGGTAAAAGTGATGATTATGATTCTCTTCTTATGATGAATGTAGAAACTAAGATGAATTGAAATAGTGATGTATGGTATTTAGATAGTGGTTGCTCTAACCATATGTCACAAGATGCTTCATGGTTTTCTAATATGCATAATCCTTCATGTAAAGGTCATGTTGAAACTCGAGATGATACAGCACATAAGATTATGCAGGTTGGAGATGTTGTTATGCAGGATAAGAGCAAGACAAATTGCTTGAAGGATGTACTTTATGTGCCAATGATCACTAAGAATTTGATGTCAGTTGGTCAAATGGTAGAAAAAGGTTTGCAAATAAGATTTAATCATGCAGGTTGCTTCATTGAGGATCCAAAGAAAAGGAGGTTAATTACTAGAGGTAAAAAACAAGGCAGATTGTTTACATTCAAGGTAAACCCAAATCATACAAACTATTTCGCTTATGGTATGCATAGAATAGCAGAGATTGGACACATGAATGTACATAGGTTAAAGGAGCTATTGAAGAAGAGGATTGTTGAAGGATTACCTGATCTTACTAAGCAACATATGGTGCATCTTTGTGAAGCATGTCAAATGGGTAAGCAAGGTACACAGCCTTTCAAGCATTCAAGCTATGTAAGTACTGGATTGCTAGATCTTATACATACGGACATATGGGTCCCTACTAAAGAGGCATCCTTAGCTGGTAATAAGTACTATGTATCATTCATTGATGATCATAGTAGAATGACATTTGTGTATTTCATTAAACATAAGAGTGAAGTCTTTGATTGTTTCAAAAATTTTAAATCATTTGTGGAGAAGCAAACAGGAAGATATGTTAAGAAGCTAAGATCCAATTGAGAGGGAGAGTATTCCTCTCAAGATTTTATAGATTTTTTGTATGATGAAGGTATCAAAAGAGAAGTTACATGCAGGTATACTCCACAACAAAATGGAGTCGCAGAAAGAAGAAACAAAATCATAGTAGAAGCATCTAGAAGCATGCTAAATGATATGTGTTTGCCTAATTATTTCTGGGTTGAAGCTGTTAGTACAAGTGTGTACATTATGAATAGAGTACCTACTGTTGGAGTTCATCATTTGACACCATATGAGGTATGGCATGGAAGGAAACCAAGTGTAAGTCATTTGAAAGTATTTGATTGTGTATGTTATGTACATGTACCTAGTGAAGTGAGATCAAAACTTGATGTGAAATCAGAAAAGTGTATATTTATTGGTTATGTAGCTACTCAAAGAGGATATAGATGTTATAATCCTCATACCAGTAAGGTGGTTGTTTCAAGAGATGTAAACTTTGATGAATCACTTTCATGTATGTAGATAAAAAAAGTTTTCAAGTCATAAATGAAGATGAAGAAGATACAGGTGAAGGAGATGAGTGCTCACCTCAGCCCACAAGAAGTTTAAGTGATGAGAAAAGTGGTTTGGATGAAGAAAAAGAGCTACCTTTCAATGGAAGATTAAGGCAAGAGTCACCTCCAAGTGTTAAAAGTAAAGGTAAACTCAAAGTTGTTGAAGTTAATGATGAAGGAGAGGAAATTAGTGGTGTATATGAGTATGGAGAATCATCAAAGGTTCCTAATAAGAAAGGAAGAGCATTTGCATTGGAGGTAAGAAGAACTTCAATAGTGAGTAAGCAACCTCAAAGGTATACTTATGAATCTTTTATGAATACTCATTATGCTCTTATGACAAAAGTTGAGCAGGAAAATGAACCCACATGTTATGATGAGGCAAAAGGAGATGAAAAGTGGGAGAAAGCAATGAGAGAAGAAATGGAAGCACTGCAGGATAGCAAGACTTGGAATTTAATTTCAAAGACACCAAAACAAAAGCTAATTGGTTGCAAGTGGGTTTTTAAGATTAAAAGAAATAGTGATGGTAGTGTGTCAAGATATAAGGCTAGACTTGTAGCAAAAGTATATAATCAAACTCAAGGATTGGACTATGAGGAAACATTTAGTCTAGTAGCAAACATGGCAATATTGAGAACTTTGTTGGCTTTAGCTGCGAGTAAAAGGTGGAATATATATCAACTCAATATAAAGAATGCCTTTCTTAATGGTGAGTTAAGTTAAGAAGTGTATATGTCACAACCAAATGGTTATGTGGATGCAAAATGTCCTAATCATGTATGCAGGTTAAAGAAGGCATTGTATGGTCTTAAACAGGCACCAAGGGCATGGAATGCAAGGTTGGTAAAATATCTTATGCTGCAAGGATACACCGCAAGTCATGCTGATCCTTCAATTTATGTAAAACATGTAGATGACATGTGTGTCTATGTATGCATTTATGTGGATGACATGTTGATTACAGGGAATGATGCAAAAGCAATTGAAGAGATAAAAAGCAATTTGGGAAAGGAATTTAAAATTTCAGATCTTGGTTTGCTTAGATACTTTCTTGGGATTGAAATTGTGTATAGCGATGAAGGTATATGGTTGATACAGAGAAAGTATACATGTGATATGCTGAAAAGGTTTGGTATGCAGGAATGTAAATTTGTTTCTACTCCAATGGAATGTAATGTAAAGTTGAGTGCAAAGGAAGGTGATGAGTTGCATGATATGAATGCGTATAAATCCATGGTAGGATCTTTGATTTATGGAACAAAAACTAGACCTGATATATGCTATGCAGTGGGAGTATTGTCACAGTTTATGCATGAACCTAGAGTACCTCATATGCATGCAACAAAAAGAGTGCTTAGGTATTTGAAAGGTACCACGAACAAAGGATTATTTTATAGTCATGATGCTGATCTAACTCTTAAAGTCTTTAGTGATGCAGATTGGGTTGGATGCAAAGATGATAGAAGATCCACAAGTGGATATGTGGTAATAGCAAGAAACAAGAAATTAACATGGAGTTCAAAGAAATAGCCTACAGTTGCTTTATCTTCTATAGAGGCTGAGTATAGAGGTTTAGCATTCGCTACTACTAAGGTTACGTGGTTTAAAAAGTTGTTTCATGACTTGAATGTGTAGGTTGATGTACCATTGATATATGGGGATAACTTGAACAACATTCATATGGCCTCAAATCCTATTTTTCATGCTAGAACAAAGCATATAGAGGTTCACTATCATTATGTTCGAGAGAAGGCCATAAACAATGAAGTAAAAGTTTCTTTTGTGGGAACAAAGGATCAAGTTGCAGATATCTTCACCAAATCCTTGGATGGACCAAAGCTTCAAAGATTAAACTATATTCTTGGCATGAAGGAAATACCCTTTGAAACTTGAGGGGGAGAATGTTGCGAACATTTGTTTCATTTAGGGTACAAGTTTCAAATTATGTAAATACCTTTGGGAATTCTAAGAGAGTCGTATGTGTATCTCTACGCGGCTATAACTTTGTATGCAAAGATTGCAGAGATTGTATCTCCCTCATTATATATCCAAATTACATGTTTCATAGCTCATTGAAAGATCTTTTTTGTCTACTTTCATACTGTCAATTTTCATAATCATTGGAGTTTTGAGCTAAGAGCAGTACTCTGCAAGTAGTGTGTGTTCTTGGGTTCACCCCTGCTGAAGGTCTCCATTAAACCTCAAACTTGTAGAGGTCATATCTCCTTGTGTATTTATCAAAATTGAGTGTTCTTTGGCTCATTGGAAAGCTCTTGGTCTCTAGTATAAGTGGTAAAACTATTTTTTAAAAATTCGGATCCAATAAAGAACAATAAGCTCTGCAAGCATGATTGGTTTTTTGTGATGAAGTTTGTGAGAAGGTCAATAAACTCCAACATTGGCCAGAATTACTCCAACTATCTTCAAAAACTAAGAGAGAATGATCCAAGCTATTGAACACTAGGAGGACTAAAAATAAGGAAATTAACCTTATAACAACCAATGCATGTAATGACGTGGTATCCATAGTGGATGTGTAAGTAACAGGGAAAAGGATTTCAAATGTGTATGTGGACGGAAGAGCACAAATGTGTGTGATGACAGAAAAAAACAATGCATAGGTTAGGATTGGATGTAACATGATCATCTGCATACCAAGCTATAATGGTGAATAATAGTGTTGTTAAATAGTTTGGTGTAATTGAAAACTTAAGAGTTACAATATGTGATATAGATGTTGCTTTGGATATGTATCTAATTGTAACCAAGGGGGAGGGCTACCCCATCATATTATGATACCCATGGTTAATCACAGTGAAAGCAGATAAAAAATGGGGTTCTGGCCTTCTAGTTCTCAAACCAAATGATAAAACAAGGTTAGTTACCTATGATTTGAAGGATCTCATGAAGGAAGATCACAAGTATGAAACAAAGATTGACAAAGAGAGCTCATGTTATGATAGTGATTCTAGAAATGAGAAATCGACAACCGAAAATGATTCATCAACGCTCGAAGTCATGGGTGTGATCTTTCAAGAAAAGGAAGATAGAGGCAAGAGGATGTCTCTACAAAAACCACAAATTGAGGACTCTAGGCCTGAAGCGGATCTCCAAAACATGCTAGCAAACGATCTCACCTAAGAGAAAAGGACCATGTATATAATCATGCTCAAAAGGTACCCCAAATTGTTCATTAAAGATTATAATGAGATACAATGTGTAACTGCTATTCAACATCGTATCGATATCAAGCCAGAATCAAAGTTAGTGGCGCAAAAGCTCAGAAGGATCAGAGCACTTCAACAAGAGGGTCTGCTAAATGAGATAAATAGACTCATAAAGGCTGGTTTCATTTACCTGTATCAAATTCATAATGGGTATCTCTAGTAGTAGTTACCCCAAAGAAGAACAATAAATGGAGGGTGTGTGTAGACTATAAACCCTTAAATGTAGCAACAAAGAGAGATCATTTTCCGCTACCCTTCAAAGATGAGATTCTAAATGAAGTGGCATGTCATGAAAGATACACTGTATGTGATGGATACTCATGGTACTTTCAAATTTGGATAGATGAGGAGAACCAAAGAAAGACCACATTCATTATGCCATGGGGATGCTTTGCTTATAGTGTAATGCCTTTTGGCCTAACGAATGCACCTACAACATTTCAAAGGTTTATGAACTATGTTTTTGAACCATTCTTTGGATCATCAATAAGGGTGTACATGGATGAATTTTGCATGTATAATACTACATCTATGCATTGTCAAAAATTTGAAGAAGGCTTAAAAAGATTGTATGAGATTGGGGGTCAATTGAATCTTGATAAGTGTCATATCGCTGAGAAAGAAGTAGTTCTCCTTGGACATCTCATATCAAAAAAGGGGATTCAAGTTGATCCATCGAAAGTAGAAGCCTTATTGGCTCTAGCTCCTCCAACAACAAGAAAGAAAACCCTCACTTTTGTACAAAAGGTATGCTACATGTCATGATTCATCCACCTTCTATCTGAAATCATATCTCCATTACAAAAACTTGCACAAGATAGTTTCTTTGCATGGGAGGATATTCATAGTGAATGTTTTGAAAAATTCAAAAGAGTACTCAGCACTCTACCCACATTGATGCCCCCAAATACAGGAGAGACCTTCTATGTGTGTCCAAGCACAAGTGAGGAAGCAATCAGAGCAGTCTTACTCCAGAAGGATACAAAGATATCTCACATGCATCCTCTTTACTTTGCTAGAAAGGTAATGAAAGAAAATGAGAAGAGAGACACAGACACAGAGAAACTCATGTATGCACTTATGTTTGGAGTAAGGAAGTTTTGGTCTTATCTCCTTGCTAGGTGTTTCATTGTGCTTACAACAGATCATGCCTCTCATCTAGAATAGCTAAATGGGTTCTTGGAATTCAAGAATATAACTATACTTTTGTAGTAGAGGAAAGCCCAAGAGCAAGTCTTGCTGACATACTCACTTACAGGAAGTAGGAGAGGAAAATATCCAATGAGAGGGACATGGGAGCAACATTGCATGAAGAAGATATCGAAGATGCCATACTGTATTTTTTGATGGTGCATATAAGAAGTAGGTTGACAAAGCAACATGAGGATTTTTTATATATGACGAAAAGAAACAACTCATCTTTAAGAAAGGTATAACTCTTCCTAATGCTCATTCAAATAATGAAGCAGAATATGCAACACTATGTGAGGCCTTGCATGAATGTGTCCAACATGGTATCAAAAGGCTGATTATCAAGGGAGACTCAATGTTGATAATTAAGCAGTTGCAAGATGTTTAAGTTCTATTCATTTGGCTGCTAATCCTATTTTTCATGCAAGGACTAAACATATTGAAGTTCATTATCACAATGTAAGAGAGAAGGTTCTAAGCAAAGATATTCAAATATCATATGTGTCCACTCATCAACAATGTGTAGATATTCTAACCAAAGCATTGGATGGTACAAAGCTTTGCAAATTCAAGGCTATGATTGGTTTACAGGTAATCTTGGAAGATTGAAGACCTCAAGCATACTTGGCTTCAGGGGGAGCTGTTGGAGCAAGTCTATGACAAGCCTAAGTATTGGCTTGAGTCCCACAAAGTCATAGAAGAAGCTTTAAAATGAAGACTATGCAAAGTTCACTTGTGAACTACCTCTTGTAACTTTTGAAGAGTTTACTTAATGTAGAAGTGAGAGAATCTTAAGTGGTTGAGTCCACTTGATAAAAAAGGGAAAGAGGAGCCACGAATTTGTGATTTTTGGTAGATAGAGAATCAAATCAATCACTGATTGATTGGAGAGTGATTGAGGGAATTGAGCCTCCCAAACTCAACTATAAATAGATGGCAGTTTTAGTCGTGGTTAGAGAGACCTATGTGAAGACCTCCAAGAGCTGAGCTTTATGCCATATCAAGGTGTGATTACAAGGCACACATATGTATCAGTAAGTCCATTGTATTGTACAGGCAATATACTTTCATTTTCATGATCATTTGAGTTCATATTTCCATGTTCTTGTGAAGTGTACTACTCATTGCCATATCTCTCAGTTTTCTCAGTCAGATTGCAGAGATGGTTTCTCTGAGTTTGGTGCATCAGTTTCAGTGATTTAACTTGGTAACGTTAGCTCTATAAGTCTAATATATGCTCATCAAATTTCATTTCATTTGGGTATTGCAATCTTCAGTTATGTTCAGTTGAAGTCAACCCTGTCTATCATTTTCACTTCTCTATCAGGTACCCGACGTTTTTACTCATCTTGTCAGAGCTATTTCTCTGTGTGTACTTACCCAAACTCAATTATTCAAAGCTTGGTGGATTCAGCTTACTGTCTAGTACAAACATACAAATGTTCATAATCATTGCATTCTTAAATCTGGATTTATGCTCATTTTTCTGCTCACTAGTTTCAAACTATAGCAGCCCTTGAAAATCGGGATGATGTCATCAGTTGCTAAACATCATTCTCAGTGTGTGGTTCATTAATTTTGATGAGATTACTCTTGAAAGTTAGCTCTTTAAGTTAGCTAGACTTCCCCAAGAGGAATTAAGCTAATTGCTGCTGTGCTCAGAGAATTATGCAAAACACTGGACAGGTGTATGAACCAAAAATAGCAAGTTCTTCACCTCTGAGCTAACTCCAACTTATTTGTTTTTATCTATCTTTTTGTGAGTGATCTTCCAAGGTACATAGGGTGTCTAATACATCCATTGGCAAGCTACAAGAGCCCACCACATACTCCTGGAGTTCATTTGGCTGGTGTAGATCAAGGATTTTGCAAAACCTCTTCATCTTCAAGCACATACCTATCCATCTCTTCACAAATGTTGGTGTAAAACATGCAATAAATTTCAGATTACAGGGAATAAGCAGCTCATATATGAACCAAGGGCACCAATAATCTCTTATGTACCGTTCGAGAAACAGGGAATCGATGCAATCGGGCCCCTAGCAAGGACAAGCTCAGGAAAGGAATACATCATTCTGGCAGTGGACTACATGACTAGATGGGAATAAGCAGGTAGCACAAAAAGGACAACATCATAAGATATTGCGAAGTTCATTTATGATTTAATATGTTGTAGATTTGGAATACCTTTAGAGATAGTTTTTGATCATGGTCCAAGTTTTAGATCAGATGTTTTGAATGATCTATTGAGTAGATTAAACATAAGGCACAGATACTCCACACCCTATTATCCTCAACGTAATGGTCTTGTTGAAAAGACCAATGGAATTATTTGTAAAATCAATTGTAAGCAGGTAAAGAAGCATCCTAAGGAATGGGATAAGGACCTTACCGCCGCCTTATGGGCATATTGCACATCCTACAAAGCATCATTAGACTCACCCCATTTCACTTGGTATATGGACAAGAAGCTTTTCTGCCAATAGAAGTAGAAATTCCAAGTCTTCGAGTACTACTAAAGGAAAGTGGATAGAGCGAGCGAGAGATAATACAAAAGAGGCTTACAGATCTGCAAGAATTGAGTATGAGAAGGGATCTTGCAATCGAGCATTTCATGAATCAAGCAAAGAAAAGGAGGCAGGAATTTAAGAAACAACTCAGAGATAAAAGGTTGACGTAAGGAACTCTTGTTCTAAGATATGATAATTGTTTTGATAATAGGCATGACACAAAGTTCCAACCATGATGGGAGGGACCATCTTCTATCAAGACAAAGTTCAAGAATGGTAGCTACTAGCTTATGGATCTATTAAGGAAAGTGCACAAGACAAAGGTCAATGGATGGAGGGTAAAGAAGTACTGACAAAGGATAGAAGACATCGATAATCAACAAGAGCAATCAAAGGAGAAGGAAATATTGATGCTCGTATAGAAACAAAACCCACCCTAGGACACCAACAAACTAGTTGATGGCTAGAGACATGAATGCCTCTAACCTTAGGGGAGGGCTAAGTACGAGGGCTATATTTTTGAAACCTCCTCTAACAATAATCTTATTTTGTACATTTAATATGGTATTTATCTTATTTCCCTATGACATGCATATCTATAAAATAAATATGAAAGATAGAAGTCAAGTGGGCCTCACCACTCAAGATATGACTAGCTCTCCCCGTACTAAAAGAGAACTAGTCAATATGGAAGGGAAATATAAAAGAGAGATGGAAAGTCTAGAATTTTCAAGTATTTAAACTTTGTCCCACTCTCTTTAGAATGAAACAAAAGTCTTTTCAAAAGGCCCCATAGACCCACCACACCTTTTTGAATTTTCAACAAAGGAAACCTTTTGTTTATGCATATATGTTATATTCTTGGGCCCCAAACGCAAAAGTATGATGAGCCAAAGTCCAAATTAGGTGGATAGGACCCCTTGCAAGCATTTGGAGGAGAAAATATCCTATTTTTGGAATAGAATGTCAAAATATCCAAGAAATATGCAAAAATAGGCCAAATATCACACCCTCTTGAGTCTAGATTCTTCTAGATCTTTGTAAACAATTCCTATTTCACCACAAATGTAAAATATCTAGAAGATTCATCTCAGAATACCCTCCCCAAATATCACCCCAAAAGGCCTATAAAAGGAACCCTTGGGTTCCCTCCAAAAAACAAGAAGAGTTGTATGCAGGTACACACTACGGGTGTAGTGGGCACTCCAAACCTAGAAGAAGGAGTGTACCCTCTGTCACTATATTGAGAGAGCCTTCAAAAACCATAGGGTGTTTATTATGGATAACCAAAAGCTTGAAAGAAAGTGGTTCCCTCATGGAGAGGATGAATCTATTATAAATCTTCTTTCTAACTCTCTTTACTACCTTGAATATTTTTCTTGTTCATAATTTAGATCACTAAAAGCAAGATAAGCAGAGATAGTTTAAGGAGCACATCCCTCTATATCGACCATTCAGAACTTTCTTCTTTGTCTCTTTTTCATATTGTTTAGGATGAAATAATTACTTTCCTCAAAATACTTACAAAAACAATTCTACTTTTTATGTTCTCTTACCATCTTTATCTTCATTTTTTATTGTGCAGCACTAGAAAACGTTTTTTAAAAAGTAAACAAACTTGATTTACCTTTGCCCTTATGAGTAACTAAGAAAGTTTGATCTACAATACACATAGATGGCTTGTTTTGTCTAGATCGATCATGGTTCAAAAAATAGAGACTAACTCAACAAACATTTAGGCTTTTGGATGGCCTTCATCATCAAAGAGTAGAACAAAAACTTTGAAAAGAATCTAGAATCCCATTTACAATAGTATGAAAAAGTTGACTATCTAGTAGGATTTCATATGCAACAATCAGTAGCTCTTTTGCATCCTTGATATTTGTCAGAAAAAGTGTCCATTGAATATCATTCATTCATATGCTCACTCTAAAGTGTTTTGAAAGGTAAGAAAAGTAAGCATCATCTCTGGTTTGGCATAGCCCAAGCATCTTTGGTTGTTCCACATGAGCGAATATGAGGGATAATGGAATGTTTGATAGAGAAATCTATCAATGCATGTGTTTATGCATCTTTTCCAATCCGCTGAATGCACTCTATACTAGGATCAACAAGAATCATTATGGGACTAGAAACATCAAGGCCGTGATCTTCAATACAAGTGACATCCCCTATTGTCACATTATTTATAGATGTAGGAAGATGTTTTTCAATAGCGTAATAGAATATTCCACAAGCCGTTTTCTACAAATACATGAAGCATCATGTATGTAGAATGGGTAGTTAGGAAAAACCAAATTATCCTAAACAACTAACATATAGAATACATCATTGCATTCAACCTTCTCTAACGACTATACCTTGATGTAGAAAATTTACTGTTTCTTAAAAAAGATGAAGACAAGTATCCAATAGAGCTCCTCTAGATCTGTAGTGGAGTTTGAGTCACTTGTACTAAAAAATCAAGAACATTTTATATGTTTGGCATAAATGGATAAAATTTCATAGAGTCACTACAATAGTAAATTCAAAGATAAAATGAGCTCAATTAGTTTTTTTTGGCCCTACACAATGGGGTTGTCTTGAAGAGCTGATGACCCTTAGCGTTTTGAGTAGATTTCATGTGATTGTAAGATAGTGACCAAAAGGATTTGTACGATAAATCGATGAACTATTTTGATATCGATTGTAGGAGTTCGAGGACAAGGGAAGCATGCAAGTAGCTCAATGAAGATGAAGAAACTTGGAGAATTACATCGAGTGTATTACTAAAGACGCATGGATGGTCCTTAAGAGGGAAAAGAATATTGTTTGGTCCTAAGTATGTGTACACACCACTACCATAATATACTCAGAATTTTTAGGAGCTCAACATAGAGCGTATTACTAAATGTAGAATGCACAAAAAGAATTATACCCTTAGGTCCATGGATGTTTATAAAAGGGGGGCAATGCAAGAACCTCTAAAAACAATCCTAAGTGTTTTTGCACACATTGCTAGCAAAAAATACTCATGAATTCCCACTTGAAGTGCACTAGGTATCAAAGCAATTACACTCATGTATAATTTTCCTACAGAATAGAATCTAAATTTGCCAAAAAAGAATCCAAAACTATAGAAGATAAATTTTATCCTACATTGGAGGAGATGATGAAGAATCTAAAAGATTAAAAAAATAGAATTGCATGTTGATTTAATTCTAGATAATGATAGAATGATTCAACTTGAAATACAAATACATATTTTTTGCATGAATGCATACTTTTTTTAGAAGAAGAAGAAGTTGTCAATAGAGTGCCCATGTTATAGGCTGGGTATATACTATATGGTTATTTGTATTGTGGTTATTTGATGATGAGTTTTTGTATTTGACACTTGGTATGATACACATGTAATTATGGTGAGAAACATAAGACAAAAGATCAACTTATGAGGTAGACCACTTTTGCTTGAAGCATGTCGATAATGCTACAAACATATGAACTTCAACACTACTTTTCCTTACCTAGACGGATATATGCCACTAAATTCTCCTTCACTGTATCATGCACATGCATGAAATGTGGATTGGACATTGAAGAATTAATTTTTTTACTGGTGGATTTGCTACCTTTTCATCTTTCATACCATTAGATATTTTTTCAACTATATGAAGGACAAAAAATTTATGTGTGTATTATTGTAAGATATTATTCTATTTCTATTGTATTTTTTGTGGATGAGCTTCATTACGCTTTCATTCAGTCACCTTCTTAGTGCAACAATGTTGATATATTTAGGTAGTGATGTGTGTGAACACACTAGGACCGTCGGGGCACTTTTTTCCCTCTTTAGGAGGTTTTTTTTCCCCAGCTTGTATATATGCCTATTGCCCTAATGGGCTACTTATCTTTGTACATTCTCTAGTAATACATTCACTATTGTGTGTTTGTGCTCTAAGCTTCTTCTTCTTCCTCGTGTTGTTCGCGTGCTTCTGCAGACGTCTATCTCCAACAATTGGTATCAGAGCAGGTCGTCGCTTCATCTAGGGCGCCGTCGACACTCCTCCGTTTGCAATCTCAGAATCGCACGAATTTTGGTGAGCATACTCAGCATGTTTCCAAGATCAAAAGAGCTTCGCAATGTGGTGCCGAAATCGCGATCTGAGCTCGTTTCGGCCTTTGAACGCATTATCATAGCGCTTGTGTAGGCTATTTCGTCTTTTTGTGCCAAAGGTATATACCAGTTTCTGTTTGCCAGTTTAAGCATCTCGAAGTCTGCTACAGGTCTAGCAGAACTCCTCTACAGTTCTGTTCAACTTTTTGAGATACAGTCAATTTTCTGCATCAAGGTATTTTAGTCACCAGCCATGGTTGAAGGCAGTGATGTATTCCGTATGTTGGCCGTTGAGGATAAGTTGGATGGTACCAACTACCCATTATGGGCTTATATGATGCGACATGTATTGGTTGCAAAAGGATTGTGGAACATTGTGCAGGGTGTTGAAGACATCCTGTTACACACGTAACAACAAGTACTACGAATACAGGTGCTGGAGCTGATGAAGATGATGTCGAAGATGATATTCCACAGATTCCTGTTCGTGCTGCTATTTCTGTTGCACCTACTGTAGAGCAAATTCATTGGGATGGCAGAGATTCCCAAGCACATGCATTGATAGCTTTATCTGTCAAACGTGCCATTATTCCTCATATTCGCTCTTGCAGAACAGCAAGGGATGCTTGGGATACACTTACCACATTGTAGCAAGCTAGGAATGAGGCTCGTGTTGCTTACCTCCGAAAATAGTTGGAGAGTGAGCACATGAATGAAGGTGATTCTATGGACAGTTTCCTAACGAAGATCAAAGATTTGAAGGAACAGTTGATTTCTACTGATGAGGTTATACCAGATAGCTCACTTGTGCAGACCGTTCTAACTGGTCTTCCTGATTCATATCAGAGTTTTGCTTCTACTCTTCGGTTGATGATGAAAGGCAATCCGAATGCCTGATCATTTGAGGAGTTAGTCTCTGTTCTATTGCAGGAAGATCAGTCCAGGCACAACAGGTCCATTATGCGTGTTGCAAATCAAGCTTTCCTGGCTAGTCAGAAGGGCAAAGGAAAATGGAGCTCTTCTACTAGTAAGCAGAAATCTGCAAATGCTGCACATTTGAAGAACCAGAATGAAGATGAGAAGAAATCAGAAAAGTAGAAATTGTTTTGCAAGTACTGTAAAGGGAATGATCATATCATAAAGAACTGTCCAAAACTGGCTGCAAAAGAGGCAAAGAAAAAGGAGGCTGGAATGGTTGTTGCAAAAGCCTCTACACCAAAAAGAGAGTCTGCTAATCTTGTGCAGGAAGAAGAATGGGTGTTTACTACTGTTTGCAGTTTTGACCCATCTTCTCATGAGCAGTGCATGTCTGTAGTGGACTCAGATGTTTGGTACTTTGACAGTGGGGCGACCAAACATATTACCTCGCAACGCAGTTTCTTCTCTTCACTCGAGCCTGCCCCTACAAGGAATACTATCACATGCGCCAACAACTCCTCTTATCCTGTTATGGGAGTTGGTAAGATCATTCTGACTACTGCTGATGGTAGTTCTTTCACCTTGTCAGATGCTTTATTTGTGCCAGGGATCAAGAAGAATTTGTTATCAGTTTCTGCATTAGTCAAGATTGGCTTGGTTGTGAAGTTCGTTGATGACAGGTGTACAGTTCATGATCTATCAAATGGCGATGTGATTATTGCTTCTGGCATTTTATGTCGTGGGCTGTAAAAGCTCATAGACTATGAAAGATCTGTGAATGATTCGGCATGTGCAGTTCATGATTCTCAGGCTATATCAGATGCAAAGCTTTGGCATGCACGCTTTGGTCATCTGATTTTTGTTAGTTTGCTACGCCTGCAAAAATCTGATATGGTGTCTTCTTTGCCCAAGCTTGAGGCACCTGGAAAACATGTATGTGAAGGCTGTATTTTGGGCAAAATGCAGCGTTCCTCCTTTCTAAAAGATGGTTCAGTTTGGGCTACGCAGAAATTGCAGCTTGTACATAGTGATGTTTGTGGTCCTATGCAGACACCCTCTTTTGGGAATTACCTTTACTTCGTGACTTTCATTGATGATTTTTCCAGGCATGCATGGGTATATCCACTCAAAGCAAAGTCCGAAGTGTTCGTGTGCTTTAAACAGTTTTTGGTTTTGGATGAAAATATGTCAGCATGTAAGATGGGAACCCTCGATTCTGATCGAGGGGGGGAATATATGTCTTCTGATTTTAATGCATTTTTTGCTGAACATGGGATAAAACACCAGTGTACAGTGTCGTATACACCTCAACAGAATGGAGTTGCTGAACGAAAGAACAAGTCACTCATGGAGATGGCGAGGTGCATGGTCAAGAGTCAGGCTTTACCACATAGTTTCTGGCTTGAGGCTATCATTTGTGCAGCATATGTACTGAACAGGTATCCCACGAAAGCGTTGCAGTCTATCACTCCATATGAGGCTTGGCATGACCGCAAGCCATCTATTGCTCATATGCGTGTTTTTGGTTGTTTGGCATATGCATTAGTGCCTGAACAACAACGCAGAAAATTGGATGATAAGGCAATAAAATGTATTTTTGTTGGGTACAGTTCTGAAAGTAAAGGCTATCATCTGTATCATCCACAGACTAAACGCATTCTAGTTAGCTGTGATGTTGTCTTTGTGGAAGTAGAGGTGGACAGTCTAGTGCTGGTCCTAATGAAGCAACTTCTCAGCCTTTGCAGGTTTCATATGATGATGCAGATCATTATATTTTTGATGCAGATTTACATGATGCACTTGTTGATGAGAGAGCTGATATTGAGGAGGCAAAAACTATGCCAAAATGGTTGGTGCAGACTTTGCGTGACAGCAAATTAGATGCACCTTTGTCATATCGTACTCGTTCATGCTCTCATAGTGCCTCCTTTGCATCAGATTGCTATGCTATGGCTGCGTTTAGTCTCTGTGATGAGAATGAGCCTGTTTTTTGATGAAGCACAAAATTCAGAAAATTGGATGGCTGCTATGCAATCTGAATATGATGCTATAATGAAGAATGGTACATGTTCTTTATGTGACTTGCCTCCTGGCAAGAAGGCCATTGGCACTAAGTGGGTATACAAGCTGAAGCGTAAACGTGATGGTACAGTTGATAGGTATAAGGCTAGGCTTGTTGCAAAGGGTTATGCGTAGGAAAGAGGCATTGATTTTGACGAGACCTTTGCACCTACATGCCGTATGACTACTGTTCGGAGCATTTGTGCACTTGCAGTCCATCATGGTTGGAATGTACATCAGTTGGACATTAAAACAACATTTCTGAATGGTGACTTGCATGAAGAAGTGTATGTTTTTCAGCCCTGTGGCTTTGTGCAGAAAGGGCATGAAAACCAGGTGTGCAGGTTAAAGAAGGCATTATATGGTTTAAAGCAAGCACCACATGCTTGGTATGAGAAGATACATGCCTATCTGATAACACATGGTTTTGAGAAGAGTCCAACTGAAAGCACCTTATATGTTAAGCGTGCTAATGATGTGCTTCTGATCATTGTTGTCTATGTTGATGACATGCTGCTCACCGGTCCTATTGAGAAGCATATTGCTGATTTTAAGGCTGATTTTCATGCCTCATTTGAGATGTCTGAGTTGGGGCATTTGCATCACTATTTGGGCATTCAATTTATGCAGAATGATGGTGGAATGGCTTTGTGTCAAACGAAATATATTGACACATTATTGCAGCGTTTTGGCCTTGAAGACTGTAAGCCTATTGCCACTCCTATGGAGACAGGTTTATGCTTGAGTCTTCATGATGCTGGAGATGCATTTGATGTTGTTCTCTATCAGTAGGCTGTTAAATGCTTGATTTACTTATGTGTTACTCGGCCAGATATTCAGTTTGTTGTGTCACAGATGAGCATGTTTATGCATTTCCCAGGAGTCACACATTGGAAGGTGGTTAAACGCATCTTTCGCTACTTGAGTGGTACTTGGCTACTTCGGTTGTTTTATCCCAAGGGGGGATCACTACCGCGAGATTTGCATGGTTTTTTTGACTCAAATTGGGTTGGTTGCTATGACACTCGTGTGTCCACCAGTGGTTTTTGCTTCATGCTTGGTAGCTCATGTATATATTGGTTGAGCAAGAAGCAGCCTACTGTGGCCACTTCCAGTTGTGAGGCTGAGTATAGGGCAGCTTTCACAGCGACTGTTGAGTGTGTGTGGCTCAGACGCCTTATGGCTGATTTGGGTGTTGGCCACTCTTCTGCCACCACCATCTTCACTGATAGTCAGAGCGCATTGGCAGTTGCGAGGAACCCTGTGTTCCATGCTCGCACTAAGCACATTGAGGTGCATTATCACTATGTCAGGGAGAGGTTCTCTGCTGGGGAGATTAGCTTGGCATATGTGCCCACGCAAGAGAACATAGCAGACCTTTTCACGAGGCTCTGCCTAGGAAAGGTTTGAATCTTTCCGCAAAGCTTTGGGCTTACTTCCTTTTGTGGAGTGATTTCCACATAGCTTGGCACTTCCTTATACATGAGTGCCAGCTCCTTGTTCACCGCATCACTCCCAGGGGGGATTTGTTGATATATTTAGGTAGTGATGTGCGTGAACACACTAGGACCGCCGGGGCACTTATTTCCCTCTTTAGAAGGCTTTTTTTCCCCCGGCTTGTATATATGCCTATTGCCCTAATGGGCTACTTATCTTTGTACATTCTCTAGTAATACATTCACCATTGTGTGTTTGTGCTCGTGCTGTTCGCGTGCTTCCGCAGACCTCTATCTCCAACAAACAAAGCTTAGAACCTCATGCAAAACTAAGAAAAGTGGGACCAAAAGAAAAGCTTTAAAGCTTTGGAAGAACTCATTAGTGAGCTTTTCAATACTAGGGCTTTTAGGTTTGGGGAGGGCATTGATAGCTTCAAGGATCTCATGACCAATGAGGAGAGTCTCCAAAAAGTGCACAACATCTTGTGATTTTTGTTGGAAGTGATGGATGGGTACAATCAGAAGATCAAGTTGGTGCTGCTAGACCTGCTTCACACCTGCCCTCTTTTCTCTTCAGATATGGTTAGGAGACTCCTTGAGCTTCCAAATGACACCAAGAAACTATATATGTGCTTTACAAAATGATTGAGTAATGATCAAATCAAAACAGATGATTTTGAACCTTCACAACTCCAAAAGACTTTCTATTCCTGTATTGATACCTGCTCAGTCCTAAGCTCAGTGTGTCCAGCACACTTGTAATTGGTTTAATTCCTTCTGGGAGTATTAAATTAACTTAACAAGCTACCATTAGCAAGTTAAATCACTCCAAATAACAAACTATACACTGAGCATGATCTTTAGCAAAATCAGGGACACTCCCGATTTTTTAGGAACAACACAGAAATATACCACTGATTACTTCGACAGTGATTTCTCCCAATTGGCTGAATAGAATGACTTGAAATTTTGTAGTGTTGTAGAATGCTTTGAGCTGATTCCAATGAGCCCTGGATCATCAAATTTGGTTCAGTAGATCTTGAGATATGCTCCTCTGAAGTTGACAGACTTGAGGTAGATAGCACAGAGGAACAAGAGTTGAAAAGTGTGAGTATATCTATTGATTAATGTAGATGTACAAGCTCATTAGCATGCCAAGCATAGCTAAATGAGGTATTGTGGTGTAGGCTAAGATGTAGCACTATCACACACACAGATACAGAAGTAGAATGCCTCGGGAGATGAGCTCAATGAGTGAGACTAACCCGCGAGTTTGCTTCAGAGCTTTTTATAAGAGTTGATTGGTCATTTGAATTTGAAATTCAAAATTGAAGCTCCCTAAAATCTCTCCATTAAACTTAGGGAGATATTCCCTCAATCAAATCATCTACTTTTCCACGACTTTCTCAAATAGGTGTGATTACAAGAGTTGTTGAAGTCATATAGACTTTTACATGAGATAAATGGTAAGAACAATAAGACTAGGTTCCTATGGTTCATTCTTCAAGTGAAATCTTCATGAATTAGCCCATGCTAGGCTTCCATGGTCCAAGCTTTATGTTGAGTCTTCAAGGTACAAATTAAAGCCAAGTGTTAAGGCTTGTTTTGCACCAACAGCTCCCCCTCAAGCCAAACACTTGCTTGAGTCTTCATCTTTAGTCTTCAATGATATCCTGCAATCCTATCATTGATTTAAACCTGCATAGCTTGCTCCCATCCAAAGATTTTGTAAGCAAATCTGCACATTGAATATTAGTGGACACATATGATAATTGGATTTCCTTGCTAAGTAATTTCTCCCTCACATAGTGGTAATGCACCTCTATGTGTTTTGTCCTAGCATGATACACAGGATTAGCTGCTAGGTGAAGTGAACTTGTGTTATCTCCAAATATGATAGGTGGCCTTGTATATAGACCCAATTCTGAATATAGTAGCTTCAACCATATGGCTTCTTGAGTGGCATTGGCTAGCCCTCTGTATTCTGCCTCAGTAGATGATAGGGCTACTGTGGGTTGTTTCTTGGATGACCAAGAAATTGGTTTATCACCTGCAAAACATATGTAACCAGATGTACTCCTTCTGTCATCCTTGCAACCTGCCCAATCTGCATCTGAGTATACCTTGATGTCAATGTCTGATGAATATGGATAATACAAACCATGATTTTGTGTTCCCTTTAGGTACTTTACTATCTTCTTGGCTGCCTCCAAATGTGGTACTCTTGGTTTATGCATAAATTGGCTAAGTACACTAACACCATATGATATATCAATCCTGGTTAAGGTAGCATAATTGAGACTACCTACCAAACTTTGATAACCTGTAATGTCCTTGAGTTCTTCTCCTTCATGTGCACTGAGTTTGTGATTGGCCTCCATAGGAATGTTTGAGACTTTAGCTTCCTGCAAATTAAACTTCTTGACCATATCCTGAATGTACTTCTTCTGAGTAATGAATATACCTGAATTTGTGTAGACCAATTCAAGCCCTAGGAAGTACTTCAATAATCCAAGATCATTGATCTTGAATTCCTTCATCATTTCACTTTTGATGTGTCTAATTCCTTGAACATCATTTCCTGTAATAATGATGTCATCAACATAGACACACAAGTATATTACCTCTGAATTGTTCTTCTTTATAAACAATGAAGTATCTGCTTTACTCATCACAAATCCTTGATCCAAGAGATAGGTTGTCAACCTATAATTCCATGCTCTAGGTGCCTGCTTCAATCCATATAGAGCCTTCTTCAATTTACACACATGATTTACCTTATTGGGATCCTCATAGCCAGGTGGTTGTGACATGTAGACTTCTTCAGATATCCATCCATTCAGGAATGCATTCTTCACATCCAATTGGTACATGTTCCAATTCTTGGATGCAGCTACACTCACCATAATTCTGATAGTTGGCATCTTGGCCACAGGAGAAAATGTCTCCTCATAATCAATGCCTTGGGTTTGTGCAAAACCCTTGGCTACTAACCTAGCTTTGTACCTGCTTATTGTACCATCTGAGTTCCTTTTGAGTTTGTAGATCCATCTGGATCCTATCACCTTCATGGAGTCTTTCTTGGGTACCAAATCCCAAGTATCACTCTCCTTGAGAGCCTCCATTTCTTCATCCATTGCTTCCTTCCATTCTGGTTTAGTAATTGCTTCTTCAAATGTACCTGGTTCTTCATTCAAGATATCCTTTGCAAGATATACAGAGTGCTTGGTTACAAGTGAAGTATCATACCCATACCTAATAGGTTTCTTCTTTTCTCTTTGAGATCTCCTCATAGCTTGAGTTGAAGATTCTGGATTGTCTTCTAGTTGCTTCATCTTCATCTTCCCTTTGGATTTCCAAGCCTTGAACTCTTCAATGTTGATGGTGTCTTCATCATCTGAACTTGTGTCCTCATTCTGAGTTGGTTCTTGCCTGACAAGTTTTGGAAAGTCTTCTTCCATATCATAAGGTAGGCTAACTTTCCTGCACTCATTATCATACCATGAATCATTTTCATCAAAGATGACATCTCTGCTTACCTTGAAGCCTTTATTTGAGGGGTTATAAAACCTGTATCCTTTCTGATTCAAATCATAACCAATGAAAATACATTTTTCAGCCTTAGGATCTAGCTTTCCCCTTACCTGTGAGGGAATATGCACATATGCAACACACCCAAAGATCTTGCAATGATCCAGAGAAGGTCTCTTACCATGCCAAGCCTCATAGGGTGTCATTCCATCAAGTGTCTTTGATGGCAACCTGTTGATTAAGTATGTGGCAGTAGATACACTCTCTGCCCAAAGGTAATTTGGTAATTTTTTCTCATTAAGCATAGACCTAGCTGTCTCCACAATGAGTCTATTCCTCCTTTCAGCTACCCCATTTTGTTCAGGTGAGTACCTTGTAGTAATCTCCCTCTTGATGCCTCTTTCCTGCAAGAAATCTTCAAGGTCATTGGAGAAGTATTCTCCACCACCATCTGACCTTAGCCTCTTCAAATGTCTACCTGTTTGATTCTCAACTAATGCAAGATATCTTTTGAAACAATTAAATACTTCATCTTTATGTTTCATGAAGTACAAGACAGTCCATCTGCTATAATCATCTATAAAAGATACATAGTACCTTGATCCAGATATGGATGGCTCCTTGCTTGGTCCCCAAACATCTGTATGCACCAATTCCAAGTAGTCTTCATGCATAAAACCTTTTCTGGTATATGGCAATCTGTGTGACTTACCAAATTGACAAGCTCCACACTTGTATATCATGTGTTGCTTGGATACATTAGGTATCCCAAGCACACATTGATCCCTACTCATTTGTTTTATGGTCCTCTCTCCAATGTGACCTAATCTTTTGTGCCACATCTCCAATTCTGATAGAGTTTGGTCCTTGTAGTTGTATAATGCAATGTTCTTAGTATCCTCAAGTTCAAAAGTAAATAATCTACCTGATTTTTCTCCCTTGGCTATCCTTCTGAATCCATGTCTTGGATCCTCCACATATGCACCATGTTGAGTGAACCTGACCTGTAGACCTTTTTCAACAATCTGACCTACACTCATCAGATTCTTGGTGATTGTTGGAACATACAACACTCTGCTTAGTAAATTCTGATTACCATCACTTGTTTTGACATTGCCTACTTTAACAACTGAATGTTTAGTGTCATCACCTGTCTGCACTTGGTGCTTGCCTTTAGGTTCTTCCAAATCAGAGAGTAAGGCAACATTCCCAGCTACATGGTTAGAGCAACCTGAGTCAATATAGAACAAATGATCATCATTGATACCTGATTTAGATGTCATGTTCATAATCAACAAGGAATCATCTTGATCCTCTGCATAATTGTTGTAATCCTTTCTGTTCCTGTATCCTCCTTGATAATTGCCATTGTGATTGTAGCTATTGTTGTAGTTATTGTTGTAATTATTGTTGTAGCCATGGTAGCCTTGAGATTGATTGAATCTGCCTCTGCCTTGGGAGTATCCTCCTCTTTGGTGACCTCTTCCTCTTTGGTTCTTATAATTTTTGTAGCATTCATCTGTAGTATGGTTAGACAAGCCATAAATATTGCATGGAGATTGATTATAGGGTCTCCCCCTACCTGACTTACCTCCTCTGCCCCTACCTCTAGATGATCTACCTCTCCCTGCATAGTTTGCTTGGGAGGTGGATCCTTCTTCATCAACTTTCTTACTTTTACCCTTGTCTTTAGACTTCTTATCTGTATATAGGGCAGAGGGATTGTTACCTTTTGATTGCTCTCCATTCTTTGTGATCTTTGCTTCATGTGTAAAGAGTTGTCCAATCAGAGTTGTTAGATCAGGTGCTTGAATGTCCATGTACAAATCCATTGCAGTGGTAAAGCTCTCCCACTTGTCATCTGCTTTGAGTCCATTGATCACTTGTCTGACTATTTGCTCTTCTTCAATTTCTTCTCCAACACTTGCAAGTTGATCTGCAATGTCTTTGACTTTGGTGACAAAATCTGAGACACATTGTTTTGATTGCTTCCTAAGAGTTGTAAACTCAATCCATAGCTGATTCTTTCTAGCCCTTGTGCTTGATGAGAAGTATGTTGACAAGGTTTCCCAAGTCTCTTGGGAAGTCTTACAGTTCCTTACATGAGGTAGAAGGAAGTCAGAGATAGAGTTTAGAAGATATGACCTTGCCAAAGCATCTTTAGCACACCATTGGTTGAGTCTCTCATGTTCATCCTTTGTAGGTAGGCCTCTGGTTTTGAATGAGGGCAACTCCTCATCTCCTGATATGTATCCATACAAGCTTCTCCCTTGTAGATAGGTCTTCATTCTCAATGACCAAGCCTCGTAGTTATTTCTATCCAATTTGTCAATGAAGGAAGGGAAACCATCACCCATGATTACCTTATTTGCTCTGATACCACTGTTGGAAGTGATGGCTGGGTACAATCAGAAGATCAAGTTGGTGCTGCTAGACCTGCTTCACACCTGCCCTCTTTTCTCTTCAGATATGGTTAGGAGACTCCTTGAGCTTCCAAATGACACCAAGAAACTATATATGTGCTTTACAAAATGATTGAGTAATGATCAAATCAAAACAGATGATTTTGAACCTTCACAACTCCAAAAGACTTTCTATTCCTGTATTGATACCTGCTCAGTCCTAAGCTCAGTGTGTCCAGCACACTTGTAATTGGTTTAATTCCTTCTGGGAGTATTAAATTAACTTAACAAGCTACCATTAGCAAGTTAAATCACTCCAAATAACAAACTATACACTGAGCATGATCTTTAGCAAAATCAGGGACACTCCCGATTTTTTAGGAACAACACAGAAATATACCACTGATTACTTCGACAGTGATTTCTCCCAATTGGCTGAATAGAATGACTTGAAATTTTGTAGTGTTGTAGAATGCTTTGAGCTGATTCCAATGAGCCCTGGATCATCAAATTTGGTTCAGTAGATCTTGAGATATGCTCCTCTGAAGTTGACAGACTTGAGGTAGATAGCACAGAGGAACAAGAGTTGAAAAGTGTGAGTATATCTATTGATTAATGTAGATGTACAAGCTCATTAGCATGCCAAGCATAGCTAAATGAGGTATTGTGGTGTAGGCTAAGATGTAGCACTATCACACACACAGATACAGAAGTAGAATGCCTCGGGAGATGAGCTCAATGAGTGAGACTAACCCGCGAGTTTGCTTCAGAGCTTTTTATAAGAGTTGATTGGTCATTTGAATTTGAAATTCAAAATTGAAGCTCCCTAAAATCTCTCCATTAAAGTTAGGGAGATATTCCCTCAATCAAATCATCTACTTTTCCACGACTTTCTCAAATAGGTGTGATTACAAGAGTTGTTGAAGTCATATAGACTTTTACATGAGATAAATGGTAAGAACAATAAGACTAGGTTCCTATGGTTCATTCTTCAAGTGAAATCTTCATGAATTAGCCCATGCTAGGCTTCCATGGTCCAAGCTTTATGTTGAGTCTTCAAGGTACAAATTAAAGCCAAGTGTTAAGGCTTGTTTTGCACCAACAATTTTTTCATTGATCTTACGCTCGGGTTGATGGCCATGTAATCATGTCTCTAATGAGTAAGCATAGTAGAGACCATAGGAATTTGGTTGATTCGATTGACAACAAACTCTAAAATATCATCGTTGAGAGTGGATTCCATCCCACTATTGTCAATCATCTAGGAAGATCTTCTTCAGGAGTTTTTATATTTCTTTAGCTGATTTATTGGCACTGCTTGCCCACTAGTCTTTAAACTACATCCATAACGTCTCCCTACTTACTTACTCTTCATATTAAGGATGCTCCCAATCTTAAGAAGGCGTTTTTGCACTTGGGATTTTCCTTTGTTGACTTCAATCTCAAGGAAAAAGATCCTTGCATAAATTTTCTACCTTCTAACCCTTCAAATACTATTTTTGGTTAGCTTTTACACAAGATGATTCGTTTCTACTTGATAATATTTATCCAAATCCTAGTAGGGGAGGAGTGACTATTGAAAGCTTAGTTGTTGCATCAAGGGGAGGGAAAATATTGTGGGATCAACATGGAACCATGGGGCTGTCCTACCCTTAAACTAAAAAGGACTCAAAGGTGATGCATAGACTAGAACAATTCCTAATTTAAGCCCCCATCTTGGAACATATAGACTATTCAATGAGTAGACCTTTCATTTTGATTGTTGATCATAGTCCTATTGGGATAGGCTAGGTCATAGGTTAGGATGATGATGAGGGGAAGAGATATGAAGTGCATTTTGGCGCAAAAAAAATACATGACGCTTAAAGAAAATACCCACATATTAACTAAGAGCTATGGGATTTAGTGACTATATTAATAATAGACAACGAATATTTTATGAGATCAAATGTGATTGTTGAAGCAATTTGTCTTTTGTTGATTGGAAATATTGAAAAATCTTGATTCCCTAATATTGCAATGCTAAGGTGGATTTCATACATTAAGTTTATAAATCTAGCTTCTACGTATATTGTTTAAGGATGAAGAGTATGAAGGAGAATGCAGAGATATATAAAAGTATTTGAGTGCATAGCGTCACTCTCGAATTGGTCAACAAGAAACTTCAAAAATATGAGGAATTGAGCGTACGACTTTTGCTTGAAAGATGGATTTCTTTGGAGACATGCTAGAGGAACGTTTTAATCTCCAAAAAGGGTTTTAGGTAAATTTAGTCTTCAATTAAAATTAATGAAGGACATAAATGATGCCTTATGGGAAGGTGACAAAGGATTTGTTGCAACATATGAAAAGATTTGGGAAATTTATTGATGGCCTAGGATGTATGTGAATGTGAACGATTTTATGAACGATTGTGCTACATGCCAAGTGAGTTCCTCAATTAAACATAGATATCCACTATATCTAACCTACCCTCCTTGTATTCATTACATGTGGTTGGTAGACTTTGTTACCATGCCCAAAGGGGTTGATAAAATCAGAGACCTTTTCTTAGCACAAGAAGACTTGACAAATATGTGGAAGGTTGAGCCTTCCACTCAAATACTACGTATTATCTACACAAATTCCTTCTTTAAGAATGAATTTCATAATATATATATATATATTGAGAAACTTGGTGCTAATTGAGGTGAACTAGATGCTAGAGATGCTATATATTTCTTTTCACAACATGGAATTTGATAGTCTCTTAGATTGCCAACAATCTAGAGGTAAATGATAAGATTGAGAAATGTCACCCACCTATCGTGAAGGTGATCTATAAAGCCTATAATGGAGTATCAAACAATGGCCAAAATATCTTCCTTTTACATTATGGGTAGAAAAGATGATGTACAATAAGACTATGGGGTATATGCCTCCAAACTTTGTGTACTATCATAGGACAATTTTGCTTGTCCATACTCTAATACCAACATGAATTAAAATACCTTGGAATAATAATCTATCACATGAAGATCTGTTTGATTTAAGAATAAAATAACTATAATGTGGGTATAGTACAATGGTTTATCAATGGAGGAGAAAAGATGTGAATTAGAGAGGGGGCTAAAAAATGTAAAACTAGGGAAGGTAGTTACCATTTCAATGACAAGTCATACATCAAGGGTGGAGATACGAGTGGTTGCCTGTACTTTAGTGATTTTGATTGAAATGGGTTCACTCGTTCTGGGAGGTTAGACCCTAAGGGGTGATGGAATGGGAAGGGGTGAAAGTGGATGATTTTGTATAGTAGTTTCATTAGTGAGATATGTGCTTTCTAGGGACTTTAGTGGTAGGAAGGTGGATGTGACCTCTATGGTGATAGGGGTAGATGTTGCTATTTCAGTAAAGGTTAGGGGAATCTATATATTCTTACCCAATTGTTACCTTGTGTGGAGGTATCTTTGATCATACTATACTTGTGGTCTTTGTAACATATGATCAATTGCTTCTATGATGCTAACCATTTTAGAAAGTGTTTGTAGGGATGCTATGGATTGTTGGTCAGGTTCCTCTACTTCCAATAAGTGCTCCATAAGCCGGCGACTTCTTCTTTGTGAAAGGCGCCTACATGTGTGTACACTCTCCCTAGTTCTTCATAATCCTAGGAGGGCCAAGATGTATGCCGATGCTCCTTCTGCTTCTTCTTCTTCCTCTTCATCCCTTTCCTACCTCTTTTCATCTTGTGTTCAACTAGCATGTTACTATTCTTCCTAGTGAACATAGCACTCTTTAGTCTATTGTCGTATGATTTTCCTTCATGTTGGTTGCATAGTGACTTTCGTTTAGAATATATATCCACATAAGAAATAGAAATCCTTGTAGAATATGTTTCAAATGTTCCCAAGTAGTCTAAGCTTTCGGTGATTCGTAATTCAAACTCACTTTTGAGGCTCTATTGTGGATGTTCCTTATCTTCATAGCCAAGAAAGGAAGATTGTAAAAGGAGGTACACTCCACTTCCTTGTGGGGTGAGATGTCTGGTATCATGACCACACCTCACGATTGTATGTAGAGAAAAGTGCCTCTCATCCTTTTTAGTTTCCACACGGGTTCCTTGTTAATCTTGAGTAACTGTAGTTGTGCTCAAGTAAAGGGTCTCTTTATGGGCAGATCATATGCCAAACATTTGTAGATGATACAGGTGATTGCACAAAATCCATTCAGCACAGGATTGCATAACCATCTTCAATGGGATGCAGAGAGTTGATTGATTATTCAATGAGGGAGGTTGATAGGCAGACCGAAAGTCTTTGCCAAGTGTAGATTAAACCATATGTTTTTGTGGGGTTGGGTGATTCTTGCCTTGGAAAGTTGAAATGTTGCATGCACATCCTGGGTGGCACTAATAAATTTGGAGTTATTGCTACTATGTCTTTAAACTATGTCCAATGGAGTATGCATTGCTTGCATGTTGAGTGCTTCTTGAAGCAAATTCAAGGAGAGCTTGAATTGTTACATCTCTTGGTTTTGTAACAAGGATTGGATTGCAAAAGTGCGATGTATGTTTTTTACCTGTCCTTAGTTACGGAGTGTGAATCAGGTAGTAACATCTCCTTACATCTATATTTGGCTACTAATCAATAAAGTATTCTAGTAATCCTACAAGCTCACAAACGGCATGTAGCTCTAGTGTATTCTAGAGCTCCTCATATCTCTAGAAAAGTATTGGGACTTGCTCCATGTTTTGTTGAACTCACACTTGGATTCTCATATGTATGCAGCATCTCCCAATGGCCCACTAGTTCATTGAACAAATGTGAGTGTGACGTTCACTTAGTCCATCTCTCTAGAATGGGGATCTTGAATTGTTATGTGCCTCAAGTGTGTATATTGTACAAGTCTCTCGGTGGGATGGTCCTCAATGGGTAAGCTGTGGATGTGGATGGAGTGTGAACTTGTTCTAGCTTCATCCATGGCCTACTAACTAAGTGGGTGCTCCTCGTATATCTACTATAATAAGAAGAAAAAATTCATATCTTCTAAGAAACTTGGTGAAGCCTTGTTCCCTTTACAATTACGAACATGTCCCCCTATAACTTATGTGTCTGTGTAAGTGATGTGTAAGTGAGGGGTGTGTGGTGAAGTGAGAATGTGAATTAGTGCAAATTCTAGATCCATAATCTCATAAATGCAGTATCTCAACATGGTGCCAATGGTGTGCATGTATATTACAAGGTTGTCTTAGGTGGTATGTTACAAGGTTTGAATTCACAAAGTGCCAAGTTGACCACATGATCATACATGCAATATTGATCTAAGATGAGAGTCTTACTAAGGTCTTCATCATGGCATATTAGTACATTGATTATGAGGTGGACATATTATATTGAGATGAGAATTTCCACCTCGACTATTCAAGGGTTTTCCATACCTCCTTATCCAATGAGGTAAGACTCAATAGGATTCATTTGTACATTCATGTCTTGACAACAAGAATATCATAATGCATTGGTGGTTTCCCCTAAATCAATCAATGCTTTTATTGTCTTGAATGTTTTGCCTTGTCCTAGCTCCAATGAAAAATAACAGTCTCCTATCAATGATGCTAGGAGAGGTATACCTCTTGCACCTAGCCATGTGATATCGATGGGCATCACAGAGCGAAAGATCATTATTGTTCCTTGGTTGGTTTAACCTTTGTCTTTTTAATTTCCTTCTCTAAATTTGTTCTAAGGCCTCATTTTGAGCTTCTTCACATATCCTTTTTTCTTCTTCTTTTCACATTCAGCTTTTTTAGCATTTATTCAATGAAGGGCTCTTGATAGAGCTTGACTCGAGAACTGCTAATTTAGTTTGGTAACACATCTCTTTCTAGAGTGACTTATTGGACAACTCAACTAGTCAATCTAATATCCATTATCATGGGTCTATAGCCTCAGTTCTCTAACATCTAACCAGATTGATTTAGAGCATATACCAAGATTAAATCACTAGTTTTCAGGAATTTTTATTTTACATGTGCATGAAAGTAAGACTTTTACCTCTTCTTAGCTATGTGTATTCTTATTGCTGCTCTCAATCTAGTCTCAACTAGACGTTCTAGGTCCAAGATCCTAGATGATAGATCATGGCCTATCCATTGATGCTCTTGTGCAAACTTGAGTGTGGGTATCAAGAAGTCTAATGGAAGCCCAACATTCTCATGAAAAAACAGCTGAAAGAGATTAGCACTAAGTATCATTTTATAGGCAACCCGATATGCCCAAATATCATGATGAAGCTATTTGTACCAATCAAGGCATTCATTATTGAAAAGCTTGGGCAATATGTTGCACGACGTTGTTTGTATTTGTTGCATGTCTATTTGCTTGTGGATGATAGGTTGGTGAATTCTTATGAATGACCATGAAATCTTGTAAAACATATTCAATGACCTAGTTCAAGAAGTGAGTTCCATGATTGCTATGTAGTTCTATGGGCAGCGCACGTGATTTGAATATGTTCTTGAAAAAACATTTAGCATCCAATTGTGCATCATTCTTCCTAGTATCCTCCATTCCACCCATTTGGTGAGATACCCTGTTGCAACTATGAAATACTTTGCATGGGAATTCTTAGCGGGGGGGATCATAGGACCTATGAAGTCTATTCCCCACTTTGATAATGCACATCTTCCCATCATGGATCTCAATGGTATCTCATCTTTTTGAATTGGATATTGCATTCTCTGACACATGTCACACCCCTTCACATAGGTATTTGTGTCCATATGAAGCATAGGTCACCAAAGACCCAAAAACAAAATTGTTTTTGATCACTTGATCAAGTCGAAAATGTCCTCCTAACAACCTTGGTGTGCAGTTTCTAAGATCATCAAGTCCTTGCTTTCATGTACACACAATCTCATATATATGTCTCATCCACACTTGTATCTATTAGTACCTCCAATGAGTGTGCACTCCTGATATTCCTCCTCTAGACTTCTTCTTCATGCTAAAGTCATCTCTTGAGGGAAAATATTTTTGTCCTAAAAAATTCAACCAATGGATTGCTCTGATTTTGCAATTGCAACAACTACTCTTGAATCTGGGATGGATTTCGTTGTGTATCCTTGGTATGTGATAGGTAAATAAGTGTTTTCTTATTATCCGTTCTTCATATCTTCTATCTTATCTATGGGTATTTCTAGCAATTTCTTGTGAGTTCTTGCTTGAGACAGGGAATTAGCAAATTTTAGCAATTGTTTTTTCTAGTGCTTCTACATCTCAAGTTTGACTTTTAAAAGCTCTTCTAAAGTGAAGTGATATTGCACTTTAGTGTTTTTAACTAAAGTATTCCTAGGTAGAATTGATTCATCATTTCTGATGATGATTGTGGGAGCTCTCATATGAATAGACTTATATTCCCAAGGGCTTTTGAAGTGAGGAGATTCTTGTAAAGAATTGGATTTGAAGTCTAAGCGCTCACTTGGATGCACATCTTCCTACTCTTTGTAGATAGAGGGCATGTATTGAGGAAATTGATCATGAAGATTATCCACTTCTTGAATTGGAGGAGGGTCCTCTCTCTCCGTGGTCCATTTCTCCTCTTGTATTTCTCTTAAGACTCTTGGGAGTACTCATTTATAGAGGAAGAGATTCCATCATCTGTAGAGCTAGGAACAAAAGCTTCATGTGGGGGTAAGATTTTCATTTTTCTTTTCAGTTCCATTTCCTTGAGACTTTGGTGTAGCTTAAGTCTTGGGTTAGTTACCGACTTCTCTAATCTGTCCTAAATTCCTTTGAAGTGTAACTCCAGTTTTACTAATTTGGTCTTATTGGAAAGACAATTGGCATTGATCATAATCTAAGCTACTTCTACTATTTTCACACAAATCTTAGTCATTTCCATCTGTAAATCTGCTACAAGATAACATTTATCCATCTCAGCTACATTTGGACCTTCTTGAAGCTAAGCTTGATAGGCCTTGAACATCATGTTCAAGCCTTTCGGAGTAGGATCTGCTAAGATTCATTTTTCCCAAAATTAAGGTGGGATGTATGGTGGGAGTTTGACTTGGATTGGGTTAGGGTGGTGTCAGAGAGGGATTTTCAAATGTAAGTGATGCTATTTTGGTTTTTATTCCCTAAGCCTCTCTTCTAATTCACTCATTCCTCTAGCCCATCGTCCTTTCATTCTTTCACAGCAATCTTTCCAAGACCTTATTCTCTTCTTATACTCACTAGCCTCTGATTTCTGCTCTTTCTCTATGTCAAGAGTTCTCTCTAGAATCTCTACTCTAGTGACTACCTATATGGTCACACTTCCATTGGGTTCAACTCCAAAGCGAATCACATTGATTGGAGTAAACTTTTGGTAATTGGTTGGGTTTTTTGAACAATCTCTGAGGAGATGCTTCTTTCTACAATCTAGATATAAACCTTAGATCATTATGGTTTGAGGTTGCCCTGGTGGAGGAAGTGAACAATCACATATGAAGTGATCTCCTTGACATCTATAACATGATCCTCTAGGTTTCCAAGGTCTCATATGTCTCAATTTGGTCTGAGCATTTGGGTTCATGTATGTCACACTCGAATATTCAGGCTCCTAATTGAAGGGCTTTGGTGTGTAGAACAAGAAGATCGAGGAGGAGATGGAGGGAGAGAGAGGAGAGGAGATATGCATACATATGCATGAGAGCCTTGAAATCCACATAATGATCTCTCTTGAGGTAATGTTATATAAATGATGAATATATATGAATATAGGGGTAAGGTTACAAGACCCTTACATCCCCAATAGTCTCCCACATAGGGTCAACTTGACCATAAGTGGAAAATCTATAACAAAAATCATGTAGGACTATAAAATAATGTATAGGAATGGATCTCAATCCATACAAATCAGCCTACACCTGCTACCTCAAACAAGGTGTATCCATGCACCTCAAACTACTCTAGACTCATATTGATAAGATTCGAGCTCACATATGATTGATGCAAGATCTCATGAAGTTCTTACAAAGCTCCCACTCGCTCTATGCCTATGTCAATCATTCAATGGCTTACAACTCCAAGTGCAAATTCTCCAAAAGTTATTGCAACATCTGGACTCAAACATAACAACTCGTACATCAAACTCCCAAATGTTGATGAAACATGTGCTATCCTAGCTAACCTAAGTATGTCAGCCATGCCTATATCCAATGCATCCAAATCACGATCATCAAGAACAACATGTCTTGACATATCTTAGTAAACATTTGGCATGAGAAAATCCATGAATGATTGCATGATTGTTGACTCATCAACATCGAAATCAATGATCCTATCAAGCAAGGAGGTGTCGAGTTGTGCATCCCGAGAGCTAAACTACTCTATCACACACTATGTACCACGAAAGTAATCGTGATCTAACACATCAAGTGTGTGATCATGTTCCACATGAGCTATTTGCACAACATCAACACCAATGTCAAAGTGATGATCACACTCTTAACTGAGTATCATCACAATGCTCTACATGAGCATCCATATCATGCTCTAAAGCATCCAAATGATCATTCAAAGTGTGATCCACATAAGCATCCATACGATCAACAAAATCATGCTCTATATAAGCATCATGAGCATCCAAAACATGATCTACATGTCTGTCCACCTAAGCATCTGAATCCTATCATACATTTGCATCAAGAATGTCAATAAACCTATGTGTAGGTAGAAAAAAGTGAGACATGATAAATATCACATTGCACATAAGGCCGAACTCCCACTTAGACGAGACTCTCCCACATTGAGTACTTGAAAAAGTGGAAACCTGTGCTAACTCCTAGCACCTTTGACCACTATACATCCACTCACAATGCTATGATCGAAATCATTGAGACATACATCGAAAAAAAAGGTAATACCACAATGTCAATTCACATGCCAAACACATGATAAGTTCATGTTGTACTCTCATATGGAGGAGCTACCATAGTGATCATACATGGACAATGCCTTCAAGCTCTAAGAATAAGAGCTCACACACCAAAAAATCTCTCGGAAAGAAGTTCCACAACCAAACGAACCTCCAAAAGCAGTTACATTCCTTGTGGTGAAAATATTTTGCTTTGTGGTTTGCTATTTCAAGGATGATAACCTCTGAATTTGAACTTTTTCTCTTTAGTAGACTTCAAAACATCTTTTTTGAATTATGTAATGATATTTAGAACACCCCAATTAGAGGTGTGTAGCTCAAGATATACATAAGACACACATTTGTTGTTAATTTCACCTTCACTTGCAACACTATTTCTCTCTATTCTACATTTTCAGTGATCTAACACTCCAAATAGATATTTACCTTCTTTTTGACAGTCTTACAAGTTAGACAGAACAAGCTGAATTGCCCAAATCTGATCTTTAATACTCAAGTTACAGCAAAAAAACTCAACTACTATCGAAATGATTGTAGATTTATCTTCTACATTAGTCTCCATTTTTTGAGTTTTTCATGATTTAAAAATCTGAACCAAATCATCCATCCTCTATGAAATTGTAGCCCTCTATTTTAGCTATGCATAGAACTTTAAAACACACCAATCCGAGCTTTCTAACTCAAGGTATGTCCACAATACCAAAGAGATATTGAGAGGTGCCGACCTGCACATTCACCTCTTGAGACCTAAGCTTCCCTTGAAGCTTCTTGCATACCAACCTTGAGTAAGCTTTGGTATCAATGAAGGGATTTGCTGTGTAGAACAATGGAGCAAGGAGGAGATGTAGGGAGAGAGAGGAGAGGAGGAACACACACATGTGTGAGAACCTCAAAACACACATAATGATCTCTCTTGAGGCAATGCTCTATAAATGATGTATATATATGAATATATGGGTAAGATCACATGACCTTTACATCCCAAACACTAATTTAGTTCTAATAATAGTGCTTCATATTGATAGATTTCATTATGCTCAAGGGGTTATGTATTGTAAGTCAGTGGGCTATCTATATGCTTTGAATAAAAGCTTTGAGCATTACAGTTCACTATTTGAGATCAAAGGAGATTTCACACTAAAGCTCTATTTAAGTTTTCTTCTACCCCTCCATATTTGACTGAAAATACATTGGCAAAGGGTAGTGGCTATTGTCCTAACATGGGTTGAGTTCTCTATTGCCCCTAATAGTTAGGATGATAAGGTTGTTCAAGCCTATAGTAGGGATGTTAATACTCGATTTGATATCTACCTAGTTGTTGGTATGGATTCTAGTAGTTTTTCCTAACTGTATGTTTATTGTGGGGTAATCTTGTAGAGTGTGATTTTAGTATTTACTTTCAATGGTGCAATATTGGGCATTTAAATTTTCCAAGTTCTGAGCTAACAAGGGGCACATATTATATCCTCCACAAGTATAAGAACACTTCATCGATAACATTCTAGGGACTTGTCTACTCGGTACTCCTAACATTTGAGCCACTTGTTCAACTAATTTATCTAGTGAGGTCATGGGTTTGGATGTGAAGCTAGTAGAACAATTTGAATCCAAATGTAACAATGGTTCATAGAGATTATTCTAAGGGCTTGTCTACTTGGTACTCCTAACTTTCGAGCCACCTGTTTAGCTAACTTGACTATTGAGGTTGTGGGCTTAGATATGAAGCTAGTAGGACAATCTGAATGCTTATAGAATTAAGGGAGTTCTTACTCATCACCCAGACTATCCTCAATATCAATGCATATTCTTACACATTGCTTTATATTTTGGGATTCCTTAAGATAGACATATGATCGTAACTTTCTACTCAAGAATCCATCTAAAATCAAGAAATTTGTTTACCCTAACTAGGTAGCTCTAGGATTTGACATATTCAAATGTATTTTCTTAATCTACCTCTTGCTAGCCTAACAGTTATCTATGGTGTCTTCTTGAATCTATGAATCACAGATGAGATATTGTGTCTCATTCCACTCTTGGAGAATTCTGTAATGAATGCATCTCGGAATCGGTTAATGTCCTTGAATTGAGCTTGATGTAAGGCTTGAAACCATGTTCGGGTTGTACTCTTTAAGGCCAATACAAAGGCATTGTATTGCATGAACAGATCCTCAACCTATTCATCTCTTAACACTTTCTTGAATTCAACCACATGACTGTATGGTTCTCTTGTGCCATCAAAGTAATTCTTCATGGATTTCACTAATATAGTGCATCTCAAAGTTATAGGATGTTCTCTTGGTCTAGCTAGGGGAAATTTGTCCATATCTCTTTGGCTTCTAGGCACCCTCGGTCTTTCTTGTTCTGCTTTCTTGGTGTCTAGTCGAGATCTCTCTCTTCATGTCGTATGCACAATGCTCACTTCTGGTTGCTCTTTAGATTCCTCTTTGAGTGATCCTAGGAGATGAGAAGATCCAAATCCATTTTGACAATGAGGATCAATCGACTTGTGTGAGGGGAAGATTGGTTCACCCTTTCAAGTATAGGCATGTCTACTATGCTCTATATACTATGCACATCCTTTCTAAAGTGTTATCTAAGTCGATGACTTTTCCTAGGACATCAAGTTGATTGAGTTCGTATATGATTACTCCATCTACTTCAGTAGGATTTTCTAGTTTAGACATCCCAAACGCTTTGTCACTTTTGTTGTTAACAAAGAGTTCTATACTTTTGTTGTCATGAGGAATCCACTTTGGAGTTACCATTCTACTATTGGATTGACTTGGATGTAGGAGTGAGTTATAGGCTCTCTTTGTCTGTTTTCCTAATCCAAGTCTCCTTTTTCTGACTCAAGGATGATCGATTCAAAGTCATCTATCCTATCATGTAAGCTAGTTACCACATAGATGGTTCCTTGCTTATTGATAAAAGATACCTCTTTGAAGTTGACCATAGGGTGATCAATTCCAAAGGGGTACTCTAGGTTCCTAGATTGGACCACTAATCATCTCAAACCATCCTCATAGATGAGAGCACCTTAGCAGTTGGTTCTCATATACTCCAAGTTCTATAACGACCCTCTAGAGCTTCTAGGTATGATAACATTAAACTATCTGGGTCATATTCTATCCATGCTAAAACACATTTCACAATCACTATGCTCTAGCTCACTACGTATGGATAGCCACTCAATTCGTGAGCCCATGGCCTAGTAGTATGGTCAACACTACCCTGATATGATCTGATGATTTTCCTATCTACTCTTCCTATGTGTCTACCTTACCTAAGGTTTATATGATCCACTTACTTACCCAATGTCAGAGTACAAGCACATTGCAACATTCATTATATCAATTACTTGTTTGTCTTAACTTCCTTTTTCTGTAAATTCTTGTCCTATAATCACATCGACAAGAATACTTTGAGTTTAGCATTACCTTTCATTTGATAAATCTATTATGTTCTTTCCGTTTAAGGTTTTCCACAACTTTGCTCTAACTAAATCTCGAAGATTATTAAGTTAGGGTTTCTTGAACTTGATCAATTCCTATCGTTACCTAAGAACACAACCGAAGATAAAAATTGAATGAGGAGGTTGAGAGATCTTCCAACCTCAAGTCTCTTGTGATTGAAATAGATCTAGTGATAAAGATGCTCTTTCCAAGATTTTCTCAACACTAGTACCTTAATTAGCACAAAAATAGTTCCAATACTCTATAAGAATTCTGAAATTTAGGCTCAATTTTTTTTAAAAGATTTGCAAAAATGAAAAGTGAAGAAATTCCTATCTATTATGATAGACAGGTCTGTCGCAGATGCCTGTCTATCGTGATAAATGTTTCTATCATGATAGACATGCCTGTGATAATAAATGGGTCTATTGCAATATACACTATCCATTATTTCCCGTCTATCTTTTATCATGAATCTCTATCTATCATGATAGTTGGTGTCTATCCTCTATTGTGGTGTCATGTTTATTGTGATAGATGGGTCTATCATGATAGATGGCCTCTATCATCTATAGTGGGGTCTTGTTTATCATGATAGACAATTCTATCATGATAGATTCCCTACATCATCTATCATGGTGCTCTCTATCGTGATAGACAATGTCCATCCTCTATCATGGATTCTAGCGTGTCATGATAGATATGTCTATCACGATAGATAGTCTCTATCATGGGGGTCTCTCTATCATGATAGATGGTGTCTATCACGATATATGGGTCTATCATTATAGACATGTCTATTTCAATACAAGGGTGTCTATCATACTTTATGTCTATCACAATAGACAATCTCTATCCTAATAGACTTAAAAAAAATAGGATTCTTGGAACTATGAGTAGTGTATAGACCCCTTGGGTTAGAGGTACATATATGGGTGGAGTTTCATGGATGGATACATACTTTCACTCTATCAAGGTGGTCATTAATTTCAAGGAGGACTTTACTACAATATCATATCTATAGACATTGTCCCTCATACACAATAACCTCTCATGCACTAAAGTATTTCGATGGCAATGCACCATGGTGGATTTTCCTTTTCGACAGGTCCATAATGATACCCTTTTATAAAAAAAAGCAGCTCCAAATGGTGCACATTAGATTTTGCATATGGGTTGTAGAATACTGAAAAACACAAAATACATAGACAACACAAACATAGACTTCCTAGGTGTTACAAATGCGGTCAAACTTACAATCTATGGTTGACCAAGACACTATATGTTTTATTAAAGAAGATGTATAGAAGTGTCGAGTGGCCATTTGGCCTTTTACATGGACACTAATAGTAATAGGCCCCATTTATCTATATGAGCCTCAGCTTTTTCAGATCGAGGTAGTGAATCTAAGCCATAACATAGTGTCAGCGCCTCTTGTTTCGACTTAAGGATATCCTAACCCTTTCTTAGATCTCTACTTTCTCACAATATGATTCTTGGAAGTATTCCTATAGAGCTTTTTATGAAGGGTATTAAAATGTGCTTTCTCTCCATATGAAACAATTGTTTGAAAGTAAGGATATGAGCACCTACATAAGCTTAAGAACTATTGACATATCAAAGAACCGGCTCAACAATACGGTTCTAATAAGAATGAAAACATTTAGAGTCCTTTGTTACTTGGAATTCTTTGTTTGGTTGTCACAAGAAACTATTTTCTACAAGAATTAAGGCCACATGAGAACCAATTTTTGGGTGTCATTAGTAGTAGAATCGACCAATGCAGCTTTCCAAAATACATCGATTTAAGTAACAACTTCCTCTCAAGTGAAATTCCTAGTCACATGCAAAGCGTGACCTCGCTTTTTGTTCACAAAATGCCTGATGTTAGTTAACTGCTTACAATTAAGGGATTAAACTGAAGGGTGCCCATTTCTCTCTCTTCTCCTTCAAATCTTAGGATCTATAGGCACAATGAACACGTCGATAATCTTTTAAAAGTTGGAACAAATGTATGCACTCCTTTACTCCTAATGCTAGTGGAATTGAGAAATTTGGATTTCTTGTGATGTCATCACCTCAGTAGGCTTGGAGGTTTCCATTCTAGTCATCTTTCTCTTCTTGTTTTGACTACAAAAAATTGTCCAATTTTGCAACCAAAAATGCATGGATTTCTAGAACCTTGAAATCATTGTTCCTCTCAATACTTTTCATTGGTCTTATCTCACTCATTCTCTTTCTGTAGTCATTCTCTTCTTTAGAAACTTTTTTAAACATGATCTTCTCCTGGTGTCCTGATGGAATTGGATTTAGAGTCAAATGTGTTGCATTCTTCTACTTCTTTGTCGTCGCCCTATTCAGCCCCTTTCATCTTCTTATCATCATTTTCACCCTCATCGTCCATCTCTTTATGATCTCGCCTATATCTTATTACGTTTGTAGAGTTATTCCATTCTCAATTCCTTTTTCATTCATCATCTTCTTCAAATGTGATATCTCCATAATAAAGTAACTAATCTCGCCCCATTCCCTTTTTCTATCAATCTGACCTATGAGTTTAGTTCACAGAGTGATTCTCCTCTCCTTTTCCATCTACTTTTCTTCCGTAGGCCCGTATCACTTCATCTCCATTTACTATCGATTGCAGAGAGAACTTCTTCTTTGTCTCAAATTTCTCGTCTCAATTTCAATTTTTCTTCTAGCAAGCCTCTATAGTAAGATCCAAGATTATAAACATTCCACTTCTTTTTTTTTTCAACACCACAACATTAGCTCTTGGTGTAAAGCATTTATAGTAACTTGAAGGTTATGATGATGTATTTTTGAATGCTATAGATAAACTTGAAACGAATTAGCCAAGTCTGTTTCAATCAAATCAAAGGAAGTGGTAGACATGGAATTAATCAAAGGAAGTGGTATACATGGACTTTGGGATGCATGAAAAATAATTTATAGAGAAGGTTTCACTCCAAGGAATTTGGATTTCAATGTGGCATTAGGAAACAAAAAGATTCTTTCTCATCCTCTCCAACAAGAATATGGTTCCAAGCTTGCAAGTTGGTGTGAGACCCTCTTACGCACATCATTTCTTTAGGTCCCTTTTATTAAAGCAGATATCTCTCCTTATCCTCTCATTCATTCTCTTCTTTAGATCTTCTAAATCATCATGGTCTAGAAATCTCCCTCTTTATCATACCCTCTTCCTATGTTTTATTCTTGGACTTTGCATCCATAAAAATTTGAAGTCTTTACTAATTAAGACTCACCCTTTTTGACGCTTGCCCTTCCTCTCATCTTTAGCAATATAACCTCACTCATGTGTTTGTTATATCTATTGTATTCTCATTGGTGATGTAAGGCTCTCAAGGATGGATAACCCTCTAGTGGTGCAGATTTGTAGATCACCCAATTTCCATTTAATTCGGATTATAACTTTGGATACCATGTGAACCCTCTCAGCTAGCTAGCTTGAAATGATACATGTCACTTTTGATTCCCCATGTGTAAGTGCCCTTTATTTTAATTGTATGATCCCTTTTTCACATTTAATTGTTACTTGTAAAAAGACCACTTGTAAAAGATACCTATAGTGCGCATGCGACTAAACATGTAAGAGGAGTCAGAGAAGTTATATCTTAAGTGCAATTGTGAGCGGCTCACTTCAGATGTACAATGGAAGTACTTGATGCATAAGAGATCTTAAAGATGAATCTAGTACACCTTTCAAGAGAAAAAAAATAGACAAAAACCTCCACGGAGTCCTCTTGATGATAAAAAAATGCGCGCCTTATCTTTTATCATCAGTAGTTGATTTCTCAACAACATTTCAAGAGAGCTATTTATGAGGAGCATCTCGTAAGATTCATCATTTAGAGAGAGGTCTAGTGAAAGATAGAGGAGAAAGAATTGGAGATCATATCGTTATGCTTATCTCTTAGATTGTATTTTGGCTTGTCATAAGGTCTTCATTACTTCTTCTGATCGCTTGCTGTAGTTATCTCTTCTTCTTAAATATGCATTCGTCCACTCTCTTCTACATCCTCTACTCTCTACTCCATTTACTATGCATAAACTCCATCTCCTCTCTACTTCAACTTTTTTGTGTTTCACCATTGCTCTGTTTTCTCATGAGGTTCCACAAGTTGTTGTGCTTCCCTCTTCAGTGCAAAAGGTGCCTCGCTAAACAAGAAGTCCTTAGGTACCATTTATATGGTTCTATTGTGATCATTTTGATCTAATGTTCGTTAGTACAAGTGAGGCACTTCAAAAGATCTTGAATCAAATTTATTTGACGAACATCAATGGTTCCTAAAGGATGCATCTCTAGAAAGTCTGCTAGTGCTTGTAGAAAAAGGATTAACAATATTAAGAATACTCCCCTCTTTAATTACTCGAAGCTTTTGTAATCAAAGGAAACATGATAAGAGAGGAATGGATCATCGAGAAAGAGGATTAAATGCTCATTGAGCTCCTTTATTTCTCCTTGTAATTAACCTCCTATTCTTAATCTTGTTAATATAATTCAAGCTTTTTCATTGGAAGAAAAAGATCTAGAAATCGAAGGGAAAGAATTGTTGGAGTTTGAGGTCTTTAGAAGTGCACCAAGAGCACAAGGAAGAAGAAGAAACTTGGAGCACAACAAACAATACAGAATGTATTACCAAGAGAATGTACAAAGATAGGTAAACCATTAGAGTTATAGGCATATATAGAAACAAGGGGGGAAAACCTTCTAAAGAGGGAAAAAAGTACCCCAATGGTGTTATTGTGCTCACACACATCACTACCAAAATATATCAACAAATACCCCCTCAGAGTGATGCACTAAACAAGAAGCTACCACTCATGTATAAGGAAGTCCCAAGCTATGTGGTATAAATCCAAAAAAGGAAGTAAGCCCAAAGCTTCATGGAAAGCTTCAACCTCTCCCTAGGTTGAACCTTCGTTAAAAGGTTTGCGATGTTCTCTTGTGTGGCACATATCCCAAACTGATCTCTCTGATAGAGAACTTCTCCTCGACATAATGATAGTGCACCTCAATGTGCTTAGTATGAGCATGGAACACATGGTTCCTCGATGCAACTGCCATTGTGCTCAGATTGTCAGTAGAGAGCGTTGTGGCACAAGAGTGACCAACACCCAAATCAACCATAAGGCATCTGAGCCACACACACTTAGTAGTCACTAAGAAGACTACCTTATAAGCCTCACAAATAGAAGTGGCCATAGTAGGATGCTTCTTTCTCAAGCAAGATATGGATGAGCTACCAAGCATGAAGGAAACACCACTCGTGGACAAAGGAGTGTCATATCAACTAGCCCAGACAGAGTAAAAAAAGCACATGTAAATCTTGTATTAATGATCCCCCTTGGGATAAAACAGTCCAAGTAGCTGGGTACCACTCAAGTAGAGAAACATGCACTTAACCACCTACCAATGCTTGACACTGGGGAAATGCTTTAGCTTGCTCATATGTGAGATAGCAAACTGAATATTTGGCCACGTAATGGATATGCAAATCAAGCACCCGATAGCTTGTTGATAGAGGACAACGCGAAATTCATCTCAAGCATCATAAAGACTCAATTGTAAACATGTTTCCATAGGAGTTGCGATAGGTTTGTAGTTTTCAAGGTCCAAGTGCTACAACAATGTGTCAATATATGTTGTTTGACACAAAGCTACTCTACGATCAACTTGCATAAAATAAATGCCCTAATAATGATGCAAATGCCCCAAAGTTGACATCTCAAATGAGGCATGCAAATCAACCTTAAAATCAAAAATATGTTTCTCATTAGAACCAGTGAGGAGCATGTCATCAACATACACAAAAATGATCATAAGTACATCATATGCATGCTTAACATATGAGGTGCTCTTAGTTGGATTGTTCTCAAAATCATGTGCAATCAAGTAGGCATGTATCTTTTCATACCAAGCATGTGGTGCTTGCTTCAAACCATATAATATCTTTTTCAACCTCCACACTTTGTTTTCATGCCCTTTCTATACAAGACCATGGGGCTAAAAAACATACAGTTCTTCATGCAAGTCACCATTAAAAAATATATTTTTATTCCAACTAATGTGTGTTCCAACCATGATGAACTGCAAGTGTAGGGATGCTACAAATAGTAGTCATTTGGCATGTAGGTGCAAAGGTCTCATGAAAATCAATGCTTCTTTCTTGAGCATAACCTTTTGGAATAAGCCTAACATTCTACGTGCCAAGTTTTCCATCACATTCATCATTTAGCTTTTATACCCACTTAGTTCCAATGGCCTTCTTGCTAGAAGGCAAGTCGCACAAACACCCGATACCATTTTTCACAATAGCATCAAATTCTGATTGCATAGTAGCCATCCAATTTTTTGTATTTTTGCTTCATCAAATGGAACACACTCATTCTCATCACAAAGACTAGAGGAAACCATAGCATAGAAAACTGATTCAAAAGAAGCACTATGAGATCCTAAACAAGTATGATATGATGGAGGTGCATCTAATTTGCTATCTCACAAAGTCTGCGCCAACCATTTAAGCATAGCTTTTGCCTCCTCTATATTAGAGCTCTCATCAAGAAGTGCATCATGTAGATTTGTATTAGAAATGGAATGATCTCCATCATCATGTGGAACCTACAAAGGATAATAAATTGCCTCATTTGGACCAACACTAGATTTTCGACTTGTAAGAAGAGGCAGCAAAGTGTTATACACATCTTTGAAGCTAACTGATGTCTCCTTAGTACATGAAAGTAATGGCTGAATTGGATCTCTCACAAAAACAACATCATGTCTAACCAAAATGCATTTAGTTTGTTAACGATATAGACGATAGCCTTTGCTTTCAAAACTATGCCCAACAAAACTACATTATTCTTTATAATCCAATTTCTTGCATTTTTGTCTAGGCACTAATGGATATGCGAGACAACCAAAGACACACATGTGAGAAACAGATGTCCTACAACCATTTCAAGCCTCATATGGAGTGATAGACTGCAATGCTTTATTGTGACACCTATTAAGTACATATGTTGCACACATAACAACCTCAAGCTAGAAACTATGCGGTAATCTTGGCTTGACCATACATCTCACCATCTCCATGAGTCACCTATTCTTCCTCTTTGCAACTCCATTACGTTAAGGTGTATACGAAATTGTACACTAATGTTTTATCCCATGTTTAGCTAGAAATGCATTAAATTGAGTGGACATATATCCCCCCCCCGATCAAAATGGAAGGTGCACAAAATTCAGTGGACATATCCCCCCCCCGATCAAAATGGAAGGTGCACATTTTACATGCTGACAGATTTTTAGCCAAAACCATTTGAAGCACATAAACACTTCAAAATTTGCTTTCAATGGATATACCCATGCATGCCTAGAAAAATCATCAATGAACGTCATGAAGTAAAGGTAGTTCGCAAAAGAAGGTGTTTGCATAGGACCCCAAAGATATATCCATGCATGCTTGGAGAAATCATCAATGAAATTTACGAAGTAAAGCTAATTCCCAAAAGAAGGTGTTTGAAAAGGACCACAAACATCTCTATGAAGAAGTTGCAATCTCTTAGTAGCTCATACTAACAATCTTTTGGGCAGGAAGATTGCAGCATTTTGGCCAAAATAAAGCCTTCAAGACATGTTTACCATATGTAGCAAACTAGCAAAATTCATATGAACAAAGCATGCATGCTAAAGCTTTGCATCTGACATAGCCTGTGAATCTTGAACTGCACATGTTGAATCATTCATAGATTTTGCATAATCTATGAGCTTATATTGCCGATGACATAAAATGTCAAAAGCAATGATGACATCACCATTTGACAAATCTTGAATTCTACATTTATCATCTTCAAACTTCACAACCAAGTTGATCTTGATTAATGTTGAAACTCATAAAAGATTTTTCTTGATCGCTCATAGAAATAAAGCATTTGACAATGTAAAAGAACTACCATTAGTAGTAGTGAGAATGATCTTATGAACTCCCATGACAAGATAGGAGTTGTTGTTGTTGCATGTGAGAGTATTCCATGTAGGGGTAGGCTAAACTACACTGCGGGGTAGGCTAAAGTGAATAACCAAACATCAGAGTCTACTTCAGACATATACTGCTCATGAGAAGATGATGCATAACTACAAACAGTAGCAAATGCCTATTCTTCATTCTTCACAAGATTGGAAAACTCTGATTTGGCTCTAGAGGACCGTGCAACAACCATTCCAACCTCTTTTTTCTTTGCCTCTTTTGCAGCTAGTTTTAGACAACTCTTTATGACATGATCATTTCCTTTATAGTATTTGCAAAACAATTTTTTCTTTTGTGTTTTCTTCTTGTATTTTTCATCCTTCTTTGACTCTACAAAATTAGCAGATTTTTGCTTACTAGTAGATGAGCTCCATTTACCCTTGCCCTTCTCATTATGTAGGAAAGCTTGATCTGCAACATACATAATGAACATGTTCCACCTAAAACGATCTTCCTACAACATAATACAGACTAACTCCTCATCATTCATCAAAGAGTAGAAGCAAAACTCTAATATGAATGTGGAAGACAATTTAGAATAGTCTGCAGAGGTGATTGTCTGGTAAGACTTCATCAGCACAATTCAACTGCTCCTTCAAATCTTTGATCTTTTATTGTACAACAAAAATTTATATTTGAAAATATATAAGAAAAGACAAGGCTTCCTTCCAAGGAGTCAACACAATCATCATATTAACAAGAAAAATTAAAAATTAAGTCCATCTTACGAAGTCTAGAGTACTAGTAGATCCTATGTAGGCCAATGATTTGAAAGGCATCCACGTTTTAAATAGGTAGCAGATCACAATCTTGAAATTATTTTCAAGGATTTTGTAGATTTTAAGGGAAATATGTGATGCGTAGTTCTATTCATATCCTTTTAATTTGTTAGAATAACACTAACCTAAACCTTCCTTTGCCGAATCTTACTTTGTTGACTTTAGAAAGATATGGAAAAATAAGACAAATTGAATGTGAAAGCTAGATGGTTATGGATCCTGCATTAAAGTAGAAACATGCCAATCTAGTTGACGCTAATGTTTCAATGGATAAAATTTGAGTGAATGAGGTTATTAATTCTAATGATACTTCCATCAAATCTAGAACAAGTTGGGATGATGACATAGGATACCCAAAATGAAAAACACTAAAAAATTCTGCTAGCGTGTAGAGCCTTATAAGAATTTTTTCACAAATAAGGATGAAACTAGAGTATTTCTTTAAAAACCATTCTTTAAAGTTTTCTTTATACAACCCCCATATAGACGTTAGAAAACCACATGATACAATTAGTTCGCCCTAGTTTAGGAAAGAAGAAATATGCCTAGGGACGTTTAAATCATTGTCTTCGGATCTCAATACTAAAGAGAGAAGAAAAAAAACATATACTGTTGATGGTATTTTTCTTCAAGAGTTCACGTGCTTTAAGAATTTTTCTTATCCTCTCATTTCAAACAATTAATAACTTTCAAAAATCATCAAAGAAGAGAGAAGAAACATCATTCTTGAAATCAAAGCTAAACATTAGCATCGTAATAAATTTCTATTAAGAGAAAAATATCGTCTTCAAAATTGTTGTAGCCTAGATGCTATGGTTCCATTTGGGATATACCAGATGAAGCTAGCAATTGGTCTTGGAAATTGCTCTTTGAAATAATATAATATGTATGTGTGAATCTTTGTATGTATGTATATATGTGTATGTATATAAGTAGGAAAGTAACTATATGCATATATGTATGTTAATGTAGGTAATTATATGTTTGTTTCCAAAGCTAACTTAAAAAAATATTCAATATTAGGACCTGGATTGAAATTTTAATATTCCACTAAAATAAACCGTTTTCTGCATAAAAGAAGATGATGAAGTTTATTGAGTGTTTACTACCTTCGCCTTGGCCCATATGCTTTTGATGGTGTAAGATCTCTACTAGTCTTATTGTTTAAAATTGCCTTTATGGGGATCTAGGATTGATTATCAAGAAAATCGAATGTAAAAATGATAGTATAGGATTCATTATCATGAAAATCGAATATAAAAATGGGAGTCTAAAATTGATTATCAAGAAGATCGATCAGTCTTAATTGTTGCTGATGGCAAGAACTTCGATCCACTTAATTAAAACCAATCTCCTCCTCTACACTTAGAGTGATCCATCTTAACCTCAAAACGCCTTCGAGGTCTTTCATTCCTAGTAGGTGCTAGTCGTTCAACCCCTTGCTACTTCCTAACCTCAAAACGCCTTGGAGCTCTTTCAGTAGTAGTAGGTTGGAGCTCTTTCATTAGTAGTAGGTGCTAGGCATTGAACCCCATCAAAAGCTCCCATGGGTGCTATGTCCTTTGACTTTGTACTTTCCCTTAATTCAAGCTATCAGGAAGAGTAGAATGTCAGATCAAACTTCCTTTAAAAATATGAAATATAAAATGTTCTTCCGTATTATAATTAGCATATGCGGAGTAAAACTATGCGATTGAAAGTAGCTTGAGACTCGCATGGATAATGGAAGCATGAAGAACTTATTGCCGATTTTGTACGTGATTTACACGACCAATGCTTGGAAAATTCCTTGCAGAGATTTCCAAACTTCCAGGTTTTAGACACACAAAACACAGACTCGCTTGCAGCATCGTTTGCAGCAGAAAAGAAATCAAGGATATGAGGCCTTATTTAAGCTCAGCCATCTCTGCAACAATGGTTGGTCTAATGATGATTCCATCGAAAAAAGATCCAGATTTCGTGCGAAAGTTTCCTGCCTCGATCATGCTTATTCGTATGTCAACTGGCTGCGCTTCATGGTCGCCCTCTACAGAAAATTCACTCATATCATATTCAAGCCATTCATGGTTATTATGCTGTCGCTGTTTCCCAAAGCCATCGTCATCACCATCATCATCGCCAGTGATTCCATCATCTTCATAACTACCAGTAATTCCATCATCTTCATCACTGATTCCATAATCATTACCATTGATCTAATCATCTGCATCACTGATTCCATCATCATCACCATTGATCTCATCATCTTCATCATCTTTATCATCGCCATCGATTGCATCATCATCATGACCGTTGATTCCATCATCTTCATCGTCACTGTTAACTTGACCATCGGCTCCTCCATCACCATTATCAATTCCATCCTCTTTATGATCAATATGATCTTTATCAATTCTTACACGAGTGCCATGTTCTGAGTCCAGAATCTGAATAAACGGACTGGCAGAAATGCACCTCCTTCGCTTGAAAATTGTTTCTCCATTAAAATACACTTTAGATATAAGTGGTGAGTCATCAGATAATCTGTTTTCAATGGTTATCTGCATTGGGAAATCACGCCATCCTGTGGCATTTTCCAGCTTCATTCTGAAAGATAACGTGTATTTTCCTGACCTCAAGACTTCACGAAACACGGCACCTATAAAAAACCACCCGATCAAAGATACCGCCTCTTCAAACCTGTGAGCATGAGTAAGAGAAACGAAGTCGAATGCTAAGAGACTAAACGTTTCCATTCATGAACATGCAGAAATGTACATAAAAAATGATGGATGAGTTAAAATATATGTAGATAACATCAATACTGTCGGATGTCTTAAGCAGTAGGTTTTACATCGCGCCTGGCAAAGGCCTACATATCCATGATCCTGAGACTACAAATAATGATCTTGCGGAGATCATGTAACATTCCCTGCCTGAAGCTGGGTTAAGCCAAAATCGCTGCAAAAGTCACATACGTGACACACAAAATCCTTATCAGGAAACCACGATGCTGAAACATGAGGGAGATGCGAACGCTGTACCTTCAGGCCCTCATCGTAGAGGACGGATCTACAAAGTTTGAGATACACAGCTCTCTTGGAAAGTGGAAGGAGTGATGGAAGGACGCCACGGGGAATGATGGACTGCGGTGGTAGCCTCTTCGTCCACACACTGTCTGAAATCGAAGCGCTGTAGAAGGTTTTATTCACAAGGCCCAAACGGCAAACCTCTCGACCGTCCTCTATTAAAGAGAGGACCCTCGAGGCAAGCCATTCGTGCGAAGCTAGTGGGTGCTTCATGTCAAGTGCACACGATGAGGCTCTATCATTACCTCGATCTGTTCCAGACATAGCTGAATGTTGGGAGCTTCGGTTCTTCGCAAGACAGCTAAATGGGAAGAGGAAAAGGAAGGAGGGTTTTGTCACTACTTCTGTGGGAGGAGTGTCGAGCATTATGCATCCGAGCAGGGTGGTGAAACAAGAATCAGCCGACTGGGCGTCGTTTCGTTTGCCCCTTCGAGATTCGAGAAACGAGACAACACCAGAAAACCTTTGGACTACTCTGTATCTTCATCTTCAGCGAAGCATAGCATTCCAGTTTCTTTCGTTTGACTTCTTATTCTGAGAGTGCATTTATAATGCTGTTTTCCTTTGGAAGGAAGGTACATTTCTACCAAGCATGGGGTGTTCAAAGTTGATGGATTCAATGCCGGGGGCATGATTTAACGGATGTGTCTTGTACTTCTAGGCAGATGACTAGGGTTCAAGTCCCACCCGAGGCTGAATGCCTCAGAGTTTTCCAAGATGAGTGCCTCTAGCTTACGAGGTCGGAGTGTGCGTCTTTCCAATTCATTGTAGTCTCAAAAAACAAAAGAGGTTGATGGATTTATTCTTTGTCTCTATCATTTCAACCTACAGTTGAAACACAACGTACAATCACTACATTGTAATCAGTTATAGAACATGTGAAATAGATAATCAAAATAAAAAGCTCTAATAAATGATCGTCCTCAAACACTTACACACACAATCAACACTTGGGACGGCTCGAAGACCCACCTCCTTCTCGGCCAGGATCTCCTCTGCCTCTCTTCAAGGGTCTAAAATGATACAACGGTAATAAGAGTGAGGATATTTCGAGAATCAAAAGAAATACGGACTTTCATTCATTCTTTAAACAAGAAGTGATGTTTTGACTGCTGTTGGATAAGATAGGATTTCAAGGTCAATGGGTTATTGACCTTATGGCATCCACTTATTGACATCATAAAAGAAGTCCTTACGTAGGCAATTCTCCAGGAGGGATCTCGACAAATTTCAAAGTCACTAAAATTTGTGGTCCTCCTTCATGGTAGAAAAGACGGTTTAGTGGCAAGGAGGATTTAGATCATGTTTTCTTTTGTTTTAGAAAACTCCTTTTGTTGGTGCATCAAGTTAACTAGAAGCAAGCTTTTCTCAATGAAGCGATTTACTGATCTACGACTTCATACAATGCCGCTAGGAGTGAAGTGCTATGAAAATAAGAAAGGAAAGATATGCTGCCATTGACTTGATAGAAGGATTCGAGATCTTAAAACATGTCGAACTTCAAGCACCATAGGTTATTTATTTTAGAAAACAAAAAAATTAAAAACAAGTAGATCTCTCACAAAAGAGATTCAAAGTATAAACCTTCTTTGTTACTCTTTTCAACTTTCTTTGTTACTCTTTGAGTTGTGTTGTGAAACCTTCTCGACGCAATGACAAAAAACTCTACAAGATGTTATTATAAATGGTTAACAAAGACTTACACAAGATTTTAGAATGTACTAAAGTCCTTTTTAATAATTTAAGTAGGTTTGGATTAATTTGTTGTGTTTTGGGTGCAATATGAGTTCAAAACAAAGATGGCACCAAAAGCCAAAAAAAGTTCCTTTGTTCTCATATGAAAATAGCATACCTTGAGTCAAGGAATATCAAGACAAAGATAAAAAGGAAGAGGTAAATTTCATCCTCTTGCAAAATGGGTGTCAAATAGTTAATGATTTATAAGGGTTGTATTTACAAATTTGGCTTACTAGCGAATTGATGGAACTGGTGGAATGTGGAGTGAACTCAAACTTTCTACTTTGTTCTTCAAAAAGGTCAAATTCAACCACTTTGTTATCCACCTTTTCTCATTACTCACATGGATATAGGAAAGCTTCTGAGAGCCCTTCCCATTATACTTATGGTAGTTGGGGATCGTATCTTAAAAGTTAATTTCAATAAATTTAGTGACAATGATAACTTGAATAATTTTTTAAACATGTTAAATACCTTCCCATAACTTTGAAGTTTGAGTTAGGCTTTCTTCTTGTTCCATGGAGTCACTCTTAGAGTCCTCCAAAAAATATCATTCTAGATGTAGTTTTCATCTTGGATTCAATTTGGTTCGTGCAAGAAAGAGAACTTAGTAGAAATGTTAAGGCCTTGATCACCATCACCATTCAATATAAAGATGTGTAGAGGAGGTAGTGGGGTGCCTAATTTTAATAAATGCATGCAACATGCAGTTCCAGTACTTCACCTACTCAAGGGAGGTTCTTCTTAGGGAAATATACCCTTTAACATTGTTGTGAGCAGGTAGATAGCGATAATTGCATAATATTGTAAATACTCAGAAAGAAGATTACCGACAAATGATAATGGTGAAGGATGAAACCACTCCTTATTCCGAACAGATGATTACAAAGTAGGCAAAAGAAATGCTTCAAAGTTGATGCTCTGTGCTAACAAGTCAAACTAGAACTAATCAGAATCAACACAAGAGATTCGTCCAACCCAATGAACACAAGTAGACGAAGACTTGCTCTGATCAGTACAATGATATGAAGACTTTCTTTACGGTTGTTGCTGCTTGTCTAGCTCTAGTCATCATGGGCATTGAAGAAGTCATCATGGACGGCTTATCTAGCTCTAGTCATCATGGGCTTGTCTAGCTCTAGTCATCATGGGCATCTTTAATAAGTCATTTCTTATTTTTGAATCCATCTTTATGAGTTCGTACAATCTAACCTTGTGATGAATACCTTTCAAAATCTGCTAATGTTTACCTCATGTGTGTCTTTTGGTACCTTAATGAAGTAGCCATCCTTTCATAAGCTCCTTCAATGTTTGCTTGGCCCTTCCATCCCATCTTCTTTTCCTCCTCCCTATCTTGGAGTTCTTGTTGTTCCTATCTATAGGTTCTTGCCGCTTGTCTATTTCTAGTCATCCTTAGCCTCTGGACAATGCTCACAAGGAGGTGCATCTTCTGGAAGGGAACACCTATTTTGCATATGGCCATACTCACCACAGCGATAACACATCAATGGCTTCGCTGGACGATTCTCCTCTCTATTAGGTGCATTTGAAGTATTAGCATAATATGAATCCAGAGCTTGAGGGTTATCTCGTTGTTGTGTATCCTTGAGGTAATAACAATCTATAGCTTCATGGCCATCCTTTCCACAAAATTGACAACTTATCGTGTTAGGACAATTAGTATTGGAATGTCCATTGTTGTTACATATTGTACACCAAATCTGCATTCTTATATCCTAACTGGTCCGCAAATCTTCTAACTCGCAGTGAAGTTGGGGCTACATCATCATCAGTGCGATGCAGCGCTGGAGAGACCTTCTCTTCTTGGTGATTTTGATGCATTCACAATGCTTCCAATCCTTTCCTCAGTTGCCCAATAGGGTCTAGTTCTGCTGCATAATTTGGTTGTATTTCCCCTTCAAAATGTTGCCTACCTTCTTCAATGCGTGATGCCGCTGCAACAAAATCATTAAGGGTTGCATTCAATCTAAGAGACTCACGTAGCTTCTGCTGAGATGACCTAGGCAGAGCTTTTTCTATCCATTTTTTAACCAAGAAGTCACCTGGAGCATGTAGCATACGTGCAACAAGTGCTTTTGTCCTAGTGTGAAGTTCATGAAAGGATTCACCTGATCTTAGCCTTATGTTCTCTAGCTAATGTAGAGCTCTTTGCAAGGAGTCACTTGGTCGAAATGTCTGTGAGAACGCCATCTTCAAATCCTCCCATGTAGAAAAATGGCCATCTGCATATTGATTGTACCATTTGTCAGCAAGGCCTTCCAATGTGGATGGTAAGAGTACCAGCATTGCATCCTCTCTATTCTGCAAACCTTGTCCATGGCATAAGGAGATGAATCTCCTCACATGATCATCAGCATCCTCATAAGCATGTTCTTTGAAGGTAGGGAACTTGATATTGAGTCTCGAGAGTAAATAAGAGAGATCCTCCATTTGCACTGGTGTTTCCTCTAATGTATCTGAGGATAAGTCTAATGTTCTCCTATGCTTTTCTTTTGACCGTGGAGTCGCACGCAAGTCAATGCATAAACTCAAAGGAGGTAGAGGGGATGTTGGTTCACGAGTCAAAGATATAGCTGACTTTTTAAGGCTCCTTACCTGCTCGTGTATGGGTCATGTACCTTCTTGCAAGATGCAATAGGGCAAAAAATAATGGAAAAGGACTATTTACTATGCTCAGGGCCTCTCACAGAAATGCAAGTGTCCCACCAGGCATGCCAAACTCTAGAGGAGTACTGGGATACCTACTTTGAACAAATGCATGCAACATGCACTTCCAGTACTTCGCCTACTCAAGGGATATTCTCCTTATTATACCCTTTAACATTTCTGTGAGCAGGCATAGCGATAATTGCATAATGTTGTAAATACTCAGAAAGAAGATTACCGACAAATGATAATGGTGAAGGATGAAACCACTCCTTATTCCGAACAGATGATTACAAAATAGGCAAAAGAAATGCTTCAAAGTTGATGCTCTGTGCTAACAAGTCAAACTAGAACTAATCAGAATCAACACAAGAGATTCATCCAACCCAATGAACACAAGTAGACGAAGACTTGCTCTAATCAGTACAATGATATGAAGACTTGCTTTACGGGGGAGAGCATAGAGATACCATTGATTTACTGAATGACAAAACAAAACGAAGGTGCTTCTTCACACTATAATGCTATTAGCCCTCCACTGGGAAGCCCACGCTCTATATATATCCTCACCACAGAGTGACTTCCTGTAGTAGGCTTGTAGCCACAAAGTGCAAAGAGAGGGCCCAAGAGATGTCGGAGATATGTCATGTACGTGTGTGTCTCTAATGAGTACAAGTCCATTGCTTTTATAGGCTCCACTAGGCCAAGAGGGCCTTGCCGATTTCCCACATTCACTGAACATGCACCAATTGATTGCCCAAAATTGGAGGGGTAGATCAAATATGCCACCAGTCTTAATTTGGATCCTCAAAATAGGAAGTCCTCATGACTGGTTGGTAGCAACAGTCATTTATCCACTTACACTTTTACCTCTTACACTTTTACTATCACTCTTGCATGCAACCTGAGATCCTCATTATGTGTTGCCCGTGATATTGGAATAGCCCTCAGAAGCACATCCTTCACATAATGCTTGTAGTAGCTTTTGACCATCTAACCATGGAAGAAATCTTCTGCTGATGTCACGGAAGCTCTAGCTTCTTTTGCCCAACTTACATATTGAGCCTTCCCACACATGCTAGCATAATTGTCCACCAAACTCAGAATCACTTTATTCCTTTGTTTGGAGCTTCTAGAATGACAAAATCTAGAGCCCGGAAAGAAGACTCATCATAGACACCCAGGGTGAGCTGTAATGCATGGTAGGCACCATCGTTAAAAGCCCATGTCCAACACACAGTTAGGCCAGCCGCAGCAGCCTTGCTCATGATGAGGGAAACTGTAGGCTTGGACTCAACTGCCAAGGACGTGAGGTAGTAAGAAAGGACGACCTCCAGCCTCAAAACAAGACCCTCTCGCCCTGACAAAATTGGAGCCGGAGTCGTAATAATATGCAGCACATCCTATGCAGTTTAAATTGCAAACCAAATAATCATTCAAGAAAAGGCTTCACCACTTGAAGGGCTTAATGATTAAGAGCCTCACATACACCACGCTCCACAACATGAAGGGCTGCATGACTAAGAGCCTCACATACCCAGAGGGGGTGGTGTCGTAGAGATTTTCATCTCTACTCATACCTTTACTTGCACCAAAACAAAACATTATTCGAAGCAATCACCGAGGCATTCATGGAGGTTTTCGATGCAAAGAAAGATTACACTAATCTATTTAATTAACAAAGGTGCAATACATATTCCAAGGTTGTAAAGAGGAGCAACATTTTAGAAGTGTCAATTTCTTTCAAATGTGTGAAAAGCTTTACGCTGATCCATAGGTGACATAGCACACATTTGTGGAGGATTTATAGTACATATGTTACAATTCTAAAACAAATGCTTACGATTAGACCAACTCAAGTTGGTGGATCAGAATCGGAAAGTGATTAGGAAGTTTTGCATGGGAGTGGATGGGCAGTCGCGCATGCAAAAAGGAGAGGATTAAAGGACAGATCGTGGGGGGCATAGAGGATATGGACGCGCTGATCATGTGAGGAAGGAAAGAATAGTCTGGTCTCTTCCGTCGATACAGGGAATCTCCTGAGCAAAAGAAAGAATAATCAAAGAGCGTAGGAGAGATTGGCTGGTGGGATCTGCACATGCAGAGGAGTGAAAAGAAGCGCACATGGAGAAAAGCAAGGAATAAGGAACGATCATCGGAGAGACAATGGGTGGACATAGAAACTACGACGGCTGCGCAGAGAAGGGGAAAGATACTGATTAAATCTGAGGGGCTGCTTGCGCCAGGTGGCATCTGCGAGGAGGATCATGGCGAATCTCTTGGAGTTTTAGCATGGAGAATATGCAGAGGGAGGAGGGCGCACTGTTCTGAAGAGAAGGAGGGGAGATATTCTTTAGATACTTGTTCGATTTTCTTTACGCGTCTCGAGGCAAAGAGCATACTATTTGGAGTTTGTGTGCAGAGAAGAAGTAATTTTCTGTTAATTGACAAGTTAAGTGAGTTTTCAAATTCAAATAGTGTGGTGTGTGGAATTTTACAAGAAATTGTTAAAACATTAAAGAGCCAAATAGATGATTTGTCCAAACAAGTCAATGAATTATCTCAATGTAAGTGTAAACATGAACATGAAATGCAAAGTTTATCTCCAAAGTTGCCTAATGAAACCCATATGAATGAGTATAGGAGATTCACCTATAGGGCTATGAATAGGAAAGTATATCCCTTAAGATGCTTTTGGTGTGACCAACTAGGTCATATGTATGAGGATTGTGTTGCTTATAATAATGCATGTCAAATTCACTTAGTCATTACAAATGACCATAAGATTTGTGATTATCAAACACAACTCCCTTTGCGTTTAAGCTTAGGTCGAGGAGGGATGAGAGAGTACTTTGACCAAATAAAATTTAGTCCTAGAACCCAACTTCAAATACAATGGAAACCAAAGAGTCATGATGAGAAAAGAAATGTATGTCAATCAAATTCTATGAACACCAAGATTGTGACTAAAAGTGAATGCTTGGACAATGATCAAAACCTTCTTACACCTAAATCTATGAGTAACATTGATATTCAAACTACATCTAAGGATCAAGATACATTGGAAAAGATTAAGAAAGAAGAAGATGTAAGGATAAAAGATGATAAAAATGAACGATCAATTGATGGAAATAAAGACATACATGCGATTAAAACAGAACCTACAGTCATAAAAAATGACAATAAATGTGAGCAAAATAAAAATGATGAAAGAATAGTACAAACATCTAAAGATGAAAATCTTCAAATTCAATTAGAACATGACAAGAATATGGGAAAATGGGTACAAGAAGCCATATGGAAGATTGAGAATAATACCAAAAACTCATCTAAAGTTAAGAAAAAGGAGAATAATTTAAGAGAATAGTTTTATTGTGATGGAATTGTTTATTGAAGATAAAACTTTTCAAATTTTGATATTGCTTGCTGCATATATGCCTGTTTTCCTAAAGTTGTGAAACATATATCTAAATTGTTTTGTTTTATGAAGTTTTATGCTTGGAAAAGTTAGTTAAAAGTGTATGATAAAGTTTTGCATTATGATTTTCTTAACCAAAAGAATACTAAAATACTAAAATATGAAAACACAATTTTTGTTGACTACAAATTAAACTAAAACATGTTTGAAATTATATGTACAATATGCTTGCAAATAAGCTTGATCAATATGCTTGTCATTTCCTAAACTTATGATGAACTTATGATTTTCTTTCTTTCACAAATAGGAAGAAATCTATTATGATGAACAATTATGAAGAACATTATTATAATGAAATGATGAATATTTTGAACAAAATGATTTTTATTTACAACAATTATGATGGTATACTTTTAAAAGAAACAAATATACATGATATAAATATGATCATGATAAATATGAAGAACATGAAAATACGATACAATATAATGATGATTATATTATACTATGAACATTATGATTTTTTCTGAAATTTATGAACTTTGTTTCAAAGGTTGAAAAAGCTAATGTGAAACTTATGAATTTTGTTTCATAGGTTGAAAAACCTATTGTAAAAATTAAGAATGCATTATTTATGACAATTATAACCACTATGAATTTCTTATGATCAAATTTATGACATGATGAAGATGAATCTGATAGAATATATGCATTTCTATTTGCAAGATAAATGATAATGAAGATTACTTGTTTTGTAGTTTCTACTTTATGATTGCTTACAGGTCCTGAAGATGAATTGATCAAAGCAATTGAAGATTTTATGCCAAAATTTCTGATGAACTTAAAGAGAGCTGACGATGGAGTCAATATAGATCAGGTGAAAAAGTTCTAAACCTGATTTATGTTTTAATTTATTATGAAAGTTCATGCATTATCATAATTAGATATGTACATTCTTCAGATAGGTTAAGAAACTTCTTAAAATTATGAAAAGTAGAATTTACACTGAAGTAGGAACGTGCTTGAAGAGAAGATAGGGATTAGAGACCTATGGCTGTCATATGAATAGTTGAAGGAACCCTTAACTTGCAACTCCTAGTAGAAGTAGACTTGTTTTATATAAGTAAGCTTCCTTAAATCTGACCACTTATACTAAAGAGATCCTAGTTCCTTCTTTAGCTTACCTCTAGATCCTTTGCTCTGATTAGGGGTTAAGCCTTTCCCCTTCATCAAAAAAGTTGCAAAGGAAAAATGAAAGCAGTACATTGATGGTTGCTGCATATGAAAAGAGGAAAAATCATAAAAAGAAAAATTATGATGAAAAAAGAGATGAAAGAAAAATCAAATGATTTCAATGAATCAGTTGTGGTCTTGAAATCACTTCTGAATTGAAAAGCGGGCTATATAAGGCGGATATATGCTAGAGAGGAATTAGTTTTTTGTATCTTAATGGCAAATGGCTAGGAGATGAGGATAGAAGGCTTATATAACATATGCTTTACTTATGAACAGAGTTAATAGAAGAGTTAGTACAAACACTTTAAATGACTTCTATGGTTTCTTTCTAAAACTTGTTTTCCAACTCATGCATTGAACGAAAAGGTTGAAATTCAAGCTTACATAATTTTATAAGTTTTCTTTGCTATAGAAGATGTACTAATGATAGAAGCATTTTTTATAGACTATTTGCATTTGAGTCATGAATAATTTTCAAAAGAATTTGATATTGCCTTTTCTGATCTGCAGGTTTGGCGCATCCGGTGGAAGCACAGGTTTGGTGGGGGTGAATGTCGTAGAGATTTTCATCTCTACTCATATCTTTACTTGCACCAAAACAAAACATTATTCGAAGCAATCACCGAGGCATTCATGGAGGTTTTCGATGCAAAGAAAGATTGCACTAATCTATTTAATTGACAAAGGTGCAATACATATTCCAAGGTTGTAAAGAGGAGAAACATTTTAGAAGTGTCAATTTCTTTCGAATGTGTGAAAATCTTTACGCTGATCCATAGGTAACATAGCACACATTTGTGGAGGATTTATAGTACATATGTTACAATTCTAAAATAAATGATTACGATTACAGCAACTCAAGTTGGTGGATCAGAATCGAAAAGTGATTAGGAAGTTTTGCATGGGAGTGGATGGGTAGTCACGCATGCAAAAAGGAGAGGATTAAAGACACATCATGGGGGGCATAGAGGATATGGACGCGCTGATCATGTGAGGAAGGAAAGAATAGTCTGGTCTCTTCCGTCGATACAGGGAATCTCCTAAGCAGAAGAAAAAATAATCAGAGAGAGCAGGAGAGATTGACTGGTGGGATCTACACATGCAGAGGA
>CM035421.1:161568761-161573761 GCA_020310875.1 Ceratopteris richardii | reverse complement strand
CAGAGAGGTAACCCTCAAAATTTGGATTCATATTATGCTAGTACTTCAAATACATCTAATAGAGAGGAGAATAGGCCTGCAAAGCCTAGATATAATGGACCTTTGATGTGCTATCGTTGTGGTGAATATGGCCACATGCAAAATAGGTGTTCTCTTCCAGAAGATGCACCTCCCTGTCAACATTGTCCAGAGGCCAAAGATCATTATACCAAGGATTGCCCAAGAGGTTGTCCTGCTCCAATTCATATGATTGCAGTCTCTCCACATGAAGAAGGAAAAACCACTCAGATTTATGCTGTTTCATCCTCTGCAATGCCCATGATGACTAGAGCTAGGCAAGCAGCTGCAACCCAGAGAGATGAACAACAAGAATTTCAGGATAAAGAGGAAGAAAAGGAGTCTGGATGGAAGGACCAAGCACAAATTGAAGGAGCTTATAATAACATGACTACTTCTTTAAAGGGCCAGCCAACAAGACTGCAAGAAAACACTCCAGAGGTAAACATTGAACAGATCTTGAAAGGTATTCATCACAAGGTTAGTCTATATGAACTTATAAGGATGGATTCAAAAATAAGAAGTGACTTACTAAAGATTATACACTCTGCTCACTTAGTCCAATCACCTAGTATAGATGGATTCATGGTTGATTTCCCCCCTGCACCCTTAGCAGACTACCAAAGTTCAAGATTATCAGTTTGTATAAAGGATGAAGCTCTTACAGGTGTGATCATAGATGGAGGCTCTGGTATCAATTTGATGCCAGATTTTACCATGAAGAAGCTAAATTTGAACCCCACCAAAATGGCACCATTTACTGTTACACTAGCAGAGCGCCTCTTGGCATTATTGAAAAGGTACGGATGATAGTACAGGGTTGCCACTTTGTGTTGGATTTTGTTGTTATTGCACTTCCACAGGAGACTTCCTATCCTTTGCTCTTGGGGAGACCTTGGCTGAGACAAGCAAAAGCTTTGCAAGATTGGGGGAAAAATAAACTATGGATTTCAACAAGCACCAATAGCCAACTGCAACTACATTTGGAAGAAGGATTTGATTCAGGAAAAACCACTGGATATACTGTGGATACTCAGGTAATGCCCTCTCTACCCCAAGAAGATGATACATTGTTAAATTGGATGATGGGAAGTGGAGAGTGTTGCACAGTGGAGATCAATGAAATTGAGGAAGAAGTTGCAGATAAGGAAATTACAGAAAAGGGCAATGAAGACCACAAGGTATTGGAGAATGAGCAATTGAAGGAAAATACAAGCTTTGAGGAGGCAACCAATATAAAAGTATCAGGGAGGGAAGAGTATGAACCTAAGAGCAGAGAAGATCTTCCTTTTACAGATATACCTCAAGGATGGATGAAAGAACAGGTTGCAGAATATAAATTAAAATCCACTCCTGCATATAGTGGAGATGATTTCTCAAGCAAGACCAGTCCTGAAACATTGGTTCAAGAAGTAAATTTAGGGGATGAAGAGAACCCTCAAATGGTCCATTTGGCATCCTGGTTGTGGCATTATCCTCTCTTGCTACAGAAGGTAACTTCTTTGCTTTTTACTTATAGAAGTGTCTTCGCATGGTCCTACAAAGATCTAACAGGGATACCAGAAGAGCTTGGGTTACATCGGATACCCTTAGTTGAGGGAGCCGCGCCTGTAAGAAGTAGACCATATCGACTCAACCCGAAGTATGCAGAGGCAGTAAAAGCAGAGATTACAAAACTAGAAGAAGCGGGTATAATTGTTCCAGTAGAACATTCCAGGTGGCTTTCCTCTATAGTTATTGTGCCCAAGAAAAATAGTGGAAAAATAAGAGTATGTGTTGATTTTCGTGCTTTGAATAAAGTGACTATCCAAGATGGATTTCCTCAGCCCTTCACAGAGCAAGTGCTTGAGGAAGTAGCTGGTCACACTTTGTATAGTTTCTTGGATGGTTTTAGTGGCCACAACCAGATAGTAATTCACCCTGATGATAGGGACAAAACCGCCTTTGTTACTCCCTGGGGCACTTATGTCTATACTCGTATGGCTTTTGGTTTGAAGAATGCGCCAGCTTCATTTAATAGAACGATGTATCTGATATTGGGCAAATGGTTAACAACCTTTCTCCGCATTTTCATGGATGACTTTTCAGTATTTTCAGGTACAGATAAAAGAGCAGCAGGTCAAGATTTCCATGACCATTTGGAAAATCTAAAAGAAATTTTTGAGCAATGTCTCAAAACAGGTTTGAAGTTGAATCCGGATAAATGTCACTTTTTGGTCACTAAGGGTACTCTTCTTGGTCACATAGTATCTGCTGAAGGTATAACTGTTGACCCTGCAAAGGTTACTACTATTCTTTCCATGCGTGTTCCACAAAGTCCAAAGGAAGTGCAAAGTTTCTTGGGCCATGCAGGGTATTACAAAAGATTCATTAGGATGTATTCCGAAATTGCTAAGCCCTTGTCAAGGCTTACTAGTGAAAAGATCCCTTTCTCATGGAGTGCTGAAGCCGACAATGCATTTTGTGAACTAAAGTTGAGGCTATGTACTGCTCCACTTTTAAGTGTTCCTGATTGGTCATTGGAATTTCATGTGCATATAGATGCTAGTCTTCATGCTGTTGGTGCAGTTCTAGCTCAACCATCATCTCACAAAGTGGATAGACCTATCTCTTATGCAAGCAGACTACTCAATCAAGCTGAAAGAAATTACAGTACAACGGAAAGAGAAGGTTTGGCTATCGTATTTGCTCTTCAGAAGTTCCGACATTATCTCCTTGGTGTACATTTCATTGTCATTTCTGATCATCAGCCCTTGAAATATTTGATAAACAAGCCTAGAGTAGCTGGAAGGATTTGGAGATGGTTACTCCTATTTCAAGAATTTAGTTTTGATATTCATATTAAGCCAGGAAAAGAGCACTACATGGCAGATCAAGTGTCCAGGACGGCAATGAGCGAAAAGGCAACAGGTATTAATGATGAACTGGTGGATAGCAATCTTTTTCTAGTAGCAATTCAGACAGGTTGGTATGATGAAATTCTCCATGTTCTTACTACTGGTAAAATCCCAGAACACTTGACACTTGTAGAAGAGAGAAGATTGCTCCTGAAAACCAAAGCATATTCTCTTATAAATGGAAATTTATATAAATATTGTCAGGATGATATATTGAGAAGGTGTGTCTATCCAGAGGAGGTAAATTTTCTGCTAGAGGCTGCACACAATGAAGGACATCTAAAGGGGGAAGAATTGGCTCATAGAATCATCCACAAAGGTTTATGGTGGCCTCATATTTTCAAGGATGCCATCAAGTTTGCAAAAGAATGCCACATCTGCCAGAGGTGTGCTCCCGCGCCAACCAGATTGAATTTCCAACCATTGGTCAGATCTACCGGATGGCTTCCATTTGAACGATGGGGTCTTGATTTCATAGGGCCTATTAGCCCAACTGGTCAACCAGGAGGTAAAAAGTATATTTTGATGGCCACATGTTATGCCACCAAATGGATAGAGGCTAAAGCTACTGTGGACTGCACGGCTTTAACAGTAGCTAAATTTGTGTATAAACGTATTTTCTCAAGATTTGGTTGCCCACTGGAAATTACTAGTGATAGGGGCACACATTTTGTAAATCAATTGCTCCAGTTTATATTTGACAGGTACAAAATCTTCCATAAAAAATCTTGTGCCTATTACCCAAGGGCAAATGGCCAAGTAGAGAGTTCCAATAAGATTTTGATTGGATTGCTTCGCAAATTAGCTTTTGATCATCAAAGCTCTTGGCCACTAGCACTAATTGGTGCAATTTGGGCTTTCAGAACCACGAAGAGGGGAACCACAGGCGAGACTCCATTTCGCTTAGTTTATGGGAAAGAGGCATTGGCACCATTTGAGTTTATCATCAGAAAAGAAATAGGAATCAAAACCATTGGAATTGAACCCCCCATTCAGAGATTGGTGGCATTAGAAGAGTACAGAGAAGGGGCAATGCAGAAACTTCTGGTGACACAAGAAGAGCGCAAGAGATTGCATGACAGGAATCTGAGATCCAATGAATTTCAGGAAGGGTCTATGGTTTTAGTGCATCAGGTTCCACCAATTCAAACTAAATTGGCACCCAAGTGGATAGGACCTTATAAGGTAATCAAGGTATTGCCACATGGCGCTGTGCATCTGGAAGATCTGCAGGGTAAAAAGATTCCCCTGGTTAACATCTCCAGGGTGAAGAGTTATTTGAATTGAGGCAAGCAGATGAAATTCACTCACTGTACATACCATACTCTTTCATTTTCTGCAGTTCATTTTGAAGGAATAAGCAAATAAAGAAATTGCACCAGGTCATTTTGAAGGAATAAGCAAATAAAGAAATTGCACCAGGGACGGTGCAAAAGCTTGATGTGGGGGTCTGTAGAGCACCTCTCTCTCTCTCTGAAAGTTGGCACCCTCCCTTGAGCTTCTACGGATATGGTGACACGGCTGTGATGTAGAGGGGCTTGTTCCCTTTATGCTTGTCTGAACCCCAAGAACAGAGCTCGAAAAGGTTCCTCTTAGTCTTTTCTCTATGATTAAGAGGCTCTTTTTCTCTCTCTCTCTCTCTCTCTCTCTCCCCCATCCCCCAACCCCACCTCACTCCCCCATCCCCCAACCAACAACCCCACCCCATGCCCCCATCCAACAACCCCTCCCCTTGCGCCTCTCTCTCTCCCTCTCTCTCTCTCTCTCTCCCTACCCCTTGCGCCTCCCTCTCTCTCTCTCTCCCCACCCCCTTGCGCCTCCCTCTCTCTCTCTCTCCCCACCCCTTTGCGCCCCCCCTCCCCACCACACTCCCCCATCCCCCAACCCTACCTCACTCCCCCACTCAACCCCCAACTCCAACCCCCTCCAACCCCACTCAACCCCACCCTTGCGCCTCCTCATCCCCACCTCCTCCCCCACTCAACCCCCGACCCCAACCCCCTCCAACCCCACTCAACCCCACCCTTGCGCCTCCTCATCCCCACC
>CM035421.1:161216261-161561261 GCA_020310875.1 Ceratopteris richardii | reverse complement strand
ATGGTATTTAACCCTTAGGGAGGCCTCTCAAGCCTTGAGACTTGTACATACAAGCCTAGGAGAGATCCTTTTAGGATCCATGTGGTTCCATGTTATTTCCAAGGTTAGAAGGCCTTGTGCAAGAGAACAAGGATTACGACCACCACATGCTTGAGAGATGACTCTCCTCCCAACCAAATGCCTCTATATATAGCTCTCTCCAGGGGACTACCTTCTTGGGCAGGTGAATGCTAATCATCCAAGTGTGAGCCATGTAACTACATGTGTGCCAAGTGTCCAGTGGATGCTTCTAGAAGGTTCTAGAGCTCTTTGGGCAAAATACTCTTCCCATGTACCTCATGGGGATTGAACCCAAGACCTCCTCCTTCACATCCTTGAGACTTAACCACTAAGCTAAGTGGATCACTTGTTCACAAGAGCACAAGACCTCCTAGTAAGTCTAAACTCGAGATCTTTGGTCATACACACGGATGACCAAACGGTGTCCGATTTCAGATCTGTCTGAACCGGCTAGACCCTTGGATCATAGACTTACTTTATTACATTCTTCCCCCCTTGGAAAAGATTTTCGTCCTCGAAAATAGAGCTATATACATACTGTAGGCAACCCCCGAGCCTCATGTTCTAAAACTGGAAGAACATGGTCATGTTCTAGAACTGGAAGAACATGTCTCATCTCTATGGTGGCATCCTTGCCCAAATGATTCAAAACACTATCTGGTTTTGTACTTTGATGAACGGGACAAAGTACAAACTAGTGAAGAATAATGAGGGTGGATCTAATGACATCTCTGGCTAATTCACAGTTTTTGGATGTGCGATCTAGGCACAAACATGTGAACTAGGTGGATTCAAATTACTAGTCCATTTCTAGGCCTAACTGGTGCATGGGCTTAGTAATGAAGGTGGGATTCTTATCCCTCGCAAGACTTTGAGAATTCTTTTCACTTGAATTTGTTTTGGAGAACTTGAAGTTTGGTTGTCCCATACATCTAACTTTAGATGTCTGTACAATGGTTTACTTTTATCTAACAGTTACTTGATTTTTTCACCCGACTAGAGGACTACTTTGTCCCAATGAGTTGAAAAAATCCTATGTAAACTGTAGGAGAAAGTTTACCATTTCGGTGGAATCAACCATACTAACTTCACCAATTCAAATTCAAAATGAAAATTCTCCAACTTAGGACACTTTTCTCAAAGACTTTTAACTGAAAGTTCTTGGGAATTGTCAATCTGATGAGCAATTCCTAACTTTCCTATTCTAGAGTATACTGGACTCCAGGAAATCATTTATGCTATAACTTGAAGCAAACTCAAATGAATAAGTCCACTTAGACTTATCATCTTTTGAAGATTGAAAAGGTTCTTGTACATAACATCTATCTAGGATGTTCAAGTTAGTTATTTTATTCTAACCGGCTAACCCTGGTCTTTTGCAAAAAGGAATCAGATACTATATCTGAGTCAATTTCAAAAGATTTGGAAAGCGGAAAGAAATAACTAAGACTCTGTACAACCAATTCAAACTTCGAATATACATAAACTTGCTATGAGTCAAAGTCTAGTTGACTCAGGACTTTAACTTTTCAAAGATCTATTTCAACAGGATATTGAAGCATTGTCTTTATCTTTAAGAGAAATAAGCTCGATTCTCAAAAAGATTCAAAGAAAATAAAAAACATCATCCAACCACAAGATACTAGTGTGGTAACCAACATCAGTGTGTCGACCCACTGAGATTCTGTTGATGAGTTTCGTAAAATAATGCTTCACTTGAGACTAAGTTCAAGTCACATTCAGTCTTTTTGACTCTTTACTGGGAATGCAATTCTTGTGCGTTTCTCAGAATTTTATCAAGTTATACTAGAAACTTAATGCTTGACTTAGTCAATTAAATCTTTAGTTGAAAAGATCAACTCAAAATCAAAGTCCCACTTCTTTCAGAAATTTATCAAATATTTCTTATCAATAACACTTAAACTTGAAGTGTTCTTAGAAGACCTTGGAAGTTACTTACTTCATATCTTCAGTTTCCTTGATCTTGAAGTCGTCTTGAAGTATCTTGAGATTCTTCTTGAATTTTAAACTCCTTCTTGGAAGTTTTAATTCCCTTGAAGATCAAACCTAACTTCAAGATTCCAAATGAAGACTCAAAGATAATCATCATCTCATGGTCCGATGTCCCATACCATCTTTCCTACATCAATCTGAGTATAAAATCTGGTGTCCCATAACACCCTATTTTATACTCACATTGACGTATGAGTGAATTTTATCCTAAAGTCTACAACATCTCTAGATAGAGAACCTTCTAGCTTTAATTCTTGAGAAGAATTTTGCAATTTCAGGTACTATCTCCATCTTGATATTCTAGGTTTTAATCCCTTGACATGATCGTTTCACGATCTTGTGCTCAACCTTGGGAACTTGAAAACCTTTAATAGAATATCTCCAATCCTTTTTGCTAGGGTTTTCAAATGAAAACCAATCAGAATTCCAAGTTCTTGAATTTCTCAAATTCAAGTTCAATTGGTTATTCTTGACCAATTTTATAGTGACAAGATCTTTTAACTTCTTGTCTTTAGATTCATTTCTGTACTGATGCTTTTAGGTACCTATCCCGGCCGGGGCCTTTTTACAAGAATCTCTCTACTGCTTAAGTCTAAGCATCCGCTCATGCTTTTTGGATTTGTACCAAAATCCCTTTAAGGATAGGCAAACACTTATGTTTTACCTTCCACACACTTAAGTACCGTCTTCATGGTTGCAGACTACATACTTGGAATTACTTCACTCTGTTCAGACTGGGAACAGCTTACTTTTTCACAATTTTCCATTTAACAAATGGAACTTGAGTGAATAATTCCTAACGGAATTTTTTTACTTTCAATACTTGGGCAATCTATAGAGTAGTTCTAGTCGCACATTCTTGGACAATCATGGCCAAGTTTGATCAATTCTGGTTGATACTTGCGACAAAAATAAAGACTTAGTCTTTATCTTCAAGATCTCTTAAACTATCTTAAGCTTCTTTGCTTACCTGCAAGATTTTAGAGATCTTTCCCTCAACTTAAGTCCAAGCATTTTCTAATGCTTTTCAGATTCCAAAGCTAAGAATCTTTGATATACCGTTAGGTTATATCACTTATTTGGACTTAAATACCAAAAAATGATGGTTAGGGATTTGCTAGGAACTACTTGCTATAAAACTTTTCTTGAAAGATGCTAGTCTCACATCTGGGAAGATTTTTCTTTCAAGAATTTTTTGATTCCTACCAAGGAATCAAGTAATATTAAGCTATTGATTCATCTTGGAATCTTCTCCTTTACTGGAAAGATCTTCAAAAGGAATTCTAGACTTTTGGATAAAACCAAGACTTAAGGCTTTGCTTGTCCAAAAGATAATTCTCATTTAACTAGTGAAATAGTTAACTCTTTCATTAGCTTATCTTTAGGAAATAACTTAATTTCCAAAGATTACTTTGCTTGGGTCTCTTCAAGTGCTGTACCACTTGAAGCTAATCTTTTAGGAAAGAACTTGTTTCCTAAATTGTCTTTAGGAAATATCGGGATTTCCTAAGATATCTATTTCAGAAATGAAAATAATTTGAATCATTTCATTAATTGTCATGACTTTAGGAAATTACTTGATTCCTAAAGATCAATTAATATTTGTCTTGGTTTCTTTTTTAAGCCTTGAGTTAGCTTAAATAGAATCAAGCAAATTTCCTTGAAAAGTTTCCGTGTCGATTGAAGACCTTGCATCATGTCTTGAGATGCATTTCTGGAAACTAACATCTATGAACACTAGAGTTCCAGAGATTCTAGAAGTTCAATACTTCTACTTATTTTCATCAATGTTGGATGAATATTAAAGTATTAAATCTCCTAAAAATATTTTGGAACTTACAAGTTTCAACAGAAACTTCCTTACTTTGCATGAACATGAATCCAAAAACAACTAAATCCTCGATAGTTGCTAAGAATATCGGGGTTTCTTCCCAAACTTAGACTGAGCATGCATATTGGAAAGTAGCTCTATGAATACTTACTCTCAACTTGCTTTCCTTTCCTATGTATCACTTTTTGGGAAAAAAAAATAGGCTAGATACTTAGTTGCATGATGGTCAAGATCCTTGCAACTAGGTAATTTTCTATTTTTTCCCACATAGCTAAGTCAAGTTAGAAAAAGAAAGTATACGTGTTTAGCTACTTACCAAAAAATCATGTGTATGCTCATGCATCTACTTGCGTGCAAATGCATGTTCATGTATGCAAATGCCCATTCTTGGGTGCAAATGCATGTGAGTTCATGCAAGTGTAATGAACTTAAGCAAACCTTGAGCTTATTAGGTATACAAACAAGCATCCATGCAAAAACAACCTGCTTGCTATTCTGGCAAAAGATAATTATTCAAGTGCATGAACTGGAGAATTAACTACCTTTCCCAAGCAAGTGCGAACTTGATGTGCACAAAACATTCTTTTATGCGCAAATAATCTTTTCATGAATGGAAATAGAAATTTCAATTGCATACCTAAAACTGAAAAGTACTTTACATACTTTTGTGTCATTTCAATATTGTTTAGTTCTCTAATTAGCTTTCATATTGAGATAACCATAATTGGACTATGCTTTTAGTCCTAATTAATGCATCCTAATTGAAAGCATTTGAGCAAACGAATATCAAAATGAAAACATAATTTGGAAAATACTTAGCTCCATATAGAGCTACGTCCTTCCCTTAATCCTTTGGAAGAGTGTTTCATCCTCTTGATCCTTGCCAGGAGCTATTCACCATTCTTGAAGCTTCCTCGTCAAGAAATAGTCCCAAATGATTTGGTCCGTCAAGGTCGACGAAGTTAGGCCTCCGGATCTTCACTCCACAGCTCCACTTCTCTTAAACTTTATTCTAACTTTTAGCTTTGTACAGCTTTAATCAGTACAGATATGCACTTGGGTTTGGTTGGGGTAATAACCAAACTCCAAAGATTAATCAAAATGAGATGATCTCGGCTCGGGATTAGCAGAGCAGAGATATGATCCAAACTGTATAAGATATGTTTAGAGAAAGAAATCATGAAAAACCTTTACTTCAGTGGATAAGGCTCTGTGGTCCCTCTGCAAGATCGCAGGATCGATTCCCGCCACCCACCTGATGAAACTTGAACTTTTGGACAACGTCTGCTTCAGCGCCAACTGAGCATGATCAGATACGTTGTCACTGATGGTTGCGAGAACGTCTGTGGCCTTCTTTTGATCTCCTGATTGGGATCTTCTTCAGCGCGGGCTTCGTTCAATTATATCTGCTGCAGATAGGTCTTCACGCGGACGATGTGCTCCTGTGGATAGAGCAGCGATCCCTCAAAAAGGAGATACTGGGTTCGAACTTCGTGGATAGGCGATCGATCTCCAAGCCGAGGGCGGAGGTTCGAGTCCCGTGGGGCTTACAGCAGAGATGATGAACCTTTTTGTGCTCCTGGTTGAGAGCTTTTGCAGCGCAAAATTTGAATAAGAGAGTCTAGTCTGAAAAGTTCTTCGCGAACGCCTGTGTGGCCTTCTGGATAGGCGAGTGCGCTCCAAACCAGAAGGTCTGAGTTCGATCACCCGCGGACACACACCAGAAATGATTCGATTTCTTTTGCTCTAGCCTTCTTCCGCGCTGAGCCGCGACAATATATAGCGTCTGCGAATGTAGATCGTCAACGTCCGTGGGCTCCTTGGATAGACCAACGCGCTCCATTGGGGGGACGGAGGTTCGAATCCCCTGTTTTACACAGCAAAGACTAATTCTTTTGCTCATCTCCTCCTTGAGCTATAGCTAGCGCCGCCATGACTTCAGTATTCTATGTCAAAACAGCCGCGAGCTCGGAAGAGAGTTATGCACGCAACGAGTAAGGAGCAAGATGATCTAGGAGAGCTATGGAGAGGGTGGCTCTGATACCAATGCAAGAGAACAAGGATTACGACCACCACATGCTTGAGAGATGACTCTCCTCCCAACCAAATGCCTCTATATATAGCTCTCTCCAGGGGACTACCTTCTTGGGCAGGTGAATGCTAATCATCCAAGTGTCAGCCATGTAACTACATGTGCGCCAAGTGTCCAGTGGATGCTTCTAGAAGGTTCTAGAGCTCTTTGGGCAAAATACTCTTCCCATGTACCTCATGGGGATTGAACCCAAGACCTCCTCCTTCACATCCTTGAGACTTAACCACTAAGCTAAGTGGATCACTTGTTCACAAGAGCACAAGACCTCCTAGTAAGTCTAAACTCGAGATCTTTGGTCATACACACGGATGACCAAACGGTGTCCGATTTCAGATCTGTCTGAACCGGCTAGACCCTTGGATCATAGACTTACTTTATTACACCTTGAGTTAGCATCCATGTGGAGGGGACACTTGGCAAGCTCTCCTCACGTTTCCCCCCTTGAGCTTGAGGTATATATATGGGTAGAGTTGGTTGGGTGGATACAAGCATCTCTCACCCCTTGTGGGCTAGGCTAGTTAGTTTATTATTTGATTGTCCTTAGTCTTGTACTGTGGAGTGTTAGTCGGCCGCCGGATTGGAAGATGTAACCGAATCTTGTTCGCACGAGTGAAAAAAGTAGTTACAAAGAGTTTGTAAAAAGTTATATAAATCAAGAAGACGCGCAGAGAAGAGAACGTGATGGATCACTAGACTGTCTGTCTGGGTGACTGAGCGAATTCTACCTGTAGTGTCTGTTTTTGCATAATCTCCAGTGTTCTAAGCTTCTTGTTCGTCTTTGGTTTGTCTGTCACTCTTGTCTTGTCTTGTCTGCTGTCGATACCTGTTCTGTTGTTAACAAATGAAATGATTCGTGGAATCACCAGACTATTCCTCTGGGGGATTGCCAGAACACTACTGTAGCGTTGTTGTCTAACTTCTGCGTACTCCGATTGTATTGTGTGCATCTGTTTTTTGTTTCCTATCGACCTCTGTTGAGGTTGCGAGTTCCATTCACAACTAAGAGATCGTGGACTGTTGTCTGAGTAAGTTGTTTGTGAATCTCTATTGATTTGTGGTGTTAGTCCGCACATTGTGTGTTACCCATTCTTGGAATGTTCTACCAGTGGTTGGTGAAATCTGAGCAACTCTAGTAGCATTCTGGTATTCAGATCTGTATTGTGTTGTCTGTAATGTTGGAATCTGCCGTCATACGGTAAGTTAAGTGCAGTAGGGATCTTTCTAAGTTGTGCACTGAGCCTGCAGTACGGTGTGGTTGAACTCTCAAGTTCTCTGTGTCTACGGTGTGCTTGACTGATTAGATCCAGACGGTAAAGGTTAACGATTACTCTTGTTCCGGCATTCCCAGTAAGTTTATGTGTAGATGCAACACAACATTTTAGTGTATTCGGTACACGTGGTTGAGCTAAGACTGTGATGGTAATATCTAAGTACGGAAATCTTTGATAGATCTCTCAGCATTAGTATAGTGCTGAGTGTGAGCAGCAAGTTTGGGAACTAAGTACAGGGCCTCTGTCTAACAGACCCCTACCACTCCCAAGAACCCACTTAGGTGCTTAAATGCGTTTCTGACAATTAGTCTCGCGTTTAAGAAGCGTTTAACACTGGCGCCGTCTGTGGGAAGGTGGGAACATATCAAATTGTTGCAAACCTGTTGTGGAAACGTGACTGTAAATTTTTTTTTTCGACAGTAATAGTACGCGATTAGTACAAAAGATGATACATGTCGGTTACTCGATCCGATGAAACATATCCAAAGAACCGCTAGCGTGGGGTACTTAATTTGCTAAAAACGACTCCGGGAGGTAGCAGTACAACTAGGTCTAACCTAGTTGTCAAGAAAGTTAAAAACATTAATAGTGATTCCGGTCATATTCCGGTGGAACGTGTTTCGCCTCTAGTAAATTACGGTACTATTTCGGCACAGTCTGTCGAAGCTATAGTAACTCCAGAATCTACCAAGACACAGCCTGAAGTTAGTCTAACAACATTGGGTAAAGATTCAAATTTTTTTACGACTAGAAACACTTTAGCCAACGAAATTAGCCCCGGTAACCCAGACTCCATTAACCGAAGAAGGAACACAACAACAGAATTCCGATTCAGCAGCAGGCACATCATCTTCAGCACGCACATCATCTTCAGCAGGCGCATCATCTTCAAAATCTGTGGAAACAATCCAATCACAAAGGGCCTGGGAAATTTTATCTAAAGCATCCATCACTCTTCCTCTAGGCCAATTGCTTGCACTAGTACTGGGAGTTCGGTGCCTCCCTGCATTCCAGCAACAACAACAGTGCAAACGAAACCCGATTCTATGATCGATCATTCAGTTCCTTTGATTACGGTATGGTATAAAAATCATAAAATCACACAGGTACTAATTGATGGAGGATCTGGAGTCAACATTGCTACTGCTACACTATGTAAAAAGTTAGGGTGGACCGAAATCGAACCAGTTCAGTTTTTTGTTAGAATGGCCGACCAATCAAGAGTCCATCCCATAGGACTTGTACGAAATGTACCAATCACTTTACAAGGTACAACATTTAAAATGACCTTTGTCATACTAGATTTAACAGAATCCACTCTTGATTACAACCTCCTTTTCGGTCGACCTTGGCTGAAGCACGCTAAGGTGATACAGGATTGGTCTGCACAATAACTCAGTTTCAAGGATAATAATCGTAAATACGTTGTAAAATTAGATGCTATACAACCTTGCGAGTTGCATGCTAGACCGTATTTTGCGGAACCAAACCATATGCCAGATGGGTTGTCAGATGATGAAGAAGAAGAGTTTCTGAAAAATAACATTGACTTGATCTCCCTAGGAACTGTTGATCTACAATCTGTTGTAGATAATTGGAATCCTTCAGTTTGTACGGTGATGACTGTAACAGAAAAAGATATGAAAGAAGAAACAGCTACCATAGATGACGCTGATCTACAACAACTTTTTAAGCCATCTAAGAATACAGAGAAGCCTCGACAATTTTATGTTCCAGAAGATCAACTGACCACTTACAATTTAGGAGATGAAGCAAATCCACGACCTGTTAAAATAAAAGAAAACTTACCGGAATTATTTCAAGCAGATCTAATCCAACTACTTCGCGAATTTTTTGATGTATTTGCATGGGATTACAAAGATATGAAGGGTTTGGACACGTGCATCTATCAACACAGGGTCATGCTGAAGCTAGAAGCAAAACCACTTAAGCAACCCAGCTACCGGATGAACCCGAACTATGCATCACAGGTAAAGGCAGAACTTGATAGGCTACTCAAAGTCGGATTTATTGTACCACTAGAGCATGCTGAATGGATCTCTCCAATTGTTATTGTCCCTAAAAAGAATAAGTAGTTACAAATATGTGTAGATTACCGGAAACTGAACGCAGCTATAGTGCCTGATCCATTTACGCTCCCTTTTCTTGACACAATGCTTGATAGAGTAGCAGGACATGAAATGTACTCATTCTTAGATGGGTACAGTGGGTATAATCAAGTTAGAATGGCTGAACAAGATATACCAAAGACCGCCTTCATAACCAACTAGGGCGTGTTCGCATGTACTGTTATGTGGTTTGGATTAAGGAATGCCCCAAGTACGTTCCAAAGGTGTATGCAGGAAATATTTTCTCCTTACCTTACCTCTTTTATGCAAGTATATCTTGATGATTTTTCAATTTTCGGTAAGATGATAGCAAACTTGTTCCATTTATGGTGCTGCTTTGAAAAGTGCAGCGAATACGGACTCTGCTTGAACCCAAACAAATCTCTGTTTGCGGTTTCATGTGGAAAGGTACTTGGCCACATTGTATCTACACAAGGTATACAGGTGGATCCAGATAAAATTTCAGCTGTGTTAAAAGCTCCTGTGCCCACTACACCGAAGGAAGTAATGCGCTGTCGTAGAGATTTTATCTCTACAATACTTTGGAACCAAAACCAGTAAAGGGTGCACTTTGCGAATTCAGTCATGAAGTACAAATACTACAACAACAATTCCGATCGATCCATATATCCCATATGAACCTGAAAAGATAATGTGTGAACCAAGATTTCTATCCTGCTTTATAAATACCCATGGCAGTATTTGTATATCGATGTGAACCTTGAACCCTAAAACTTTATGTTGTGAACCCAAATAAATCCATGTTCCATAAGAACCCACCTTTTATGCATGTATCTGCTCTATCCATGAGCCCCTGGTTGGTTGTTCCGTGTGAACCCTCAACTTATATCATATAAGTGTGAAACCAACTTTATGAAGCAAAAGTATTAAATCAATATAAAAAGTGAAAAGTATTAAAACAAAAGCAAACAAAAGAGAGCGTAAAAGAAAGTAAAAATTATGCAAAATTGATACGAACGTGGAAATAAAAGCAAACGCTTGTTTTCTGAATCGTAAATCATATTAACGTTAATCTTTCTCATACAACTTCGATCGCTAAAGCTTTTTGCTTTATTCTAAAAGCAATCGTGGGATTCAAAATACTATATAAAGAGGGACTATGGCTCGTTGATATTCATTCAATCAAGGATCATCATCTGAAGATACAAGGAACGTTCCCTAGCGTTGAAGTTTGGAGGAGCTTGAGGCATCCAAGATTTGAGCTAATCTTATGAAGAGTTAGCATTGAAGTTTGAAGGAGATGAAGACATGGAGGAGTTGAAGGACATGGAGGCTACACACATATGTTGAAGGAAGGACATGGAAGTTCAATTTTATGACAAAGAGGCTCTACACAGATGATGAAGGATTGATGGACATTATGAATCAACATTATGAACCAACTTTATGATTTATGATGAATTGGTAACTTGTATCTTTTTTATTATTTCAGGACAATTGTATGAACTCTTCTTATTATGAATCAATTTCTTTCTCCCATATGATGGTATGTCTTGTAAGTGATCTTATAAATTTTGTTGATTTTTCATTATCTTTTTGAATCTCCATTCCACCACCTGAGTTGCTTAAAGCACCCTGCATGCGCCGTTGGACTTGGCGGTTGAACTGATCCACCAACCGTGCACCATCTTCCCGACAGTTGAACCCGACGTGAAGAAACGGCACTGCAACTCAGAAACTTGCAAGTATCTTATCCTCTTCACTTCACCCTTCTCATCGATCGAAGCTGCTACAAATTTATATTTTGATACATTGAAAACCTCTTCTTCAAGCCAAATCCAGGTACTCATACTTTACTTTTACATTCATTACATAAGTGAACGATGGGCAAAAAGGGTGTTGCAAAACACACCACACAAGACATAGGTTCTAGTGTGGAAGCGTTGATTGAAAAGAAGTCTCCAGAATATGATGAACAATTCAAAGATATGGAGTCACGAATAATTGATGAAAAACTTTACTCAAAGATTGACTCAATAATTTCATGTATTACAATGATGACTCCATTTATGAAAGACGTTAATGAGGTTATTAGTTCATTAATTACACAGTTTGGTAATTTGGATGGAACTGTTCACTATGAACTTTCAAGTTTGAAAGAAAGTATGGATAATCTATCAAATCATGTGAAAGAGATTACAACATTCAAAACTATTAGCTATGACATTTCAAGTATGAAAGAAAGCATTGATAGTCTATTGAATCATGTGAAGGAAATTGCAACATGCAAGTGTAACTATGAACATCAAGTTCAAGTTCAAAATATATCTACACATTCTATTGAACAAAGCCCTTTACCTGACCATAGAAGATTCACTCCTAGCACTTTACATAGAAGAACAAATAGAGTACATAATCGACCTATTAGATGCTTTTGGTGTGATCAAATCGGTCATATATATGGGAATTGTATAGCATATGAGAATGCATGTAGACAAAAGTTGGTACTTGAAATTGAACGGAAAATATGTGATTATCATAATCGTTTACCTTTACACTTGAATTTAGGAAGAGGTGGAATTAAAGAATATTTTGATTAAAAAAAATCTAATCCAATATCATTTAGAAAACAATGGAGATCAAAGAGATACGATGATAAGAAATATTTTGAAAAAGAAACTATGATACCAATTGAAAATCAAGCTAAACTTTTTGAAAAAAAGGGAAGTGATTAAATCAAATTGGATAAACAAAGAGTTAAACAAATTTTGCAAGAAAGATTGGAAGAGGATGAACAAGAATATGAAAGTTCAATTCAATTGAAAAATAAAGATGACGAATATTATGTAGTATGTAATCCAAAGTTCCTCGAAAATGATAAAAATTTTGATAAAGAGAAAGTAGGATTTTTGAAAGGTCAATTAAGCCATAATATGAACAATGAAGGAAATAGTCAAAGTGAACATAACTCTATAAGTGTGAATCAAGATGAATTACTACACATAGATACAGAAAGATTTGAGAAATTTCTGAAGGAAAAATTACAACTAAGTAAAGAAGAGCATGAAAAATCAATCAAAGTCAAAAGTAATAAGGATGGCACAACCTATATCGAACTTGATGCAAAGTTTTTGTATAATGATAAGATGTTTGATCCTGAAAAGATTAAAAGTTTTATGGAAGCAAAATACAATCATATTTTAAACAAAGTTCAAGATGACATTCAAAAACAAGAAGATGATGAGAATATAAGTACAGAAAATGATGAAGATATCAAAGAAATTGATGAGGATGAGAGTACAATAAATGCTCAAAATATTAAAGAAAAGGAAAAACAATGGATTGAAAATGCTATCAAACAAATTGAACAAAATATTAAGAATTCATCAAAGACTTCTAAACCTTTAACTTTGCAGAAAAGAACAGGTTGAAGATGATCCATGATGAACAGGTAGTTATGATTGAAGATGAACCATGAAGAGATCCTTAGATAGGAAATGATGAGTGAAATTGTAGTGAGGATGAATTGTAAAGCATGTTTTTTGATACTAACTTTGATGTTTTTCATGAGACAGGAAAACGCTTCTTCAAAATTATCTTTAATGATAATGCTGATGCTCGCGATTAGTGAGAGTGTTTGAGTGAATTGAGAGGATTATTTGATTGAGAGTGAGAATTGAGTGTTGACTTTAATGCATTTTTTAGTCTTCTTATCTTACTCTCCATTATTTGCACCATATTGAGTCTATTCTGCAGTGAGAGTATACATAAACCAATGTATATACACACATGTTTATTTCTTTAGCATGCACAATCTACTTGCACTTGTATTAAAAAAAAAGATGACATCCAATTTAAGAATATCAAAAATTCTCAAATACCTCATCATCAAATCCTCTTACCCCTTTTGCACCATGATTTTTTGAAAAATGCACTTAAAGTATGCATGGTAGGGTCTCACTACATGACCTTGCATTTAGGCACGTATTGAGATTAACCTATGCACACAGAGTGATTGTAAGGATTGATGTATATGCACATTGATATGTATCTGACTGAGAGCACAAGCTTCATCATCAAATACCTTTCATCCTAAAACTTGCACCATGTTTGTTTACTTATGCACCTAAAGTATGCATAATAGGGTCTCATTACATGACCTTGCATCAAGGCACGTTTCGAGCTTTACCCATGCACTTTGAGTGATGGAAAGGATTTATGTATAAAACATGAAATGTATGAAAGTGAGCGTTCATGCCTCATCAACGAATGCCAAATACCTTATCTTTTGCACCATATTTTTTAACCATGCATTTCCAAAGTATGCAATTGATAGGGCTACATTATATGGCCTTGCATAGGCACATTTTTCATTTACCCATGCACTTTGAGTGATGGAAAGGACTCATGTATATACACATGAAATGTAGGAAAGTGAGAGCACATGCCTCATCAACAAATGCCAAATATCTTATCTTTTGCACCATATTTTTAATCATGCATGCAATTGATAGGGCTACATTATATGACCTTGCATAGGCACATTTTTTATCTTCCCATGCACTTGACACATGATTTCAAGATTCAATGTTTCTATGAAATGCCAGTTTATCTTTGAAGCAGAAAGAAGATTTGAAGATTGGCCCATCGAGGACGATGTGCAGGTTTAGTAGGGGCGAATGCCGTAGAGATTTTATCTCTACAATACTTTGGAACCAAAACCATTAAAGGGTGCACTTTGCGAATTCACTCATGAAGTACAAATACTACAAAAACAATTCCGATCGATCCATATAGCCCATATGAACCTGAAAAGATAATGTGTGAACCAAGATTTCTATCCTGCTTTATAAATACCCATGGCAGTATTTGTATATCGATGTGAACCTTGAACCCTAAAACTTTATGTTGTGAACCCAAATAAATCCATGTTCCATAAGAACCCACCTTTTATCCATGTATCTGCTCTATCCATGAACCCCTGGTTGGTTGTTCCATGTGAACCTTCAACTTATATCATATAAGTGTGAAACCAACTTTATGAAGCAAAAGTATTAAATCAATATAAAAAGTGAAAAGTATTAAAACAAAAGCAAACAAAAGAGAACGTAAAAGAAAGCAAAACTTACGCAAAATTGATACGAACGTGGAAATAAAAGCAAACGCTTGTTTTCTGAATCGTAAATGAGATTACCGTTAATCTTTCTCATACAACTTCGATCGCTAAAGCTTTATGCTTTATTCTAAAAGCAATCGTGGGATTCAAAATACTATATAAAGAGGGACTATGGCTCGTTGATATTCATTCAATCAAGGATCATCATCTGAAGATACAAGGAACGTTCCCTAGCGTTGAAGTTTGGAGGAGCTTGAGGCATCCAAGATTTGAGCTAATCTTATGAAGAGTTAGCATTGAAGTTTGAAGGAGATGAAGACATGGAGGAGTTGAAGGACAATGGAGGCTACACACATATGTTGAAGGAAGGACATGGAAGTTCAATTTTATGACAAAGAGGCTCTACACAGATGATGAAGGATTGATGGACATTATGAATCAACATTATGAACCAACTTTATGATTTATGATGAATTGGTAACTTGTATCTTTTTTATTATTTTCAGGACAATTGTATGAACTCTTCTTATTATGTATCAATTTCTTTCTCCCATATGATGGTATGTCTTGTAAGTGATCTTATAAATTTTGTTGAGTTTTCATTATCTTTTTGAATCTCCATTCCACCACCTGAGTTGCTTAAAGCACCCTGCGTGTGTCGTTGGACTTGGCGGTTGAACTGATCCACCAACCGTGCGCCATCTTCCCGACAGCGCTTCATGGGCCAAGTAAGATGGCATGGACGACACCTACGATGGCTTGCTCACTTGGCAATACAACTGAACAGATTAATCACCAAGACTCCTCGACAATTTGAGTGGACTCAGGAATGTCAAATAGCATTTGATCGCTTAAAGTGTTTATTAACACAAGCTCCCATCTTACAGCCTCCTGACTGGGATCGCCCATTTCATGTATTTGTTGATGCTTCAGATATAGCAATAGGGAGCGTTTTAATGCAACAAATTGATAAGTGGTTCAGACCAATGTACTATGCAAGTCGAAGATTAGCCCCTACTGAAAAGAATTACTCTGTAACAGAAAGAGAATGTCTAGGTCTAGTATATTCTGTCAAGAAATTCAGACATTATTTGTTGGGCCGTAAATTTACTTTTCATGTAGATCATGCTGCACTTGTTTATCTGGTTCAGCAACAACATCTAGGTGGTTTTTTAGCACGATGGGTTCTGCTTTTACAGGAGTTTGACTATGAAGTCATTCATCAGCGAGGCAGTTCACATGCCTTAGCAGATTTTTTTCTTTCGCTTAGATTCCGATGAAGCTCCGGTAGGTATAGATGACACAACTCCGGTGATTTATGTCTCTGAACCAACGAATGATGAAATTACAGACCCGCCTATGCCATCTACATACTATGATCAAATATTGACCTTTCTCACTGATGGATGCCTTCCATCTCAGACTTCTATGGTAATACGTAGGAAAATTGCAGTTTTTAGCCGCCGATTTCGGTTGATTGCTGGAGAATTATACTATGTGGATCATATTGGAATTTTACTTCGATGTATTCCACCACATGAAGTGAACTCAATCATTAATTTGGCTCACTCAATTCCTTCCGGTGGCCATTTTGCTGCAGACTTAACACACCGGAAAATTCTGCAAAGTGGTCTCTAGTGGCCTACTATGTACAGGCATGTATTGCAGTTTTAAAAAAATGTGATAATTGTTAGAGGTCTGGACAGTCGTTACCACGTCATTATTTTCTGCTACAACCTATCCTGCCATTAGAACCTTTTCAGAAGTGGGGTCTAGATTTCATTGGACCTATTACACCACCAGCAATCTTCAGTAACAATCGTTATATTTTGACATGTACTGATTATGCTACCAGATGGGTAGAAGCCTGGGCTTTACGGTCTGCTACAGCTGTTGCGGTAGCAAAGTGTCTGCTAACCGATGTCTTTCCACGTTTTGGTTTACCCTTGGAACTTGTTACAGATCAAGGCACTCATTTTGTCAACAATTTAGTGAAAGTACTCACACATTCGTTTTAGGTCACACATAAATTTAGTTCACCATATTACCCTCATGCAAATGGCCTGGCTGAGAGTACAAACAAATCTTTGTTGAATATGCTCCAAAAACTCATTTTAGAAGCACCGGAAAGATGGGATCAACTGCTACCTACAGTATTATGGGCATATCGGACTACATACAAGGTAACAACAGGATTAACCTCGTTCAAACTAGCTTATGGATTAGAAGCAATAGCACCGATCGAGATAGTTATACCAAGCTTACGAGTAGTAATCGCTCAGAAACTGCTACCGGAAGACTCACTGTCATTTCGGTTGGATACACTCAGAGAATTAGACGAGCATCGATGGCACAATTTTTTGACTATGCAAGAAGTACAGCTAAGAAAAGCTCGAACACATGATCGATATCTAAAGACTCCAATTTTTATGGTGGGACAACTTGTACTCTTTTACAATGCAAAGTCGAATCGGTCTGCTGGAAAATTCAAATTACGATGGTTTGGTCCCTACCGGATTTCTGAACAAGTGGGCCCAGCAACTTTTCGATTGACTATGTTGACCGGAATCCTTCTTCCGAAAGTCATCAACGATTCGAAGCTGCGGCTGTATCAACACACCTCTAACCCACACTGAAACGTTTCACTTACCCGCGTTTTTTTTTACGTTCTTATTTCTTTATTTTCTTTTCTTTTTTGGCGTGCTTAATAAAACAAGTCTGTAAAGCAGCCTTTTGATACCTAATTATGTCCACGGCTGCCCTGCCCTTGCCAAATACTCACGCATGCACACCGAAGTTAAGAATTATCATTTCAATACCGCACGATGATTAATCATCCTTCATTGCTCTCCACTGCGACGCATCTACTTAACCTTTTCTGTTTCGCCGAAAGACTCTATTGTGTTTGTGTGATTTGTGCTCTGTGTGCTTACCCTATGCTCTGTGTGCTTGTGCTTACTGTCCTTGTGTGCGCCATGGAAGCTTTGGCTAACCTTCCGTGATGGACTCCCTACAGACGTAGGAGAGTTCCTGCACATTCGTGGGCTTTCCAACTTCGCTGAATTGCCTAGGCATTCAGTGGAGTCCCACCCATTCTTCGCCCAAATCATCTCCACCATCGCCCACACACCTGCCACCGAGCAGAGTTGGCCGATCACCTCCCTCCCATCCCGTACACTTATCACATTCCAAGCCTTTGCAGAAGCCTTTAGACTCCCTTCGCAAGGTCGGGAAAATGGCCCGAGTCTGCCAATCGCTAGAATGGTAGAGTTATTCCCTAGGTTTTCATCCAACGAGTATGCAATTCTGTGCCGACCAGAACCAGAAAGATCAGCCCTCCAATTTTTAGTAGCCATTCTCAACCTACAGAAATGCACATATGGAATATCCTGCCCCTTCTACTCTGCCATAGAATTAGCTGCACAAGAACCAGTAAACTTCGCATCCTTCTTCTTCCACCGCATTCACTGAGAATGCGTGTCCATTATGAAAGAGGTAAACAAGGGAGGCATGCCGAGATCCAAATTTCCGCACATCCCTTCATTTCTTTTTTCGGCAATACTCGCAGCACAACTACCACCCAGAGGTCCTGTTCTGCGACATGAAGAATCAGTACAATTGTGGGACTATGAGGAAGAAGATGAAGAAAAGCTAAACCAACTCTTCCGCAGAAAGAGGATCAGAATCAGTTCTTTTGAGAGTGAAGCACAAGGATCTGCCGAAGGAAACAAGGATGAAGACGAAGAAGAAGAAAAACAGGACGAGGAAACATTCCACAACACCACAACATCAATGCAGAATGAATCCTCTACACAATCTTCCCAAGAGCAACAACAAGAAAATCATACTGAAGCTGACACATCCTCTACCGAAGAAGAATCACAGCAATAGTCTGAAGGAGAACAACAAGCAGATGAAGAACAAGTGGCTAAACAAGCACTCGAAAGGCTGCTTAAGGCAGTTGAGTCCACAGCCGAAGATACTGCACAACAAAACGTCCATCACATAACGCAATCTCAAATTGTCATTCCCACTCCCCCGCTGGAACCACCCATCGACCCCATTATCCCCATCCAACCCATTCACCCTGCCGAACCCACTAATTCTTCATCCTCCTCCCTCAACTACTCTCCACCAAACTCCCAACAACTGCTCACCGCCTCCTCATACCAACCACGACCTCAGCTGTCATTTCCCTCGATTCCCGTAATTTCTGAATTGGCCAACATGGGTCAATTACTCATTAACCTATCACAACAACTGCCAATCCAAAGGAAAGAAGCCACAGACAACATCTGCAATGAGCTACAACACAAAGTGGACATTCTCGAAGCAGACATCACGCCAATGCAAGAAGAGATAGATGCAGTTAAAGCTCCAAGCTCAAATTGCCGATCAACAAAAAATTACAGAACAAAGAGTTGCAGCCGCGACGGAGCTCTCAAAGAAAGAAGAGTTATTACAGACTGCAAATGAGGAAATCAGTAAAATGAAACAAGATATCCAGGACAAGGAAGATGCAAGGATCACGTTAGGTAATCTATTGGAAGAAACCAGAAATCAGCTACACGAATTAGTGCAGTAGAGTCAAGAATAGCAGAGGTAGGTTAAAAGAACAGAAGAAGAGCTTCAGAGGACCAATGAAAATTTAGCAGATGTCAATAATATGCTCAAACATTACTTAACCAAGGAGAAACAGACACAGAAACTAATTGCAGATCTCAGACACGAAAAAGAGTCATATACAAGAACAATAAATTTTCAGATTCAGGAAATCGAGAGACGGGAAAATCAACTGGAAAACCAAAAAGAAAGAATACAGAAGATGGAGCAACAGGTGGCCGAAATGAAGACTTCTAGAGATGCAGCGTTGGCCAAGGAGTTTTACTTACAGGAAGCCTTTCTGCAGACCCAAGCATAAATTTTGCTAAATGAAGCCATAGCTCTAAGCTCTATACGTATAGATGCACAATTAATAGAATCAGACACCCTAAAACAGTTATTAGAAACCCTCAAGAAAAAGATCGCCCGTACCTTTAGATTAGCTAGAAATATGTACTTAGAAGGAATCATAGATGAGCAATAGTTTTGTAAAACCTACAGGTTCGAGTCCACCGGGCGTGCCAGAGTATTAGTCGGCAGCCGGATTCGGAAGATGTAACCGAATCTTGTTCCCACGAGTGAAAAAAGTAGTTACAAATAGTTTGTAAAAAGTTATATAAATCAAGAAGATGCGCAGAGACGAGAACGTGATGGATCACCAGACTGTCTGTCTGGGTGACTGAGCGAATCGTACCTGTAGTGTCTGTTTTTGCATAATCTCCAGTGTTCTAAGCTTCTTGTTCGTCTTTGGTTTGTTTGTCGCTCTTGTCTTGTCTTGTCTGCTGTCGATACCTGTTCTGTTGTTAACAAATGAAATTATTCATGGAATCACCAGACTGTTTGTCTGGAGGATTGCCTGAACACTACTGTAGCGCTGTTGTCTAACTTCTGCATACTCCGATTGTATTGTGTGCATCTGTGTTTTGTTTCCTATCGACCTCTATTGAGGTTGCGAGTTCCATTCACAACTAAGAGATCGTGGACTGTTGTCTGAGTAAGTTGTTTGTGAATCTCTATTGAGTTGTGGTGTTAGTCCGCGCATTGTGTGTTACCCATTCTTGGAATGTTCTGCGAGTGGTTGGTGAAATCTGAGCAACTGTAGTAGCATTCTGGTATTCAGATCTGTACTGTGTTGTCTGTAATGTTAGTATCTGTCTTCATACAGTAAAGTTAAGTGCAGTAGGGATCTTTCTAAGTTGTGCACTGAGCCTGCAGTACGGTGTGGTTGAACTCTCAAGTTCTCTGTGTCTACGGTGTGCCTGACTGATTAGATCGAGTCGGTAAAGGTTAATGACTACTCTTGTTCCAGCATTCCCAGTAAGTTTATGTGTAGATGCAACACAGCATTTTAGTGTATTCGGTACACGTGGTTGAGCTAAGACTCTGATGGTAATATCTAAGTATGAGAATCTTTGATAGATCTCTTAGCATTAGTATAGTGCTGAGTGTGAGCAGCAAGTTTGGGAACTAAGTATAGGGCCTCTGTCTAACAGACCCCTACCACTCCCAAGAACCCACTTAGGTGCTTAAATGTGTGTTTCTGACAATTAGTCTCGCGTTTAAGAAGCGTTTAATAGGAGCCACAATATTTACACATCCAACGATCATAGTAAAATCTAATGTACAAAGAGATATGATATTTTAAATAGTGAAACCCTATACTTGTGTCAACAACTTAACAATGATATCTATCCCCTTTTGAAAATTGTTCTACATAACTCTAGTTTTCTCCTAGTAAAAATTCTACTACCTTATATGTATTTGCTTTACATTGGAACATTGCTTGAGTTTCTACAAAATGAAGACCTTGAAATATAAACACAAAACAATGGATTGGTAGAGCCCAATCAGGATCTATTGATCTAGAAACTTGTGTGAATTTCAAAGAGCTATGTATGTCCATTTCCATCTTATGCTTGAAAGATGATCTGGACCAAAAAATAGGTTGTGACCAGTATAGACTAAGAAGAGAATCAACTTTAATAATCTTTAACCTTCCATATCCATCGTATGTAGAAGAAAAAATGTATTTAAAAGAAGATCCTTTCATAATTAAGTTTATCAGGAACATCTCAAAACGTTAATGTCCCAATGTCTACATGTAATGCTTTGAAAGTGCTTGTAAGTATGGAGTGGTTGCTCTCCCACTAAACTAGAATGAAATATGATAGTAACAAAGAAAAACATATTGAGATCACTAAGTAAATAGTATAGAAATACTCACGATGGATTGGATATTTACTTCTATTAGAGCCTTCCAAATTCATGGTTGAAAATGTGAAGACATGTTGTACAATATCAACCATCCCACCATGTGTTTGATGCTTAAATCCAAGGAGCTTACCCTTCCAATTGAGATCCAAATCTCCACAATCTCAAACACCATGAGACCAAATCTAGATAATTGCATGAACCCCATGCACCTTTGCAAAACTCATGTGGTAGCCAACTTCCTTCCATTTTTTCGATGGTGTGGCATGTCATTGTGTGAAATTCATCTTTTGGTCACCTATGAGCTATGGAGGTTTCCATGGGATTCCACATTGTTGTAGTTGTTGTAGAAGTTGGATGAGAACTACAAGAGAAATAGAGCTTCTTTTGTATGGTAGGGAGGGAATAGAGGTAAAAAAATATGAACTTCTAGGTTTTGGGTATGAAAATGGGAGTTCAAGGAGGGGGAAGAGAATTTTTTGAGTTACTTGAAAAAGAATACTTTTTTGAGCTCTAATAATAATATGGTGGTATTTTGATAGATAAACACAACATATGAACTTGCATATATTGAAGTATCTCCTCCAAGAAATTTGCATTCATTTGCACGGTACCATGGAGATCATGAAACTTGGAGAGAAGATCATAGAGATCATGTCAACATTTATAATCTGAATCCTCCGAAAATTCTAGAAACGTTTTGTGTGCACTCTTATGAGTTATAGAGGTGGAAGCCAAAGCTCATAAATGCACAAAGAACTGATGTAGCACTCTCAGCATAGTTGCAAAAGTGAGAAATGAGGAGACATAACTCCTATTTATAGATTTTCTAGGATTTTTAGGTGATGGGCCCAACTTTTTAAGAAAAGTGAGTTTTCTTAAAATTAGAACAGAAGTGAGTTTTAGAAAGAAAAATTTGATATTTTACATCACAACAAAGAAAATAAACAACTAGTATGTTCTTACAAAAAAAACATTCAGAATGTGCATAGGTTTTCATTGCAAAAGTAGGTTTGTACACATGTTTCATATTGTATTTACATAAAAAAGGATAACAATGTGGCAAAAGAGCTATGACAATGAGATTTCAGTCCATCCACTCTCCAATCTGCAAGGACCTTTAATTTGTCTTCCAATCTCTTTCCATTGTGTAAACATTTCATAATAGAGTAAAAAAAACATAAACTTCATGAACAATAATAATAGAATAAGATATATTTATATGCAATCCAACTCTAACCTTGTTCCCCCATATTTGAAATTTTAAATCATGAAGATATTTATATCCCATCATAAGTATGTGCTCGCTCAAGTTAGTGAAGCTCCAATGCTAATTAACTAAAACCTTGTCCATATCATTATTGGGTAATTTTTTATGTTAATTTTAAATGAAACAAAAGATCCTTTAGAGCTCTATAAACTTATCCACTCTCCAATTATTGTTGTATAGTTAGGCGTAAGAGTGGCCAAAGATATGGGATTTGAGGGTCCAAACGTACTTGGAGAACCCTTGGTGTTTATTGGGAAACCCTTGGGAAAGTTTCTCCAAGATTAGGGTTTGAACCCCTAATCTATTTGGATTTATTTACTCTCAATTGAAGGGTTCTAACCCTTTGGATTGATATTTCCTAGGGGTATGGTATTTAACCCTTAGGGAGGCCTCTCAAGTGTTGAGACTTGTATGTACAAGCTTGAGACAGACCCTTTTGGGATCCATATGATTCCATGTGATTTCCAAGGTTCGAAGGCCTTGGATTAGCATCCATGTGGAGGGGACACTTGGCAAGATCTCCTCAAGTTTCCCCCCTTAGGCTTGAGGTATAAATATGGGTTGAGTTGGTTGGGTGGATACAAGCATCTCTCACCCCTTGTGGGCTAGGCTAGTTAGTTTATTATTTGATTGTCCTTAGTCTTGTTGTGTGGAGCCACAACATTTACACATCCAACGATCATAGTAAAATCTAATGTACAAAGAGATATGATGTTTTAAATAGTGAAACCCTATACTTGTGTCACCAACTTAACAATGCTATCTATCCCCTTTTGAAAATCCTTCTATGTAACTCTATTTTCTCCTAGTAAACATTCTACTACCTCATATTTATTTGCTTTACATTGGAACAATGTTTGAGTTTCTACAAAAGGAAGACCTTGAAATATGAAGAGAAAGCAAAGGATTGGTAGAGTCCAATGTAGATCTATTGATCTAGACACTTGTGTGAATTTCAAAGAGCTACGTATGTCCATTTCCATCTTATGCTTGAAAGATGATATGGACCAAAAAACAGGTTGTGGCCAGTATATGTAATGCTTTGAAAGTGCTTGTAACACTCGAGTGGTTGCTCTCCCACTAAACTAGAAGGAAATATGATAGTTACAAAGAAAAGCATACTGAGATCACTAAGTAAATAGTATAAAAATACTCACAATGGATTGGATATTTATTTCTATTAGAGTCTTCCAAATTCATGGTTGAAAATCGAAAGACGTTGTACAATAGCAACCATCCCACCATGTGTTTGACGCTTAAAGCCTAGGAGTTTACCCTTCCAATACAGATCCAAATCTTCATAATCTAAAACACCAGGAGACCAAATCTAGCCGATTGCATGAACCCCATGCATCTTTGCAAAACGCATGTGGTAGCCAACTTCCTTCCATTTTTTTGATGTTGTGGCATGTCATTATGTGAACTTCATCTTTTGGTCACCTACGAGCTATGGGTTTCCATGGGAGTCCACATTGTTGTAGTTGTTGTAGAAGTTGGATGAGAATTACAGGAGAAGTAGAGCTTCTTTTGTATGGTAGGGAGGGAATAGAGGTCAATTAAAATATGAACTTTTGGGTTTTGGGTATGAAAATGGGAGTTCAAGGAGGGAGAAGAGAGTTTTTTGAGTTACTTTGAAAAGAACTTACTTTTCTGAGCTCTAATTATGCATGGATTTTGAATTAGAACTCAAAAATAGCACTTTTCACCTTGAAAAGTAATAGGGGTTAATTTGATGGTATTCTGATAAGTTTATAACTTTCAAAAAATTTTGAATTTTTGAGCCGAGCTTGATCACAAGATTTCTTCTCTCTTTAGAAGTCAACCTTGAACCTAGGGGAATCTTGTCCCCTCCTCCCCCTTCAACCTAGTAATTTATAGGGTATAGATTGTGGACACCACCTTCTTCTGATTTGTCCATCACTAGTCACTCCTTAATCTAAAAGACCCGTGCAAGTTTCAGATTTTTCCCCTAATATATGTATGTAAAATGTGGAAATCTAATAGATGCATTTGAAGTTTTTTTATTCTTTGCCGCAATGTGATGTAGTAAGATGGACTTTGATGATTCACGCATGTGATCAACATGGTCATAGCCCAAAAGCATCGGTTCTATTTGCAAAAATGTAGTGCAAAAGTGTGAAACATAATCGTGCTACATAATGCTGCAAACAACATATCCAAAACTTGTTCGAGTGAATTCTGTAATTGAAGAGTGGCTGTGCTTTCAAATTAGATCCACTCTGTTATGAGGTACTTATAAATGAAGCGGACAAAATTAGATAACTCTTTAGCAACTGCGCATAGTTTCGTTTTTTTTTTCATCTTCTTCAACTTAAATGTATACCTTCTGTTTGTTTCTTTCTAGATAAAATGGGTTTCCCAAAACTGTTAGAAAACATGTCCTCATGTACAGATTTTTTTTTTTCCTGGAATCAAATTCGTCTATATACAGACGTCAAATCGTTTTGTTTTATTTTGATTTTATAAGGTCTTTCGAACGAGACATAATAGTGTTTTGCATCGTTTGTTTTCTTTCTTTGCGTGAGAGAAGATGCAAATACAAAAGTGTTTTTGTTTCTTTTGTTTTAATGCAAAACCTCAAGAGTAAGTGCTACAACAACTCTCCAATTTGCATCATTCATTGATCGGATATATAACAACAACTCAATCTGTTTGCCAAAAATTCGAATTCTATATGCCCTGTTGAATAGATGGTCTGTTGAAACCTTTGGGCATATCTATAACCTTAGGAATCATGCATTCTCTTCAAGATGCGTGATTGAAATTGTTTTGATACGCATTCTTAGCTTAGAGAATTCACCTACGCTCTTGAATCTCTAATTCTATCCGTATGCGTTCAGCATTTCTGAAATGATTTTCTTTTTTTGTCAAAAGCTATCAAAATTACCAAGATTCTAAGTGAAAGTTTTCAATGTTTAGAGTTTGAAACATTTCAAGATTTTGTTGAATCTAGCTTATCTTTGTGCATGAATTCCTATAGCTTTGTATAAATTGTGGTTGGAATTGATTCAATTATTGGAAAAAGTAATGGATCGTTATAAAAGTGTTTCACCCCATGGGTTCCGATTGATAGTTACTAAAAACAAGCTTTGGATCTTTTGTTAGATGAACATCACCACCCTGAAATCCCATTTCTCAAAGTAGAGCTTCACACTTTTTTATGCATTCATCCGCAAGAGCTATAGGCTTGATGAAATATGCATAATCCAAGTGAAGATGACCCAACTTGTCAATGATCCTTAACTCTGCATGCAATGTACATATGTGTACATTACTCATTCTATTGGAAGTATGGAATCCCAAAGCATGGAAGAAGATGAGTAGTTATGTACGTTAACAGGAGAGGTAGCCTCTAGAAGATCTATGAGAATCATATGCTTATCCTCTAAGAGATCTAGAAAGGGGGGCTCCAAGGTATCTCCAATATCAAGATTCGAAGTGAGTCAAAAGTTTTCAATGCTTCAAGTTTGAAGCATTTCAAGATTTTGTTGAATCCAGCTTATCTTTGTGCACGAATTCCAATACCTTTGTATACATTGTGATTGCAATTGATTCAATATGGAAGACATCCTCACTTCCAATGAGCATGCTAAGTCTAGAGACATTTCTTTGACTCAAGTACAACCAGATATTGATATGCTCCTACCTTGCAAAGTTGATGTTGATTCAAAAATGATCAATGAAAGCTTCCACAAGTGCACACTCAAGCAATCAGGGGGATTGCTTAGTAAGGGGCCACTAGCTTATTGAAACTCATAAAGTGACAAAAAAACATGGGATAAAACCAATTCAAAGTACTTGGTGTCTATATCTAACTTGGAAAAGATCCCCTAGAAGGTAGGATGTCATTTTCTAAGAAAATAGGATTCATCACACCTAAGTGTGATAATTGATTGATTGAGAGGTATGTCGGGGATTCAAATTAACCATTAAACAAAGCTACCTTTGCAAACATAGATCATCTGTTGTGTGATTTTAAATAGGCCAACCATGAAACTATAAGGCTAGAAGCCAAAAAAATCAAATAGTATGTGGATAGATGTGCAAATGAAGAATGACCTTTTGCGGAAAAATTGATCTATTTGTTTTTATATGGACTATGAAGTGGATAATTAAGGACTTTCTAATATGTTAAGAGACTTTACAACATTGATGTGTACAAAGGAGTGTATAGACCTTGAGGAAAACTTGGTTAAGGACGTGAAGCCACCCCAAAATTAACCTAAGTGAAAAGATTTATGGTGTGTATGCTCTTCCGATAAAGCATATGTGGAAGTGTTGGCATAATTAGTGGATAAAAGGATCTGAATGCTGAATCAAAACATTTATGGACCATATCCTCAAGACCTACTAGGATACCTATACGATGAAAATGTTTATAGTGTGAAGGTGGCCACCCAATTTAAGCTTGTTTGCAAGTTGGATTTTGCACCATACCCCCTTTTACTCATGGAAAATTAGAGATTCCAAAAGTTTTCGTGTACAAGTATATTGATTAGAAGTTCAACAATCACGTGATAGACAATTGTCCCTACAATAGACATGTGAGATAGCCTCTAGAAGATCCATAAGAATCATATGCTTCTACTCTAAGGGATCAAGGAAGGGGGGATGCAGGAATCCTCAATATCAAAAAACCCCTTTAGCTTAGAGACAAATAGAACAACATTACTACCCCCCACCTCAACCTAGCTTAATACAAAAACCTCCTCATTCTCAAAGCATGGTGAGATTAACATATATTCAGTTTGAACATAATGGAAAGCAAGTGGTAGTTGCAACATTTAATATGAATTCATTCAACCATGACAATGATAGTAAACATTTTGAGTATTCCCACTATGTCAATCCCTGCAATGGCTATGAAAATTATATGAGCAGCAATATCATGAATACAAAATTATTTAGATCCATTTGGAGATAACATGTTAACTTGATGTATGCAAGACCTAGGTCCCCTACTCGTAATAACCAAAACCCTAGACCATTACCTCCTAATGTATTGTGCCATCATTGTGGTAGGAACTATTTAATAAAAAATTGTCGCATTCCTAATTTGCCTCCTAGAAGAAAGGAGGAAGGGTATTGTTTAAATTGTGGCAAAGATAATCTCTTTAGATATTGCCTTAAGAATTCGATTTGTGCACAAAAACCTTCACAAGTTAATGTGATTGACATAAATGACCCGTTTAGTACCGAATTGCATATTGTGATACCTGCGAAAGCCACAACCAAAGCCAAAGCTAAGAGGAAAGAAGTTGAAGTCCATCTGAGTGAAAGTTTAAAGGTTCTAATATTCAAGTACAACTGATATTAGAAAGGTCCTTCGAGTCCTTTGAATCACCAAAAATAACAAAAGCACAAAATTGGTATAATATGAGAGAAAATATATAAAATAATTTGGACAAACGACTCAAATATAGCTTTGTATGATGGAAGATAATGCACCTATTTAAAGGAATTAAACTAGAGAATATGAGAAAATCTTTGATATTCATCATAGTTCCTACATGACAAGCAAAGGACCAAGAACTAGTGAGGACAAATTTTTAAACCATGGAAGAACTCAAGAAGGAAATTTGCACATTGAACCTTGGTGAGATACTCTGAAATCAAGCCTCAACTTTGTAAGAAAATCGTGGATCTGTTAAAGTGTGATAAGCAAAAATTAGAGGAAACAAATATGCTTAGAAAGATGAGTTGTCAAGTGGTGAAGTTGGTCTAGCAAACCAGCATAGGACCAACCCTAGATCTTTGGATATGTAAAATAGGCCTTTTGGGCTTGTGGTTAATGCAATAAAACCCAATATGTACTTTGCAACATCAAAATGAACAAGTTGATGCAAAATCGATAACGTGCACTTTGACTAGCTCACAAGAACCTTCTAAAAATGGATGGAAGTTATGAATTCAAACACTAAGAGCAGCCAGCACAATAACTAGAAATATTCCTCTTAAGGGAGTGTCATACATAGGTGTGGCTTGTTATAATTCTTAAAATCCCTAATTTATATGAGCTATAGAACGAGCAATCACCTTAACACTAAATTAGTGTCATCCCAAAATTTCAGGGAGCTGGAGCGAATGATCGTGAGACTAAAAATCTTCAATATCTCTAAAGTAAGGGACCAAATGATCTGAAAACTAGTAATACATTTTCAATGAGACCTTAAACACTCGATTTGGACCTCTATAGAGAGAGCAACACTCTCTGCAACTTGAATAAATCTGAGGAAGAAGGAGCAATAAACTCAAGTCTCACCAAGCAATGAACAAGAACTATATGTATTGCTTCAAATCATCATGCTACTTAGTGTAAAAATGTTATGGAATCTTTATATAGACTCTTGAGTACATGGACATTCCTTTTCTTCAACAATTTGAATTCGAATTTAGGGGGGTTTTTTAGTTTAGATTGATTGGCATCTATTCCAACAATCTACAAAAAGGGAAATTTGAAATCACACCTACCTTTTGATTGATTGATTGAGAATGAATCCCAACCACTTCTAACTCGTGGCTTCTAGGCCTTTTACTTTTCCCTCTTACAAAGTTAAATGCTTTGCAACTTACATAAGAGGGTGATCATATTATCAAACTCTCAATACAACAAATGAATGTAAATAAAACTCTACAAGGAGTATATGTGGCATCATTCAAATGATGAGTTTGATCAAGATTATGTCCACTTCAAGCATAATGAAATCTTGTTGTTCCAACACTCAAGAAGACTAGTTGATAGTCAAAATACTTGTAGACAAAGTAGGATATTACGTTGAAGGTGATGAGGGAAACACTTATCTCATGGTCACATGAGTGGATGGATATATGATGAGGACTATCCTTGATACTAGTGCAAGAGTAGGAAGATCTAGGAAAAATGAGGTAAAACAACTTTAAGACCAACACCCAAACTTTTCAGGGACCACATGGGAGTTTTCACTTAAATATTAATCCAAACCAATAGTTAATCCTATGGAACTACCAAAGATAAGGTCAAAATTCTAGCAAAGAAGAACAAGAAAAGAAGAAGTTGCAAACTTGTAAAACTTTTTTTAGACAATCTTGGTACAATGATGCAAATATAGTTGCAAATAATGTATCTGAATGCAAAGCACAAGGAAGACTCAAGTGGATACCAAAGACCCAAGTAACTCAGCTAGCTCAAGAAAATATGCCTTGAGGGAAACCACCAAGAAAAAGTTCGCCTAAACCTCATAAAAAATATCTCAAGCACAAGCCCAAAAATCTCCATAGGAATAGTATTGGAAAGGGCCCAATGTATCTAATATTTCGGTGCCCAAAAAATTAATTATGGCTCAACACAATCACATTTAGATCTAAATCCCTAAGATCCATAATTCCATGTCAAATAAGGTCAATGAGACCAATGGGTAGAAAACAAAAGAAGACGTCCTCAAGGAAGCACATAGTTGCTACGAAGAGGCAAACACAAAGGGCACCCAAATAGAAATTCTAGACAACAAGTAAAGTGATCGAGTGCAATAACACTACAACATATCGAGGGTATACCGAGGCTGCTACCGAGGCAAATGAACGGGCGGGATTTCTTCGCGACATCGGTGTAGCAGTCGGTACAGGCATCGGAAAGAAAGTGTCAGTATGGCGCCGGTATAAGCGTCGGTATAACCGTCGGTATACACGTCGTAAATATCGACACTCATACCGACGCAAATACCGACGGCCGCCTAGGTGTACCGACGCATATACCGACGACCATACTGGAGCTACTGACGCGTATACCGACGACCATACCTGCACAAATTTTTTTGGGCAGAGTGTGTTGTCTTTTGCTACAGCATGATGTTGTTTAGCAAAAGACAATACACTCTGCCCAACTGAGTACATGTGTTATGTACTATAATGGCAACCAAAACATAAACTTATATGAGTAAATATGAACAATGATTCATGTACAGAAAGTCATATACTCCATAAATGAAAAATGTACAAAAGTATGGCAAAGCACTTCCATATATGAATTGAATACAAAATTATGGTACATCATTGCCACATAGGAGTGTAATACAAAATTGTGGCAATGTGACAAAACACTTCCATATAGGAATCGAATACAAAATTTTGGTTCATCATTTTCGTATGCGAGTGTGATACAAAATTGTGGCATTGATCAAAATGTTTACACCTACAATCCTGCATCAAAACATATGTATAAAATAAGACCAATTAACAATTTATAAACAACAACTAAAAGCACGAAACCAAGATATAACTTTACCTAATCAAGAATATTCTCCCATGAGACGATTGCACCGCATCCCTCTAAGTCTTGTAACAGTGCAGTCAGTCCATGTTGATATCCATATGATTCTTCAGTTCGCATTGGAGGACGACCCACTGCCAACTCCTATAGTAAATATGCAAAATGTTAGATGAATATACATAATATACTTAATACAAACAACTTCAATAATTAACATCATACTTACAAATTGGTAGTGCATACTGTCGTATCCGCCGCTACCTAAATGCGACGTTCCAATTGTATCTAAACGAGTGGTCGCCGCATCTCTCTGTTGCCGATACCGATCAGGAGTATGTTGATGCTCATCCTGAATCGATTCCCATTCTTCCGCATCTAGCCATACAGGCTTCGATAAGCCTGTTTTGAAAGCATCGCGAGCTTCCGATCCTCAATGCGACATCACTTCGCGTTCTCTATGTTGTATCCATTCGGAACTTACAATAGGATTGCCAGGTGCTGGCCGGTACTCTTCATATATACATTGTGTGATATAATTTTTAGAGTCTCTATCCTGTTTGTTCCATTTTAACATTACTGAATGACCAAATTCGATAGAGCAGAGTTGTCGTATCCGCTGACCCATTGACTTTCCCGCCGCATCCATAACTGGAGCTCCATTACGGATATGATAGATCTTTGATTCATCATGATCATGTGCACCCCAAGGTGTACGTGGAGATCCCATCTGATGCATTCAAGTATACATATGCATTCAAGAATACATATGCATTCAAGTATACATATGCATTCCAGTATACATATGCATATGCATATGCATACATGTATACATATACATATGCATATGCTTGCTTGTATACATACTTGTACGTATACATATGCATATGCATGTGTGTATACATATACATATGCATTCATGTATACATATGCATTCAAGTATACATATGCATTCAAGTATACATATGCATATGCATTCAAGTATACATATGCATATGCATTCAAGTATACATATGCATTCAAGTATACATATGCATTCAAGTATACATATGCATATGCATATGCATATGCATACATGTATACATATACATATGCATATGCATATGCATACATGTATACATATACATATGCATATGCATATGCATACATGTATACATATACATATGCATATGCTTGCTTGTATACATACTTGTACATATACATATGCATATGCATGTGTGTATACATATACATATGCATTCATGTATACATATGCATTCAAGTATACATAAGCATTCAAGTATACATATGCATATGCATTCAAGTATACATATGCATTCAAGTATACATATGCATTCAAGTATACATATGCATATGCATATGCATACATGTATACATATACATATGCATATGCTTGCTTGTATACATACTTGTACATATACATATGCATATGCATGTGTGTATACATATACATATGCACATGCATGTATGTATGCATACATGTATACAGATACATATACATGTATGTATGCATATGCATTCATGTATGTATGTATATGCATTCAAGTATACATATGCATATGCATATGCATGCATGTATGTATATGCATTCATGTATGCATTTGCATTCATGTATGCATATGCATTCATGTATGCATATGTATACATATGCATTCATGTATGCATATGCATTCATGTATGCATGCATATATGCATATGCATTCATGTATGTATGCATGCATGTATGCATATGCATGCATATACGCATATGCATTCATGTATGCATATGCATGCATGCATGTATGTATATGCATGCATGTATTCATATGCATGCATGTATGCATGTATGTATGCATATGCATGCATGTATGCATATGCATTCATGTATGCATATGCATGCATGTATGTATATGCATTGATGTATGTATATGCATGCATGCATGTATGTATACATATGCATGCATGTATTCATATGCATGCATGTATGCGTGTATGTATGCATATGCATGCATGTATGCATATCCATGCATGTATGCATATGCATTCATGTATGCATATGCATGCATGCATGTATGTATATGCATTCATGTATGCATATGCATTCATGTATGCATATGCATGCATGCATGTATGCATATGCATGCATGTATGCATATGCATGCATGTATGCATATGCATGCATGCATGCATGCATGTATGCATACATATGCATGCATGTATGCATGCATGTATGCATGTATGTATGCATATGCATGCATGCATGTATGCATGTATGTATGCATATGCGTGCATGTATGCATATGCATTCATGTATGCATATGCATTCATGTATGCATATGCATGCATGCATGTATGTATATGCATTCATGTATGTATATGCATGCATGCATGTATGCATGCATATATGCATGCATGTATGTATACATATGTATGTATGTATGCATGTATGTATGCATGTATGCATGTCTGTTAGCATATGCATGCATGTATGCATATGCATGCATGTACGCACATGCATTCATGTATGCATATGCATGCATGCATGTTTGTATATGCATTCATGTATGCATATGCATTCATGTATGCATGCATGCATGCATGTATGCATATGCATGCATGCACCTATGAATATGCATGCATGCATGTATGCATACATATGCATGCATGCATGTATGCATACATATGCATGCATGTATGCATACATATGCATGGATGTATTCATATGCATGCATGTATGCATACATATGCATGCATGTATTCATATGCATGCATGCATGCATGTATGTATGCATATGCATTCATGTATGATTATGCATGCATGCATGTATGTATATGCATTCATGTATGTATATGCATGCATGCATGTATGCATGCATGTATGTATACATATGCATGCATGTATTCATATGCATGCATGTATGCATATGCATTCATGTATGCATATGCATGCATGCATGTATGTATATGCATTCATGTATGCATATGCATTCATGTATGCATATGCATTCATGTATGCATATGCATGCATGCATGTATGCATATGCATGCATGCATGTATGCATATGCATGCATGTATGCATGTATGCATATGCATGCATGTATGCATGTATGCATATGCATGCATGTATGCATGTATGCATGTATGTATGCATATGCATGCATGTATGCATATGCATTCATGTATGCACATGCATGCATGCATGTATATATATGCATTCATGTATGCATATGCATTCATGTATTCATATGCATGCATGCATGTATGTATGTATGCATATGCATGCATGTATGTATGCATATGCATATGCATGCATGTATGTATACATATGCATATGCATGCATGTATGTATACATATGCATATGCATGCATGTATGTATACATATGCATGCATGTATTCATATGCATGCATGTATGCATGCATGCATGCATGTATGCATGCATGCATGCATATGCATTCATGTATGCATATGCATGCATGTATGCATATGCATGCATGTATGCATATGCATGCATGTATGCATATGCATGCATGTATGTATGCATATGCATGCATGCATGTATGCATATGCATGTATGTATGCATATGCATATCCCTCTCTCTCTCAAACAAAAATAAAGAGAGAAGATCGATGTTAGAAAACAAAAATATAAAGAAAGATAAAAGAGTGATATATGTCTTACTTAAATTGATGTAATTGTTGAATTAAGGTTGTCAAAATCCACTTGAAGTTCTCCTTCGTTGAATTTCCAAAGATTTGATCTCAAAAATCTCCTGCAAAACTAGAGAGAGAAGATATTAGAAAAGCAAAAACATAAAGAAAAAAACAGAGTGATACAATATGTTCGATTACTTACCAAAGCATCAGATCTATGAAAATAGAGGTGTGTTTAGAGAGAGAGAGAGGGAAGGAGAGGGAAAGAGAGAGAATTGTTTGAATCACGGTAGGCAAAATCTACTTGAAGTCCTTCGTCGAATTTCCAAAGATTTGATGTCAAAATCTCTTGCAAAACCAAACAAAGAACATATTAGTAAAGAAAAAACATAGAAAAAGAAAAAAGAGTTTTACAATATGTGCGATCTACTTACCAAAACTTCAGATCTAACAAGATAGAGGTTTGTTTAGAGAGAGAGAGAAGGAGGGAGAGAGAGTGAGAGAGAGAGAGGGAGAGAGAGAGAGAGAGAGATAGTGAGAGAGAGGGAGGGACAGAGAGAGAGAGAGGGAAGGGAGGGAGAGAGGGAGAGAGAGAGAGAGGGAGAGAGAGAGAGAGGGAAGGGAGGGAGAGAGGGAGAGAGAGAGAGACAGAGAGAGGATGACAAACAGAGATCTCTACTGTTGGCACGCGCAAACCCGAAAGGAGAAGCTCCAGATTCAAAACGCTCTCAATGACGAATTTTGGGTCCGGGCTCGGTTAAAAAGAGAGCGTCGGTATAAGCGTCGATAGTTTCAGAAGAATACCGACGTGTATACCGACGCGCATACTGACGCTGTCTTTCCTAGGCAAAACAACTTTCCCAAATTCTCCGAGGGGTATACCGACACCGAGAGCTGACCGTCGGTACACTGACCGTCGGTATTCCCTCGATATGTTGTAGTGTAAAGAAAATTTGGATTCCCAAATCCAAGATTCAAGTGTCCACTCCATCCTACAAGAAGCAATCACAAGCTCATAGGACCAAGCAAAGACTTAAAAGACAACAAATATGGAGCACACAATACCCAATGAATGTGAACCCAATTTGGGTACCCAAATGCCATATCTAATCATGAAAAGATGGTAGATATATTTGGTAGCCCAAGCAAAAGAAAGTCAATCCAAACAAGTCAAGGATTTCAAATATATGCGCAACAAAAGACATCCTCAAAGACAATGGAATCCTTTCCTAAAGGAATCTCTACGGTGAAAGCCAAAATCAAGATACCCAATGTATGACAAAGCAAAAATTCATCAACAAAAACCAGAAAATAATGGGTTGTGAGGCCATGAATAACTTCAACATTAAAAAAAACATACTAGATTAGATAAGATTTTATATCATATCTAGAGGAATTTTAGTTAAAAAAGACAAGGCTCTTCATGCAAGAACCATGTGCTCATCATCCGACGGAAAATGGATATGGAAATCAAGTTACTCTCATGATGAACCCATCTATTCTTGTGCACCTAAAGTATGTCGTAGTAGATCCACATGATATGGCCTTGCATCAAGACATCTAGCTTATGATCTCTATTTAGTTGTGCACATCTTCAAAAGAATTGGGTTTCACCTCATTGTAAAATGGATTTATCTCATTAGGTGTACTGTAGTTGTTTTGTCCTTCTATGCTGCTAACTATCAAAATCTTATCATTTGAGACATAACTGTATATATTCTACCTTTGCTTAGGCTAGGATAAGAATGAAAATACCAAAAGTAAAAGAGAAAAAGAAAGGATCAAAAGAAACGACAAACATAAAAAAAAAAGCATAAAATAGAGATTCTTGAGTCTATCCAATAGTTAGAAGAGCTATGGCAACTATGATGTTACTTGCTACATATGTGTTGCACTTGGTAAAAAGCTTCAATTATTCAACAAAGAAGTGAAACTAGATTATCAAAACATCTGGAAGCACTTGTATAAAGAGTGGAAAAATACTGGCTACAAATCCCAAGAATGGACACTGCAAAGAAGTTTCATCATCCGAATATACAAAGGTCAAACATGACATCTATGAGGTTTGATGTTTCATTCTTCTTAGACTAGGAAACTTATGATTGACATGCCAGTTACCAATTAGCTCAACACGCATCTCATTGCACCATAATTCTTTCAATGCATTCTAGAGTAGGCATGCATAGGGCTATATTACAAGCCCATGAAAAGGTGCATTTGTTCATATCCAATGCATTGTACCCTTGGTTCATCTATCGACAAGGATTAAGCTATACAAATGGAATGTTGTTATGTATTGTTTACTCATGTCATGTTGAACCACTCACATAGATAAACTAAACGATTTCAATGGATCAATTTTCAATAAAAAGTATGAAAGAAGAACCAAAAAGATAGGAGTAAGTTATAAGAAGGAGATATATACTAAGGCAATGTAACACATCAAAGTAATAGATTCATTACTTGCAAAGACTCTAATCTATGGCTCTTGAGTAAGCTCTCTCACTAGGGTACCAACAAGTCACACCCATGGAAGAGGATGAAAGACACTAAGAGGGGAAGAATGTGACATAGAGCATCAGAATGAAGAAAAATAGAAGCAAAAAGGAGCTACAAAGTAGGAAGAGATTTAAGGGGCATATTAAAGTTTTTAAAAAAATTGTTAATCACTTATTAACAAAGCTCATTTGGATGTGTGATAAGCCTTGGGAATGCATTAAGGGGAGTCCGCTAGTTGCATATCCCATGTGATGTATCATAGTTGACTTCATTTTTCTACTCTACGACTCATTTTTGGAAGTATTTATTCCATTTGTGTAAAGGGATCTAATTAAGGTCACATGTACATAAGTCAAACTATTATCATTTTGTTGAAATTTCTATCATTTTGGATAAAGAAATAACTCAAAGAAGTGCAATTTTGCAACTCCTACTTCTTAAACTCTTTACTCCTTTGTGAGCTCTTATACATGTCTATGACATGGCTAGTTAAGTTGTCTACCCCCTCCCCGTCTTTTTCCATCATTCTCTAGCATATTCTAGGTGTTAGGATCATTAGAATGTAGGTAGGTATTCCCCAAATCCTAACTTTTTTTCCATAACTTTGCCCAATAGAGTCGAGATGATTCTAGAACACGTCCAAAAGAAGATCCTTGTTGAGATCTTGGAAACGAACTTGATATTGGCTACATTTTGATATCCAAACTAGGATTTATGGTCATTTTAGTATTATTTACTATGTGTGTGTATTGGATTGCATGGTTGAGTGAGTAAAAGGTGGTATGAGTGTATGTTTAATTGCCCTAAGTCTGTCTTTGCCTATTCCATGTGTTGACCATCATTTAGGTACATGCTTCTATGCCCTTGGCTCAATCGGCTTTCAGTTTGAAAATTTAGCATGTTTAGGTTAAGCCAGCACTTCATTATGCTAGTAGGACAGTGGTTGCTAGGTAGGATCACTTCTTGATTATTGTTGTACTTTTTTGGTGCCGCGTTTGGGTCATTGATGTGAAGCACCATCACATGTGTGCACTCCACTCATGATAGCTTAACTAGGCCAATAACATGGTTACAATAGCTCTACACTTAGCCACTAGGAAAACCATTTGTTAATGAAGAAAGATGACAATTTAGATATTAAACTCAATGAGAGCTCAAGCTCCTAGACTTTGTTTGGTTATAAGGAGTGAGATATTGAGAAATCTCATAAACCTCTTTTTTATCCATTTTACGTTCTCATCCCTGCTCATTTGAAGTGGACATGGTGAGGAAGGGGTGTCCTAAGAAGTTCCACAAGCATCAAAGAATTTTCCATGCATTGGTGGCTTCTTGAACATGTAGGGACCTTCGAAATAAGGTAAGACAAGTCTTGCTACTCTTTCAAAGTGACAAGTGTTGCTATTGTTTCAAAGTTTGCTCTCTCTATCGTTGTCTATTTATGATGATATGAAGATATATCAAAGTTTAGTGTTCAACTCCATATGTTTGGAATATGCAAAAAAGGGGCAGGATATCTCTTATGCACGTAGGGTAGCAAAATCCAATTTTTAATCTTTCTCTCTTCCTCCTCTTTGATTTGATACCCCTTATTGGGAAGACGCTCGGACTGATAATTTGGTATTGTTTCATTAGGCTAAGAAGTAGCAGTTCTTGCCAACATGCTCATATGTACATTACATTATTTGGGACCCACTAAACAAAACAGGAATAATAGAGTTAAATGATCTTGTCCCTTCTAAAATATAATATGAATTCCTTTTTGTTGATATGCTTTCCTAACAAATAGTTTTGATTCTCATCAGACAAAAAAAAACATAGTTAAAAATGCTTTAAGATATGCCAACATAGGCAAATTATGTTCTGAAACTTCTTCTGAATTATCCTATATAACTTGCAAAAGTAACGCTCTATCAAAATTTTTACATCCAAAGTACGTATTACAATCAAGATATATTTTGAAACTGCTGAAAATGCCTTTAAAAATCAGAACGTAGAATAGCAGTTTCAATTATCGAAACGTGAATTCTCTGCTTTAACCTCTTTCCATCAATTTTCCTCTTATTATTCATTTCCACTTTCTGTGAAAGAAAAAGAAAGGCAGTTCAAATTTACTTTTCTTATAAAGAGGCAAAAAAATAGATTAGAAAAGGAGGGTGCGGGAGAAAATATCAAAGGTAGATTTTGATCAGAATCATCATCATCCTCATATTTACTATCATTGTCATGGTCATGCTTATCACTATCACCGTTTCCATGAGCACCACCGCCATCGTCATTCTTACAGCTATGATAGTTGTGGTTATGCTGCTCAAATATCTCGAGGTGACACGAAAGGATGCTGTATACTTTGATAATAATCATCGTCATCGTCATTGTCATCTCTATGTTCATCATCATCTTCCTCACATTTAATATAGTCGCCATCAGCATGGTCATTACGATCACCGCTTGTATCCGCACCATCATCAACATCATTCTCACAATTGTCATGGTTATCTCTACCATTGATTCTATCCGCACTGCCATCATCCCCTTCGGCATTGCCATGACCATCAGTTCGTTCCTCACAAATATCAGTTCCATCCCGTCCTTGATCTAGTTGACCGCCATCATTAATTAGATGGGCAACAGTCTCTGGTTCCAGAATCTGTAAGAATGGGAGCCTCCCTCGCGTGAAATGTGTTCTTCCATCAAAGAATACCTCAGATAAATGTCGTGAGAAAGCAGACGCTGCGTCTTCGAGGCTTGACTTGCCATCATGTCTATCATCATTGACATCACCGTCAGTTCCCCCCTCAACAATATCAGTTGCATCCTGTCCGTGATCTGATTGATCAACGTCACTCGTAACATGAGCAACATTCTTTGGCTTCAGAATCTGTATGAATGGGATGCACCTCCTTCGCTTGAACTTTGTCTTTGCATTACAGAAAACCTCCGATAAATGTGGAGGGTAAGCAGATGCTGTGTCTTCAAGGCTTAACTTGACTGGAGTACCTCCCCAAGAACTCCAGAGTAGCATTCTGAACGAAACCAGGTAGTTTCCTGGCTTCGGAACTTGGCGGAACACGCCCCTCATATCGAAGCAGCAAAACGTTTTCAAGTATGCCACCTCTTCAAACCTGTGAACAAAAGTGCAATAATCTAATATCTGATCTGATAAGCAGTGCAAATTTGCGCAGAATAGTTCATGAATTGAAAGTTTTCACGCATAGCACGCGTAAATATGCACCGAATAAGATCGCTGCATGTAATAAAATGAAAGATCCTAAGCAGAAATGCTTACGTCGCTCCTGGCCAAGATGTCCACCGCCAATATTATGGAATGTTTCCCCCGCGGATAGATGAAGCTCTTGGGGAAATCACGTAGCACCCTCTTCCTGAAGCTGGATGGATCCAAAATCTCTGTGAAAAATAACAAAGTTGAAATGCTCAATCCTTCTCAGAAAACTAATGCATTCAGCATGCAGGACACGCGAAGTCCGTACCTTCAGGCCGCCATCATAGACAAGAGATTAACACAGCTTTAAGTATAGATCTTTCTTGGAAACGTGAAGAAGAGGTTTCAAGATGGCAGACAAGATGCTGAAGCGGTGGGAGCCTCTTCTCCCACACAGGATCTGAAAGCGAAGCCTCGTAGAAGGCCTTGTTTACAAGCGCCAAACGGCACACTTCTCGCGGATCGTCAATGCTGGAAAGAATCCGAGATGCAAGCCACTCGTACGCGGCTAGAGGCTGCTCTGCGGCAGCTGCGTGCGAGGAGCCTCCTTCTCCAGTTTGTTCCGATACGGACATCGCTGGATAAGTTGAAGCTGTTTTCGAAATTTGGATGCGTAGAAGTGCGATGTCGGATTTAAAAAGAGATGCTATATAAAAGAAACTACATAGAAATTTCAAATATGCAGACGGTCAAGAATCGAGAAAATGAAAAATCTGAGCAGGTTCCGGTGCGTGGAAGCATGTTGATTATTTCCAAGTCTCCAGAATTTAGAAAAAGAAGCTGCTGAGCAGCTCTCGGCTTGTCGTGGAGCTTTTCTTTTTTTTTTTTTTGAGAGTACAGGAAATTTCAAATGTCCATTTGAGTGAGTTCAAATACTCTGTCTCACGACATTCAAGACATATTGCCAGTGATCTATAGATCTTCAATGGAAACATGTGTTGGGATTCTCCGAAAACTAGAAGGTTTTTCGTGTTTGGGATAAGTTGGTGAGTTTACTATGAGGTTAGAGGTCTCGAAAAGTTTTGGATAAAAATGTTGCCATTCATCATGTATAACACTTGGTATTAGATTAGTGCTTAAAAAAATTAAAACCTTTTCCAACCCCTTCTCAACCTTGTATCAGATCTAGCTCGAAAAAAATTGGGTGAGTCAGTAGTGGATGAATCAATAGCACACCTTGAATCACTTATGGAAAAGCTTTTCCATAGACATAATGAGCACAAAAATGACCACCCACAATATAGTTGTGGGATCTTCACCAACTTTTTTTATCCAAATGATGGACCCTCGAAACCTATCAATCTAGTCTTGTTCAAGGCCAAAGAGACCGAGTAATACTTGATTAATGGATTCAAAAATACAAGATCTACTACACAGAAGAAACATTGGGTCAATGTGGTGCCCTCTTTCTCTTTCATGCCTAGTAATGAGGACTTCAAGATTTTATGAATCGAAAAATCTCTACCAAGAGGAAAAGCTATCACCATATATTCATCAAAATATCATCAGTCTATGCTACATCTCTACATCCTTAGAAACTAGTGTATGGATTCGTGTATATAATAGGCATTTGAACATGATGTGAAGTAGCATGGCTTCAATCATCCTACATGGAGTCCTTGGTGACAGTTGAGTTGCTAGTGAGTACATTGTATTTCAAGTAGAACCAAAACTTGTAATGATCATCTAATGATCACAAAAGTAAAACTGTGATAAACAAGCAATTTTGTCATTGACTACTGACTCAGTAAGTCAGTGTATTCTTCGCCAAAACCAATGGGTGCAAATGAGTTGAAATTGAAATGACGATCCCAACCAAAAGCACACTGGAAATATCAATTGATAGCCTAGTAAATAGCTTAATGAGCTGCCCACTTTGTAGTCCACTTAGTAAATCTAAAAGAATAGTAAATAAATAAAATCATGCTGCAACTTTCTTGTGCAAGTTCTACATAGATTCAAAATTGTGAAATGTGCATAAATATGGTTGAAACTTGAAATCAATGTAACACACAAATATATATACATAAATGTAGTATGTATATGTGTGAGTGTATATATATATATATATATATATATATATATATATATATATATATATATATATATATATATATATATATATATATATATATATATATATCTCAAAATTTGTATAAATGTGCAAACACATACATGACTTGAGCCATATCCAAAAAACTATTTTAATGGATCTTGTACTTGTTTTTTAATCCATATCCGAGGCATCTCGAGTTGATACTCATATAGTATGCTTTGGATGACATGGTGGAATTTTCTTCGCCTTGCTATTTCCAATGATTAAACCTAGTCTTTTTGTACTGCACTTTTACTAGTTGACATATACAAGTACATGTTGCCATTCTTCTTGAATCCCATGTATCTCCCCATGATGATTTGCGAAGTAAACCTTATTGAAATCATGCTCATGTGCTGCGTAGATGTACAAGGTTTATTAATTAGACCAACCCATGTATATGTGGTATGCGGTGTGCAGTAAGTAGATGAAATAACATCACCTATATATCCACAATATCCACCATAAGCACCATTACATTACTTATCTTTGTCGAATCATTTATCTCTAAGGCTTCCTAAAAGGAGTCAGAGACTGTGTTTGAATCAGGTCCGGAGGTAGCGAAAAGCGGAAAGAAAAAACTAAAAATCCCTGCAAACAATTAACACTTCTAAGATACTTTTAACTAATTAGAGTGAAACTCTTTGTGACTCATTTTGTTTTCCAAAGATATGTTTCAACAAGGTATTGAAGCATTTTTTCTATCTTTAGGAGAAGTAAACTAGATCCTTAAAAGGATTCTTTGAGTAAATCCAAAACATCATCCAACCACAAGATACTTATGTGATATCCAACATTAGTCTGTTGACTCACCATGGTTCTATTGATGACATTTTTATAATAAAAACTAATTCCTCACTTGATAATAAGTTAGTCATTTCTCCCTTTAATGACTTCATTTCTTGGAATACACAACTATAGATAAGGGTCGTACCTGTTGGTGCAAGAGAATCCAAGCCCACATACTTGGATGATTAGTATATTTCTTTTGGAGCCTTATATGATCATTGATGCATTGTAAAATCAATTACATTTACCTTTGTAAAAGAACCCTATTTCCACGAGGAGTTAAAAAGCATCAAAATTTGATTCATTTGGTAGTTGATTGATGAGAGAATATATCCTATAGTTTAGCATTTACTTTTAGGTGGACTTTTGAATTTGAATTCAGAAGATTGGCTTCAAACTCAATTATAAAAAGAGGATCAAATGACCTGCATGACATCTCGACTTGGGGGATCATTTTGAAGAAGATACATTGTGATAGAGCTCACTCCATAGCTCAATCACCTTTATCACATTGTGCAATAAATTATTTCCAATGACATTATCTTTGTATATGATCTAATACATACATTTCTATTACATCTTCACTTCACTTCTCTACCATGACTACTTCAGTATAGTGGTATTCTTAGAGCTTGTTCTCAATGTATGATTGATCATTTGTCATGAAAAGCATCATAGATTTAGTATACTGTCTAGTTTATAGCTACAAAATCTCATAATCATTGGTCATCTCAATCATGATATATTATCATTTCTTTACTCTCTAGTCTACACTTTGATGCATCCCAAAAATGTTGGGACACTCATATGATTTGCTAAATATCATGCTAAGCGTGTGGTTCATCCTTTTTATTGAAATCACTCATGGTTGGTAGTTTTCTAATTTTATTAGACATCACCAAAAGGAATTAGGCTAATTGCTACTATGCTCAGAGCAGTGTTCATTATGCTGAATAGATGTAGAGACAAAAATAGCAATTCTATGACCTTGGATCAATTGATAGAAGAAGAACACATAGTAAGGTAGATCATAAATGGCATCAAATCAGATGATAAGTGGGAGTCCTTCACCACAACAATGGACCTTTATATGGATATAAAAATACCTGACCTCAACACCTTGATGGGGCAACTCTTCTCCCATGAGACAAAGCTCAAAGAGAATAGTGACAACTCTAGAGGTAACCAATCTTCTGCCCTTTATGCAAGTAGAAATAAAAGTAAGGATAAGGGTAAAAGAAACAAGAATCAAAAAGAGGCTAGTACCTCTCAAGTTAACTACACAGGTAGAGAAAGAGGTACTAGAGGAAGGGGTAGAGGAGGAAAGCAAGGCAGAGGAAGATCCTACAACACTCCACCTTGCAACATGTGTGGTCTTAACAACCACACCATAGAAGAATGCTTCAAGAACACAATGAATCAAAGGCGAAGAGGCTTCCATAGATGGATCTATGGATAATCCAGAGTCGAGTTCAACAATGGAGGAAGAAATTACAATCATAACTATAACCAAGACACCAACAACAACAATTATCAAGTAGGTTTTAGAGGAAGAAAAGATTATAACAACTAGAGAGAAGACCAATAAGACTCTCTACTCATCATGAACATGACATCCAAGCAAGGTAAAGATTATGAGCATCTTTTCTATATTGATTTAGGTTGTTCCAATCATGTGGCTGGAAATGTAGCATTGTTATATGATCTTGACGAACCCAAAGGGAAACATGAACTACAGATAGGTGATGACACTAGACACTCTGTCAAGAAAATTGGAAATCTCAAGGCTTCTAATGGTAACATGAACCTCTTAAGTAAGGTTTTGTATTTGCCAACTATAACCAAAAACCTAATTAGTGTTGGATAGATTGTTGAGAAAGGCTTACAAGTCAAATTCACAAGGCATGGAACATATGTGGAAGACCCTCAACAAGGCTTCAAGAGAATTGGAGAAGGTGAGAAATCTGGTAGAATCTTTACATTTGAGATTAAAGAAACCAGAAACATAGCACTCTTTAACTACAAAGATCAAACTCTATCTGGACTACAGATATGGCATAAAATGCTTGTTCTTATAAGGGAAAGAACACTAAAGCAAATATGCAGGGATCAAAGTGTGCTTGGCATTCCAAATGTATCCAAGCAACATACGATATACAAATGTGGAGCATGCCAATTTGGCAAAGCTCATAGGCAACCATTCAATAGAAAGGGGTACATGTAGGAGGACTACATGGAGCTTGTACACACTGATGTGTGGGGTCCTAGCAAAGATCCATCAATCTCAGGTTCAAGGTATTATGTTTCATCTATAGATTAATATAGTAGATGGACAATTCTCTACTTCATGAAGCATAAGGATGAAGTATTTACATGTTCCAAACAATATTTGGCAATGGTTGAGAGCAAAACATGTAGAAGCTTGAAGAGGATCAGATCTGATCGAGGTGATGAGTATTTCTTACATGAATTTGATTCATTGTTATAGGACAGAGTAGGTATATAAAGAGAGGTCACAACAAGATGTACTCCTGAACTAAATGGAGTGGTAGAGAGAAGGAATAGGTTGATAGCAGAGGCTGCAGGATCAATGTTTAATGATAAGAAACTACCCAACTACCTATGGGCAGAGGCTTTCTTCATAGCCACATACTTGGTTAATGGACTCCCATGCAAATCCTTGGTGCACACATTCCCTCATAGATTAGAGGAAAGCTTGGTCCTAAAGCTGAAAAGTGTATATTCATTGGGTATGACCAAAACTAGAAGGGTTATAGGTTATACAATCCCACTAACAAAGGATTTATAGTTAGTAGGGATGTAATATTTGAGGAAAATAATTCATGGTTTGAAGATCATTGTAGGAAGATCAAGTTATCTTATGATTTGGAAACTAACTTTCCGACTCTCACTCAAGAAGGCAAATAATTACCAAAAGATGTCAATTCAGAGGATGAAGAGCAGATTGACCTCAAGGCTTGGAAGTCAAGGGGCAAGACCAAATTCAAGCAATTGGAAGTTATTCTACAATCCTCTTAGGAGATCTCAAATGGAGAGTAAAAAGCCCATAATGTATGGCTATGACACATCATTAATCACTAAGCATTCTGTGTATATGACTGAAAAATCTATGACAAAAGAACCTTCATCATTTGAGGAGGCCAATAAGAAGATATAATGGAGAAAAGCCATGCAGGAAGAAGTTGAAGCACTCTAGGACAACAATACTTGGGACTTGGTTCCTAAGAAGCCAAACACGAAGGTAATAGGATCCACGTGGATATATAAAATAAAAATGAATTCAAATGGTTCTATAAAGAGGTAGAAGGCATGGCAAGTGGAAAATGGGCTTTCTCAAACCTATGGAGTGGACTATGAAGAAACTTTTTCACCTGTGGCTAAGATGCTAACAATTAGGGTTTTGGTAAGTATTACTGCTTCCAAAAATTGGAATCTATATCAGTTAGATGTCAAAAATGCATTCCTAAATGGATGGATCTCAGAAGAAGTGTACATGGCTCAACCACTAGGGTATGAAGATAAGAAAAAACTAGGTTTTGTATGCAAGCTAAGGAAGGCACTCTAAACAAGCTCCGAGAGCTTAGAACCATAGGCTTGTTACTTATTTGCAGGATCAAGGATTTGTGGCTAGTAAAGAATATTCTTCTTTATTTATAAAGAAGACCAACTCAGAAGTTATCTACTTATGTGTCTATGTGGATGAGGTTATCATCACAGGGAATGATGCTAATGGCATCAAGCAGGTTAAAGCTCAACTAATGGAAGAATTTAAAATCAATGATCTTGGTTTGTTGACATACTTTCTTGGTCTAAAACTTGTATATACAGATTCTGGTGTGTTTATTACTGAGAAAATGTATGTCCATGATATGTTGGTAAACTTTAAGATGGAGAACACCAAAATTGTAGGTACACCCTGGGAAATCAATCATAAGTGTAGTTCTCATCAAGGAGAACTTCATGAGGATGCTATGGGTTACCAAAAACTTGTTGGGAGTCTCAACTATGCAACCCTAACAAGATTAGACATTTCTTTTGGAGTAAGTACATTAAGCTAGTTTATGCATGCACCAAGAAAGCCTCGCATGGAAGCTACTAGGAGGGTGCTAAAGTATCTAAAGGGTACTATAAATGAAGGGTTGCTTTACCCATTCACTTATGACTTGGACATACAGATGTATTTTGATGTAGATTGGGTTGGCTCCAAGGATGATAGGAGGAGCACCTCAGGATACTTGTCTTCTGCAGGTTCAAAGCTAATATCATGGTCATCTAAAAATCAAGCAACTATGGCTTTGTCATCTACAAAAGTAGAATAAATAGGTTTAGCAAATTCAACTCAAGAGGCTATGTGGCTCAAGCAACTCTATGCAGATTTGGAGTTACACTCTTACACTCCAATGATTTGTAGAGACAATGCTAGTTCACTTCATTTGGCTACTAATCCTGTATATCATGCAAGGACTAAGCACATTGAAGTGCACTATCATTATGTAAGAGAGATATTTCTTGGCAAGGGCATTCAATTGTCCTATGTATCAACTCATTTACAATGTGCAGATATACAAAGTCTTTGGATGGAAACAAGATGAACAGGTTAAAAGTGATGATTGGTTTGTAGGAGATCAAGGAGGAATGAAGAAACAAGCATGTTAGTCTTGAGAGGGAGGTGTTGGTGCAAGAGAATCCAAGCCCACATACTTGGATGATTAGCATATTTCTTATGGAGTCTTATATGATCAATGCTTTGTAAAATCAATTACATTTATCTTTATTAAAGAACCTTATTTCCATAAGGATTTAGGAAGCATCAAGTCTCAATTCATTTGGTAGTTGATTGATGAGAAAATATATCCTATAGTTTAAGATTTACTTTTAGGTGGACTTTTGAATTTGAATTCAAAAGATTGGATCCAAACTCAATTATAAAAAGAGGATCAAATGGCCCACATGACATCTCGACTTGGGGGATCATTTTGAAGAAGATACATTGTGATTTGAGAGCCCACTCCATAGGTCAATCACCTTTCTCACATTGTGCAATAGATTATTGCCAATGACATTGATTTATAAAGAAGACCAACTAAGAAGTTATCTACTTATGTGTCTATGTGGATGACGTTATCATTACACGGAATGATGCTAATGGCATCAAGCAGGTTAAAGCTCAAATAATGGAAGAATTTAAAATCAATGATCTTGGTTTGTTAACATACTTTCTTGGCCTAAAACTTTTATATACAGATTCTAGTGTGTTTATTACTCAAAAAAAGTATGTCCATGATATGTTGTAAAATTCAAGATGGAGAACGCCAAAATTGTAGGTACACCCTTGGAAATCAACCATAAGCTTAGTTCTCATCAACAAGAACTTCTTGAGGATATTATAGGTTACCAAAAAGTTGTTGGGAGTCTCAACTATGCAAGCCTAACAAGAGAAGACATTTCTTATGGAGTAAGTACATAAGCCAGTTTATGCATGTACCAAGAAAGCCTCACATGGAAGCTACCAGGAGGGTGCTAAAGTATTTAAAGGGTACTATAAATGAAGGGTTGTTTTACCCATCCACTCATGACTTGGACATAAAGATGTATTTTGATGCAGATTGGGTTGACTCCAAGGATGATAGGAGGAGCACCTCAGGATACTTGTCTTTTGCAGGTTCAAAGCTAATATGATGGTCATCTAAAAATCAAGCAACTGTGGTTTTGTCATCTACAAAAGTAGAATAAACAGGCTTAGCAAATTCAACTCAAGAGGCTATGTGGCTCAAGCAACTCTATGCAGAATTGGAGTTACACTCTTACACCTCCAATGATTTCTTGAGATGCTAGTTCACTTCATTTGGCTGCCAACCCTGTATATCATGCAAGGACTAAGCACATTGAAGTGCACTATCATTATGTAAGAGAGAAATTTCTTAGCAAGGGCATTCAATTATCCTATGTATCAACTCATTTACAATGTGTAGATATACTCACAAAGTCTTTGGATGTAAACAAGATGAACATGTTCAAATTGATGATTGGTTTGCAGGAGATCAAGGAGGAATGAAGACCAAGCGTGTTAGGCTTGAGGGGTAGGTGTTGGTGCACGAGAATCCAAGGCCACATACTTGGATGATTATCATATTTCTTATGGAGTGTTATATGATCAATCCCTTGTAAAATCAATTACATTTACCTTTATAAAAGAACCTTATTTCCATGAGGAGTTAGGAAGCATCAAATCTCGATTCATTTGGTAGTTGATTAATGAGAAAATATATCCTATAGTTTAGGATTTACTTTTAGGTGGACTTTTGAATTTCAATTCAAAAGATTGGCTCCAAACTCAATTATAAAAAGAGGATCAAATGGCCCACATGACATCTCAACTTGGTGGATCATTTTGAAGAAGATACATTGTGATTTGAGAGCTCACTCCATAGCTCAATCACCTTTCTCACATTGTGCAATAGATTATTGCCAATGACATGGTATTTGTACATGATCTAATACATACATTTCTATTAAATCTTCACTTCACTTCTCTCCCATGATTACTTCACTACAATGATATTCTCAGAGCTTGTTCTCAGTGTATGATTGATCATTTTTCGTGATTTAAAGCATCATAGATTCAATATAGTGCCTTTTTTTATATCTACAAAATTTCATAATCATTGGTCATCTCAATCTTGAGATATTATCATTTCTTTACTCTCTCGTGTGTTCTCTGATGCATCCCAAAAATGTCGAGACACTCCTATGATTTGCTAAAGATCATGCTCAGCATGTATCTCATCTTTTTTATTGAAATCACTCATGATTGGTAGCTTTCAAAGTTAATTAGACATCACCAAAAGGAATTAAGCTAATTTCTACTATGCTTAGAAGCATTGTTCATTATACTGAATAGGTGTAGAGAAAAAAGTCTATGACCTTGGATCAACTTTCTACCTATCTGTTTTGATCCATTGATTAGTGGATCATGTTCCAAACAAAATAGGTGATTATTTATGATCATTAGAAAGTTAAAGAGGCCCACCACACTCTCCAGCAATTTTTCTTAGCTGGTGTGAAGTAGGTTTAAGCAACATCACTTCATCTCTGAAGACTATCCACCATCTCTTCCAACAATATCGATACTAGCCATACCGATGGTCATCCGTGACATTGGTATGACCGTTGGAAGATGCTTCAAAAAACATAAAGAACCCGATGTCAGTACAACCGTCCGAATATGCGACGGTATAATTGTCCATATGATCATCCCTATCGGCTCTAGTAATGCACATGAAAATAGCCACACTTATCCTCATGACTTTAATAATGTTATAACGATGCGTATTTCAACATCACATTTAATAAATTGAAAGCAAACTCACCTATTTTTAACATGAAAGTTGACTTCCCTTTTTTTCACTCGAATATGCATGCATACCTCCCCTCCATCTCACCTGCACTTTTCCCCCCTTTGTTGCCTGCCTCTCCACACACACACACACACACACACACACTTCTGTCTCTCACACACTCTCTCTCGCTCACTGTATCTATCTCTGACTCTCTCTCTCTCTCTCTCTCTCTTTCTTGCCCCTTGGTAAGAGATGCACTCCCTCACCTTCACTCTCTATTCCTTATTGTTTTTAGGGTTTCCTTATTTTGATTTCATTTTGTTTTTTAGGTGCTTTTTGGTGGTGGTTTTTTGTTTGATGGGAGGTGATGTTGATCATGCATGCACAATGAGTGTTTTGGAGTTACATTGATGTAAGTGATCTACATCCACGCATGTAATATTTTCTTCTTTATTAGAGAGAGAGATATTGAAAGAGAGAGAGAGAGAGGGAGAGAGATAAAAACACAACATTGATGTAGAAAAGAAAATAACAAAGCATACAAAACACCTTAATTGATACATAAAGAGAGAGAGAGGAATGAAATGAAATGTTGGTTAGAATTTGAGAAAGAGATATTGAAAGAGAGAGAGAGAGAGAGAGAGAGAGAGAGAGAGATTAAAAACACACCATTGATGCAAAAAGAAAACAAAAAAACATACAAAAACCTTAACTGATAGACAGATAGAGAGAGAGAGAATGAAATGAAATATTGGTTAACATTTGAAAAGAGAGAGAGTGCGGGAGAGAGTAAAAGGGGGGACATAAAAATTGACATGTAATGAAATTTTGATTGGCATTTGAGACAGAGATATAGAGAGAAAGAGAGAGAGAGAGAGAGAGAGAGAGAGAGAGAGAGAGAGAGAAGAGAGGGAGAGAAATTGAAATGTATAGAAATTTTGGTTAGCATTTGGGGGGGAGGGAGGGAGGGAGAGAGAGAGAGAGAGAGAGAGAGAGAGAGAGAGAGAGAGAGAGAGAGAGAGAGAGAGATAGAGAGAGAGCATAGAGAGAGGGGGAGAGAGAGAGAGAGACCGAGCATAGAGAGAGGCAAGAGAGAGAGAGAGATAGAGAGAAAGAGAGCATAGAGAAAGAGAGGAGAGAGAGAGAGATAGAGAGAAAGATAGGTAGATAGATAGATAGATAGAGAGGGATATGTCCCAACACCTCCACATTGTATTGCATGGCATCTTTGGATCTGAAGGAGAGAATCGCATGTCCTTGCACATAATGCAAGTATCAAATATTTCTACAATGATGGATTTGTAGTGCACACGTTTGAGAATATGGACCCTTTGCTTTGGATCGACTACAAAACCTACACGTCTTGTTGCATGGTTCGACCTCTCATGGGCAAGAAGACAAAATGGGATGTAGAAGAATAAGCTATTGCAAGCATGATAGAGAATCAACACATGAAAGAAATGCTTAATGCATTTCATGACATGGAAGAAGACCATGATGGTGGAGACAACATTGTGGGTTCCATGGATACAATATAATTTCGACGATCAAAGACTGACAAAGAACAACAGATTATGTGAAAACTAGCTTGTTTACCACTGTACAATAGCTCAAAGATATATGTTCTATGTGTGTCATTCGCGATGCTCAATCTTCAATCCATATATGGATGATTGGATGGTAGTGTCTTTGAATTGTTCAAGTAGAGTTGAACTGAAACTTTCATTGCTGCATCGAAATAGGTTTATTTAGTAATATCATTATAATTGCTTATCCCTTGTAGGCTTTTGAAAGATCAATTTTTGCCAGATGGTAATGACATGCCTCTAACACATGGGGATCCAAAGAAGCTTTTATAGTCCATAGGTATGGACTACACAAAGATTCAAGCTTGTTCGAATGGTTGTGTTCTTTTTCGCAACAAGTACAAGCATCTCCACATATCTCCAGAGTGTGGAGCAAAATGGTTTAGGGAAGACCAATCCCAAGAATCAAGAGCATGTTCAAATGCAAATGCATAGCCTAGTTAATTTCATGGCACACAAAGAGCAAATCTACAGATGGTGTCATGCAAGTGCCAGCTGACTTTGATACTTGGAAACACGTAGATAGTAAGTGGTCTTTTTTTGCTAGAGAGGCTCAGCATATACGTCTAGACCTAGCTATGGATGACATAAATCCATTTGGTTTATATAGCTCCTCATGGAGCACATGGCCTCTATGTTTGGTCAACTATAGCACCCCACCATGGTTGGCCACAAAAAAGGGCCATTTGTTGTTAACCCTCATTTTCCACGTAAGTATAAGGTCAAAACATGGATGTATATCTTGCACTAATTGTGGAAGATTCGCACACTTTATGGGGTGGAATAATTGTATGTGAAATGTCTCAACATTTAACAAGATGGGATATGCAACTACAAGGCATAATTATGTGGATGATGCATGACTATCTAGGTTATGGTGAATGTTCAGGTAATATTTGTAAATTCTTCTTTCTGAACCTAGTTATGTTCATTGACCTAGGGCATCTTAGGGTGTGTATCTTTTCATACAAGTTTATCGATTTTGGGTTATAATGCGTATCCCCTATGTGGACCATGACTCAAAGCATGCTACTCAAAGGATTCTAAAAAAAATAGATACAAAGGACATCATAGATATTTGCATGATGGGCATGTCTTACGTGAAGCAAAAATTGGTTGACAAGTCGAATGAAAAATGAAAGAAAGCCTCCAAAACTATCCACAATCAATGGATGTTCTTCTTAGAGTGGTTCATGAAGACACTGAAAGGGTATATTCATTAGAGAGCACATCCAGAGGGTAGCATGACAGAGGGGTGGCTCGTATAAGAGTCTCTTGTATTCATAAAAGAGTTTCTAGGCACGTTCGACTAAGAAATGCCTTGCTTATGGAGTGATGATGAAGATGTTCGTCTCGTAGGTGATGAGCCCTAGGGTCAAGGGAGCCAAAGAAAAATGGACATAGTGGGTAGATGGCTTTGACCTCTTCTAACCTTTCCAATGAGTAGATGGCTAGATGCAACCATTTCCCAAGCAAAGATAATGGGTGAGGATATCTCTGAAGAAGAGAAGAAACTCACAAAAGGGTGTGATTGGGAGGTAATGCTCTCAAACATTTCAAATGCAAATACAGCTCACTGGTGAAGGCGTAGGCTAAGGCGTGCTAGGTCTCTCACTCTAGCATAGCCTTCTTCATAAAGAGGCCAAGCTGAATCTTCATCCAAAGGAGCTATTGAATCAAGGAGAACTACGCAGCATAGAAGAAGATAATGTGTTAATCTTGTGCATTATCTGACCATCATAACTAAATCCAGTTTATGTGTTTTCTAGTACTACAAATATGGCATGCTATGCTCTTATGGACATCACTTTCAGATCCCACGCATTGATGAAAATAGGTCTACTTTTGATATTGGGGTGATCATCAACTTTCTCCAAAAAGGTAGAGCTAGTGCAAGAGATGACAGTGCCCAAGAAGGAAAACTCGAGTATTGTGGAGTGATCCAAGATATCTTGAAGCTATTGTTCAAGAGGTTTGGCTACTTTTTGTTTGGTGTGAAGTGGTTCAAAGTAGTCACTACTAGAGGAAATGCAACATTGAGGTAGGACAAGGATGATTTGCTTCAAGTAGAGTCCACAAAGCTATGAAAGGATGAAAGAGACACATTTGTACTTCTCCAACACTATTAGCATGCAATCTTTACACCAAATCCAAAAGGACCATAGTGGCTATTTCTTTTACAAGTCATTCCATGTCGTAGAAATTTTTGTGAGGACATGGACATACAAGAAGTTCCATCTACAGTGGACTCTTAAATGCATGTGGTAATCAAAGAGGAAGACATGGGTGTGCCAGAAGAAGAGACCTTTGAAGAAGACTAGGTGCATGAGGGGGTAACATACGATATGTTGCACGAGGACGATGATCAAGAAGGGGCAGCCATGAGGATGCTACAATAGGGGACTTATGGAACAAGGAATTGTATGTACTTATTTGTGTTTACAATAAAATGAATTCTTAGTTTGCTTTTCTAAGTCTATTACATTTTCTTTTGTTTTTCTCTATTATCGTTATTATCCCTATGCTAATTGTTTGAGTTATCTACTGCATAGCACAATGGGAGATAGCCCACTACTCAATCTAGAATCCATGATAGAGGAGCAGTTTCTAGAGTTCATATTTCAAGCACCTATTGCTTATCAGGCGAGTGCATCACAATATAAGGTCTCTCATGGGACTACCTTTGGTGGGACTACTCCCACAGATGGCACTCCCTTTGGTGGTACTCCTAGATTTATGATTCCACCATATTGCCTTCTCAGCCATCCCTTAGTGGCCCCAACAATTAGCATGTGCACTAGCATTCGACACCATAGCACGATATAGGTGTTGACCCATCTCGTTTGTTTGAGTCAAGTTTGAGGTCACCTTCTAGAGGACGAGGTACTAAAGGAGGGTCTTCAAGTGGCCTGTCTAATTTGTCTCGATCAAGTTTGAGGTCTAGGGGTGGCAATGTGCCTCGAGGAGGAGGTGGATGTTTTGGAGGTGGTGCAGTGGACGTAGTGGCACCCATAGGGAGTCCTAGACCGAGTGCTTCAGATGTAGGTATGTCACACAGTACATGATGTACAACTTGGGATGCTCATGACCATGATGACTCGAAGTTGTATCATATATAAGATGGATATCCACTGATGAATGCAATCAGAAATGCCATGCATCAACAGATATGACAATTGTGCGTAGTATAGTTGGACACTCTATCATGGTCAAGTGGAGTGCACACGGAAATGATCGCAAGAATTACATCATAGAGGTGATCTATCATGAGTATCGGCTAGCACCTAGACCCCTTGTTGTCAGCTCTAAGTGGTTTAAACACATGGTAGGTGCGGTGATGTCACATTGATGGTCAAGGGCTTGTGACACATTCTAAGGAGGCTTATAGAAGCTTATAGGGCTAGAAGTTGAGAAGTGGGAGATGATTTGAGATGAGTAGTAGTAGAGTCCTGATTGATATCCTCAAGAGTGAGATGCGATAGCTACATGTCTAGAGGTGGTCAGAGCATCACATTTGGGTAGCGACAGTGATGACACGATGCATCATGAGTTTATAAGTATCATTTTGATGAATGATTGCATATGCTAGACACATCATGTTTATTGATCCCACATTTTGCATATTGTTGTTGGTGCTAGTAGTGAGTCATCCTCTAACATCAACACAAGAGAATTTTGGACATCAATAGGCTGATTTTGCCATTGGAGGACTTGCGGGATGTGATATGGTCGTTTAATGGGACAATCTACCATGAGGTAAGCTTCTGAACTTACTTTAGTTGTTTATGAGCATTTTTTCATTTTGTCTAATTTCATGAATGTGATTTGTTGCAGGACTGTAGATTTAAATGTTTTGATCCCTCTAGTTTTTTGTATGACAGTGGTGTGCCATAATTGTGTATTTGGTTCATATATGGTAGTGTTTTGCCACATTTTTGCACATGGTTCATTTATGGCATTGTTCTATTATGTATTTGAGTACTCTTTACGACTCTATTTTGGTTGTTTATGATGGGCACAAATCCGTTTATACATTAATTTTTATTGTGCTCTTGCATATCTCTTTTATGTTCAACAATGTGTTTTGCTTTATCAAGTCTTGTTTTGGTTTTTGATCATGCGTACATGGCCCGACAACCACTAGAGTACATGTCACGATAGGTACTTTTTCTAGCATATTCTATTGTCCCTTGCTACATGATAGCATTCTCATGTGGTTGCGCCAAGGAACACTGCACTTCGCCCAAAAAACATTCTGCAGATATGACCATCGGTATAAGTGCCGGTATTGCCGAGTACATACCGATGCATATTCTCAACAACATATGGAAGCATATATTGGTGCCTATATAGAGGTTAATCTTTATGCTTATACTAGTGCCTATATAGAGGCCTATATGGATGACTATTTAGAGGCTTACACTCATGCTTATACCAACATTATGAAATCAATGCTTATATCAAAGACTATTCTATTGCTGCATGCATTTTTTACATGTATATTTTTGTCAGTATGAGAGTTGCTGGGCTCATATGTTGTAGTGAATGCAATTCTTTTGCATTACTTTGATTCATGAGATTGAATTTACTAAGTTACACAACTTGGTACTTACGTTAGCCTAATGAACCTTAGTTGAAAGGTTCCTTAGACTTTGAATCTTAACTTCATCCCGAACTTTGACTTTGTGAAGCTTTATAAACTTCAGTTCTTTGGCCAATAAGAGAGTAAAACTCTCCTTCATTTCTTTTATCATTGCATCTAGTGGTTTAAGTACATTAAGTCAATGCTCTTTTCCAAGAAAAGGATTGGTTGATTGATGCTTTGTATGAATCATGAAATCTTTTCATTTTTGGCCATTAAAAAAAAGTTCCCAAAGGGAGCTAACATTCTACTATCCTCTACCAATGGACACTTTCTCCATTCCATAGAAATACATCTTAAGTTTCATCTTCTTCTATGTCTTAATGATCCCTTGATCATTTCTAATGTTCCTTTCTCTAGACCTTGTTGGTGCCAATTTAGAGAGAAAAGATTAAGGTTTTTTATCCCTTTTCTATGACTAATAATTCTCGCAAAGAACTAGTTCTATCCAATAAGGATTAGAGTGCATCTCTTAATCCATAAGTCACATTGAGGCGTGTAAGATACCATTGGAAAGCTCTAAGAAAAACTTTTCAAATCTACTAAGCTTACTCGGAAGTGTGAAGCCATTGGGACACATTGGGTGGCACTTAATTAAGTGCTCAAGATATCATACAAAAGTGAGAACGAGGTTCAAGATACTAAGGTTGAGAAAACGGTCCATGGCACCAAGGTTGGTGAACAAGGTTCAAGAAACTATGCCAAGTTGAGGCCATCAATTCAAGGGTAACTAGGATTTTAGGAGCTGATAATTGATTCCAAAGGGATAGAAGTGCAAAAATGATCGACCAATGGAGGAAGAATGTCATAATGTGATATAGGAGATAGTTGAACCGCACCCTTGTGAGACAAGAGATAGTTGAACTACAACCTGAGAGGGATGACTATGAATTAATCCTCAACCATGTATTTTGGGGCAAGTGGTTAGACTATCACTCCTTTGGGAGATTGTGAGTTCAAATCTCCTATAGATATAAGAAGAGGCATAGATCATTCATTTTTAAGTTTAATGATCTATTGCAAAACCTCTTGATACTTTTCCAATCTCCTCATGACAATCAACATCCACAAAAAAAGTAAATCCATGATAATAGCCCTAGAAAAGAGATATCATAGTATGATGAAAAAATGAACCCTGCATTGGCTTTGTAAGGATTCATAATTTTATAGGATTAAGCCTAATCTTGTTCTTGTTTGAAGGAACAAAGTACATTTAATAGAGAGAGTTCCACTTAACACATCATCAAATCCGTCATGTTTGTGAATAAAAGATAATTTTTTAAAAAACCTTCACATATTTATTTAGTTCTTACTAGAAAGGGCCCATTTCTTAATCTACATGTCAAATGTTATTTTCTTTATACAGATTTTTTAAGAAAATCACCCAAAATAGTTCTTTTTTTTCAAACTCCCTCCAAAAGTAAAGTGCCACATTATCAAACTCATGACTTTCCTTACCCCAAAAAGATGAGTTTTTCAAATATTTATCATTTTCTCAACAAGATATTTCCATGCACTTTTACGCATAATTTCATCCCTAGCCCTTACCAATGTCTCAATAGAATAGGGACCGTGAATCATAGCCTAATATTCCCTTTCTTCTAATGGCTCTAATCTAGCTACCAAAGTAATCGCAGATGGATTCAAGATCGTTAGATTTTCATATATGTTTTCATAGCTCCTTTGCCACAATTGACAACCAAAGGAAGTCGTGTTCAAAAATCACAATCTTCTATCTATTTCTACTACAAGCTGATTATCTTTAGCTTGTTTTAGTTCTTGATATGCATAAGTAGATGGTCTTTTCGGTTGCACTAGACACATTATTTACTACATGTTCCTCGTTTTTTAATATTACTTTGAAAACTTGACCAAGTAGCTTGATGAAGAGGAGGAGTGAATTATTGCATTACATGCTACATTGGTGGAGCCACATTAGCCTCTCCCATTCCACTAATACCTACCCCAAAATAATGCAAGCTCATGGAAAAGACTTTGTTATTTAAATTTGCAACCTCGTTAGAAAGCGATGCTTGCATGCCCATCACGTTCTCCATTTGCTTGCATAAAATTTCAAGCTAAAATTCTATTGGAGTTTTAGGGGCAACTACAACATTGGGTATGGCCACAGTTGTAGGTGCTGGCATGTTGGAATGCCTTGTAGTAGATACGTCTCTAGACAGAGCAGAATATGGATTTTCATAGAGTATGGATTGAGATTGCTTCATCTGAGCAACGACATCCACTTATCATTTAATGGTTTTCCAGTTATCTATCAACCTCTACCTTTTTTGAGGTTCTTAGATTTTACGTTCTACCTTAGCTTTTTCCTCTAGAATTAAGATCTTTAGGAAATGGCTAAGAAGTTCAGGGTCTATTGCATTTCTATAAGCTTCAAGAAGTTGAGGGGGTCATCTTAGAATCTCACAATGTAGGTGAGTTAGAGACGCACTAGATATTGGGGAGTTAACCCATCTTAAGAATCCTTCCCGACTATGTTGACTAAAGTCTTCAAGAAAGAACATCTTATGAAGTTCTTCCAAAAGTTAGTCCATGGTTTAGTTGCATGTTTGTGGATACTTTTTAAGATGGATCCAAAGATGACATGTTCAAAATACTACACTAGTACATCATTTGGTAATCCTTAGATCTACACTTGCTCCTCAAACGCATCTAAGTACTGAGTTATATTGAGACTAGGAAACTTTCCTTTTTTTGCACAAGATTTCCTGCACTATACATGCAACTTGATTTTCTATGATCATATTTTTAAATACCTCTTTCGTTTTTCGTTCTTGATACCTTCTAGAATGGAGTATTAAATCTACGATGATGGGTTCTAAAAGTTCCTTAAAGTTTCTTAAAATGTCCCTATATTGATTAGCCACGAGACTAATTCTTTATAAAAAATTATCAAGCTTTTGTAATTTGACGTCTATAATACCTTAATTTACTTTTTTTCTCATTTTTAGATTTCTTTTAGTTTCCTTCCCTCTTAATTGAATCTCACTCTAGGAGAACTTTTGCCTCTTTTTAGAGCTTTGGATTCTTGATATTTTTGTTTTTATTTTTACTTTTGTAAACTTAATTATTCTTTTTGAAGTTTTATCTTAAAGGTTATCTCATAATAGAAAAAGTACAAATATCACAAATAAAACAAGAAACTTACAACCTACTGTGCATAGAATGAACAACTTTTCTAGTACAGGTGATATGATTTCTTATACAAACTATAAACAACTCTTTTTATATGTTTGTGTAAATAAAACAAGTAAAGAGGCTTGCAACCTAATGGGCATACAATGAACAAATTTTCTAGTGCAAGTGATATGAAAACAATTCTTTTTCTACATTTATGCCAAAAATTGAAAATGCAGATGATATGGATTTTTATGTGTTTATGCAAAAATTTAAAAGAACTTGAAAAATTTTTACCTTAGTTTTGATGATGCAGAGGCATTAGAACATGTAGTGTGAAAATAAATTTACAAGTTTTAATAACCAATTCCTAAATATAGGAAACTAAGAAGTGTTTCGTGAAACTTCGAACTTCATTTAGTTGATGGGGGGGGGGAGGGGAGAAGAGTTGAGGCTCCTTCAAAATGCTCCTTTCGCATGGGGGCACTCACTTCCATAGGGAGCAACCCTCCACAACAAGGGAAAAGGGTAAGGAACAACAACATCTAGATTTGTCATTGTGGTCGACTGACCTCCTTTCTCCACACGCCTCCTAAGCAAGAAAAACACAAATATTAAAATTCATCAGCAATGAATCACATCTAAAAGTCCTAAGCACATAACGGTCACATTTCACATTGAGTTCACAAAGATGTCATAGTGCAAATGGAGACGACCGAGTGGATCAATTCTGACTTTCTGTGGGTCATTCTACATGACTTCACGTAGGGTGTTTATTGTCTCGCTTTAGGACATAAGAAGTAAAATCAAAGCTGATTGAGGTGATTATCTATATGCTAATGGGCTATGGAGTGCGCATGGTAAAAGTAACCTAAGTAAATACAATAAATGAGCAGACCTATAATTGCACAATAGGAAGTACATATTCACAAATAAGAGAGTCAATTGTTTCTTCATTTACTCGAATGTTCATAGGCATAGGCAACAAATAAGTTGAAATAATGATATAATTGAATATTGATCTATAGGTATATTTTCAATTCAATTTGAAATTGTTCTAGAAGATGTATTTGGTTTAGAAGAAGAACTTACATCTATGAATACAGAACTGATGAGAAACTAGTACGAAAAGAAAGTCCTCTACAAGTTATATGATCATAACAAAGTACTTAACACAATTTAAAGTTCTAATGTATTTTGTCCATAAAGAGAAAGATAGATGAAAAGAATCGAATGTCTACAGCTCCAATGTTGGCAAACATGACATCTCTTTCCACCTTTTTGTCCACCTCGTAATGCTCATCAAACATCAAAAGTGCTCCTCAATGCTCTGCATAAAAGATCATTAGGAAAAAAAACATAAGTATGTTTAAGAAATAAAACACACACTTCTTTATTACTATTTTCTTTCAATACCTCTCACATGAAAAATACTCACTTGCATACATACATAATACTCACTTACATGTATACTTAGTATTATGCATTTATATGCATAATAATACTTACTTATATGCATGTTGAATACTCATTCATATGCATGCTTAATACTCATGCATGTTTACATTCACTCACATGCATGTTTACACTCATTCATATACATGCTTAATATTCCAAGTATCTGCTTATATGCACATGTTCACTTATGTAACCCATATGTGCAAGCATACACATGCACATAAAGAGGAATTTATATGCACCAAAATACATCTATGCACATACACACATATGTACTCTCATACACACACACACACACTTATGCATGTTTACATAAATCCATATGTACAAAACATGCAATCACATGCACTCACATAAATGCTCATTTATTAAACACACATTCTCATATGCATGCATACTCACATAAAACACACTTAATTACATGCTCATACACATGAATGCACATGCACTAAACACACATACACATATGCATGCACACTTACACATAAACACCTACTTAATTACATGCACATATAGATAAATGCACATGCACTAGACAATCATACGCATATGCATGCACACGTACACATAAACTATGAGAAGTGGAGAATGACATGCCTGGGACTCACGTCCCAGCCTATATATAGCCCTTGCCTAGTCACCATCTAGAGTTCTCTCTAAGGTCCCTCGACTCATCTAGCCATCACGAGTAGGTACCTTGTATGAATTCTCTAGCTTTTGGCCTTGGCTATGCACCGAGCAAGGAACTTCTTGTTTCTCCAAGCATGTACATCTCTTGAATATAACACTCTCTCCCCCTTCTAAATATCATTTTCATCAATGATATAGAAGGAGCTATAAACTTGGGAATCAAAATCTGTTATTCCAAATAATAAGAGTAGAGTGTGCTAGATGTCTCCAATACTAGATGCTGGAAAAGTAGACAACTAATCTCTGTGGTTTCTATCTAGCATTTCAAACAATAAATAGTAGTCCTTGCCTTGGGCATAGTACAGGAATCCCTTTGAGGCTTTCCTTTGTTTCCCTGAAAAACCCACTGACATCGTGTCATATGGTATAATTGTGAAAAATTAGTTACTCAACTAGAGTAATGAAAACTATTATGCTAACCAAAACAATGTGACTATGTCCCAATCTCTCTAAAAAAATACTAAAGATAAATGGAAATATTTTCCAAAGAGTACTTAATCTCTAAGCTCAAGCAAATCTGCTTGATTTACTCACTATAATGAAATGAAACTCAAGAATATATCATCATGATCCAAATTGTGAATCCAAGATGATAGCGTCTCAATGATGCAGACTATGGATCAAGATGTTGATCTATCAATGATCCAAACTATGGATCAAGATTTCAATCAATCACATCCAAACTATGAATCAAAATCTTGATCTATCATATATAATAATCCAAAATATGGATCAAAATATCTCCCATTAAAAAAATAATAATAAATCCCAATTCACTCTCTAAAACTAAGTCCATTATGCCAAGTGAAGATGTGCTAAGAAAGAATAGCAACTAGTGGAACTACCACCACCTTCTCAATAATAACATGCAAGATGTTCCAAGTGGATGAAACTTGCTTTAACCATTACCACCATCTGATCATCACTATGGACAAATCATTCCTAACTAGCAATGAGGTGTCTGTAGTAAGCTACTATAATAATCTCACACTCCTAGATATAAGGAGGACCATAATATGAGTCCACTAAATACACTAAAAAATGGTAAGTAGATGTGTGCATACTCATAGCCTGCTAGGCTAAGCATCTAGCTCACCCCATACACACTATGTATAAACTATGGCCTAACCTGAGGCATATCAAATAAGGTAGTACATACTCTATGAATTTCTTCTTAGTTCAATCGCCTATTCATAGTTCTTATGTGCAAACCATGCCTTTCCGCTTCTAGGCTGTTGGCCTGCGGACTTGCCTTGTTTGCGATCACATGTAGAGTGACTACCTCAACTACCCCTCTATTGTCTAATAATAAGAAGATCATATGAATGAACTCCAAATGATATCAAAATAACAATCTCGAAGACTTATCTCTCATACCATCTGTCCTACACCTAGGTAGAATACAAAGTTTGATGTCCCATACCACCAAACTTTATACCCACATAGATGCGTGTATGAGATTAAAGTTGAACACTTCTCTCCAAAACAATAAGAATAACTTGGTGAGTACTCACAACCATAAATAATGTAATGAAATCATGAAGTGTTTCCTTCTCTCTATGGAAAGAACAGAGTCATTCCTATGACTCTATCACTCCTAACTATCTGGAATATCAACTCATCTTGAGTTGAGAAATGAGAATGATATGATAAATCGAATCAACTAGAGTTTTGAAGGATGCGGCTTGCATCAAAGATCAAATATCAAATATCTGAAATTTTCAATAAAGTCTCCTCTATTTTATTAAGAATGGTCTCCTCTAGGTCATAGCTAGTCCATGATGGTCACACCACCGCATAAATGTATCATAAAAACCTATGGAAAATCTTTTCCTTCCAACATCTCTTGCATAAACAATTTTCAACACTAGTAGATTAAAGCTTAATTTTAACTAGCTTTTACTCACCAAAATCTATGAAATTTTCTGGCCTTTTGTAGCCTTTCTCAAGATTTCATTAGGCACAAAAGTCACTTGGTTTGGATAATTTTTGAGTTTTATAACCATTTTACTAGAAGGTTCGAACACTTGATGACCAACTCTGGAAATGTAGAGGGTCATCTTGTTGAAGCCCTTAGATTGATCCAAAAAACTCCAAATTCTATTTTATTTCTACCCAAATGTAGATCAACTTATCTTGTTTGATCTCAAAAAATTTCAGTTCAAAATGCAATCAATATTCATTCAAAAGCATACTTCTATCTCTGCTACACCTATGCTTACTGTTGCACTTTTATAATATCTTGTAACTATGATGATAAATTCTAAAATCCTTGAATTTTGGGTATATCATAGGGTCTATACTCGAGTAGCTTTTCCAACAATAATTTTTGAAACTGGCATGCCCAATATGAAACTATCATGTGCTCATCAGACACATGTACTACTCTTTGGAAAATCCTCGCCAGCAATTTAGCTCAGAAGAATAGGTCATTTGACCTACCATTTGATATCCAGTTTCTTCCAAATTCTAACAGCATATAGCTATTAATATCTACATTTATTGGTATAATTATCATGGTATTTGGACGTTTGGATCCTTCACAATGATCAAAATACTAGGCCTGCAATATTTTAAACATTTGTAGAGGCTAACTTTTACTCTTTTCTTTATATCTCCTAAATGGAGAAACAATTCATCTTGAACTTATGTACATACCATGCAGAGGCCGCATTTAGCTAATGTTAGAAAAAAAAATCATTCAATTGGAGTAAATGAGCTTAGAGAACCAATCACCTCTAAGTGACATGGTCTTTGATCATTTCATAAATTCCATAGGTTGCACTTTGATGTGCAGAGCTTCTTTGACCTATCAAATGATCTTCAAAAATAATGCAAATCGGTATTCACTTTGTTCATCTAGGAAGCTTTCATTTCCAAAACAATTCATTCAATTTGAATCTACCAATGAAGAGTAATGCCTTTTCTAATAGGCCTATGTCACTTGTCTCATGCCTCTATCTCTATTAGCGATACTTCTGGTGCATAGGTCATTTTACCTTTTTAGAAGTATCCAAATCAGTTGAAAAGTGGTCAGCATAAATCAAAGCCTAGGAGCTAGATGCCATCCACATTTTAATACATTTGAGCATTCCCTCAAGAGGAGCATCCAAATCTCTATGAGGCTCCTACCTCACTAACTATTTGCTCAATTATTTTTCAAATCTAAAAAATGACGAGACATGTTAATCCTTATGATTAGACATCCTCATTTATTTTCTTGGATGGATTATGAAATGGAGACATATCCATGCATGTAATGATCATCTAGATCAATGCAAACCAATTAAGCATCCAAATGTTCTTGTTGAAAAATCAACTCTTTACCTAGTATCCACTTTTCAATGAAAAAACTTCTTAGTTGTTCTTCATGCATATACCTTGTCATTTGCTTTCTAAAGGCATATTTACCCTTTGCATGGTACCTCTATCACATACCTCATGCTCACCCTAACTCATCGTGGTGATACATAAAAGTGATATTCTATAGATAGAAAATGGATCATGCACCTCAACTTTCTAGTAGTCATATCGTCTATGTATGCATGCATCCACTCATGCATATTCTTCTCTACTTCAATCAATTTATATGCTTTTAGTTATGCACACATAAGAATTCCTCTCTCTTACAACACAAAATCACTCTAGTTCTCACATGGCATATAATGCCATATGGTTACAAAAATTTTGGCAGCACTTCCTTAGGAAAATGAAGCCTGAAAGAAATAATAATAATAACCACTACAAAGATAGGCGTCAAACTAGTGGTTGGAAAACCATTTTCTTTACTCCAAAAACCTACAAATAAGAAACTTTTCCAAAATGTGTTGTTGGGCACTACACGCCCTCATGACAACGTCTTGTCTCGCTCCAATACCTACACAAAGATCTTCAAACACACAACAATAACAACAAAAACCTATGCATGTTTTTATGAATCAACATAAGTTAGAGTAACTTTATGAGCATAGATGAATTCATATGAAAACTAACTTTTATGCACATTCCCATGCCAGTTTCAAAACATCAGAAGAAAATACAATGCAAAATTATAAACGCTGATGCTAGAAGTAATCAAATGAATTTATTTGAGAGAAAAACTATGATGCAAATGTATGGAAAGCAATTCTTTCCTATCCAAAATGGTTCAAAATATGATTAGAAACTCATAATTAGCATAATTTAGTACTCATTTCACTCAAAAAGAGTTTCTAACCAGTCAATATCCATCAATAAGCTTGCACAGAGATGGCTTGAAATGGTCCAAATATGGATTCTAACTAGTCAAAACAAAAGCAAGCCCAAAGCTTTGCAGAAAGCTTCAAACTTCTCCCTAGGGAGAGCCTTCATGAAAAGTTCTACAATGTTCTAATACTTGGGCACATATTCCAAGCTGATCTCCCTAGCAGAGAATCTCTCTGTGACATAGTGATAATGCACCTCAATGTGCTTAGTGCGAGCATGGAACACAGGGTTCCTCGCAACTGCCAATGCGCGTTGACTGTCAATAAAGATGGTGGTGGTAGAAGATTGACCAACACCCAAATCAACCATAAGGCGTCTGAGCCACACACACTCAACAATCACTATGAAAGCTACCCTATACTCAGCCTCACAACTAGAAGTGGCCATAGTAGGTTGCTTCTTGCTCAAGCAAGATATACATGAGCTACCAAGCATGAAGCAAAAGCCACTAGTGGACACATGAGTGTCATAGCAACCAGCCGAATCAGAGTCAGAAAAAGCATGCAAATCCGGCGGTAGTGATCCCCCCTTGGGATAAAAGAACCCAAGTAGATGAGTGCCACTCAAGTAGCAAAAGATGCGCTTAACCGCTTGGCAATGCTTGACTCCTAGGCAATGCATAAATGTGCTCATCTGTGAGATAGAAAACTAAATATCTAGCCGAGTAATGCATAAGTAAATCAAGCATCGAACAACTTGCTGATAGAGAACAACATCAAATGCATCTCCAACATCATGAAGACTCAATTGTAAACATGTCTCCATAGGAGTGGCAATAGGCTTACAGTCTTCAAGGCCAAAATGCTGCAATAATGTGTCAATATATTTCGTTTGACACAAAGCCATTCCACCATCAACTTCCATAAACTGAATGCCCAAATAGTGATGCAAATGCCCCAAATCAGACATCTTAAATGAGGCATGCAAATCAGCCCTGTAAATGAGCAATAGGCTTCTCAATAGGACCACTGAGTAGCATGTCATCAACATAGACAACAATGATCAGAAGCAAATCATTAGCACGCTTAACATATAAGGTGCCTTCAGTTGGACTGTTCTCAAAACCATGTGCAATCAGATAGGGATGTATCTTCTCATACCAAGCACGTGGTGCTTGCTTTAAACCATATAATGCCTTCTTTAACCTATAGAGCTGGTTTTCATGCCCTTTGTGCACAAAGCCATGGGGCTGCAAAACATACACTTCTTCATGCAAGTCACCATTTAGAAATGTTGTTTTAATGTCCAACTCATGTACATTCCAACCATGATGAGTTGCAAGTGCACAGATGCTACGAACAAAAGTCATTCGACAAGTAGGTGCAAAGATCTCATGAAGAACAATGCTGCTTTCCTGTGCATAACCCTTTGCAACACGTCTAGCCTTATACCTGTCAACTGTACCATCAAGCTTATACTTCACCTTGTATACCCACTTAGGCCCAATGGACTTCTTGCCAGGAGGCAATTCACATAAAGACCAAGTACCATTCTTCATTATAACATCATATTCAGATTGCATAATAATCATCCAATTTTTTGAATTTTATGCTTCATGAAATAAAACACGCTCATTCTCATCACATAGACTAGATGTAGCCATAGCATAGCAATCTAATGCAAAAGAGGCACTATAAGAGCTTGAACGAGTACGATATGATAGAGGTGTATCTAATTTGTTGTCATGCAAAGTCTGCACCAACCATTTTGACATAGTTTTTGCCTGTTCAATATCAGCTCTCTCATCAGCTAGTGCGTTAGTAAATCTCCATCAGAAATGGAATGATCTGCATCATCACATGAAACCTACAAAGGCTAAAAAGTTGCCTCATTGGGACCAGCACTAGAATTTCCACCTGTAAAAAGAGGCAACAAAGTATCATACATGTCTTTGGAGCTAATAGATGTCTCCTTAATACATGAAAGCAATGGCTGAATAGCATCTTCCACAAAAACAACATCGGCTAACCAGAATGCGTTTAGTTTATGGATGATACAGACAATAGCCTTTACTTTTAGAACTATACCCAACAAAAATACAGTTTAGTGCCTTATCATCCAACTTTTTGCGATGTTGTTCAGTCACTAATGCATATGCCAAATAACCAAAAACATGCAGATGTGCAATAGATGTCTTGTGATCATGCCAAGCCTCATATGGAGTGATAGAATGCAGTGCTTTAGTGGGACACGTGTTAAGTACATATGCTGCACGCATGACAACCTCACACTAGAAACTGGGTGGTAAAGCCTCACTCTTGACCATACACCTCACCATGTCCATGAGTGACCTCTTATTTTGTCTAGCAACCCCATTCTATTGAGGTGTATATGGGAGTGTACACTGGTGTTTTATCCCACGTTCAGCCATAAATGCATTAAAATCAGAAGACATATATTCCCCCCTCGATCTGAGCGAAGGGTGCCCATTTTACATGCTAATAGATTTTTAGCCAAAACCAAAAACTGTTTGAAGCACATGAACACTTTGGACTTTGCCTTCAATGGATATATCCATGCCTGCCTAGAAAAATCATCAATAAAAGTCACGAAGTAAAGATAATTTCCAAAAGAAGGTGTCTGCATAGGACCACAGACATCACTATGTACAAGCTGCAATTTTTGAGTAGACCGAACTGAACCAGCTTTTGGAAATAAGGAATGCTACATTTTGCCCAAAATATAGCCTTCAGAAGCATCTTTCCGAGGTGATTCAAGTTTGGGCAGAGAGGAAATCATTTTAGATTTCCACAGGTGTAGCAAATTAGCAAAATGCAGATGATCAAAGCATGCATGTCAAAGCTTTGCATTTGACATAGCATGAGAATCATGTACTGCACATGCTGAATCATTCAGAGATTTTTCATATGAGCTTATACAACCTATGACATAAAATGCGAGAAGAAATAATCACATTGCCATTTGACAGATCATGAACCGTACACCTGTCATCAACAAATTTCACAACCAAGCCAACCTTGGCTAATGTAGAAACTGATAACAAGCTCTTCTTGATCCCTCGCACAAATAAAGCATCTGACAAAGTGAAAGAACTACCATCAACAGTAGTCAAAATGATCTTACCAACTCCCATAACAGGATGGATGAATTGTGTGGCCATCTTTGTAGCACCCAAGAAGGGGAAAAGAAATCTATTCGTCTCTCTCTTTCTCTCTCTCTTTTTAGGCCAAATGGAGATCATACATAAAGTTGATCTTGTTGGGACTTAGAGCCAAAAAGAGATGCAGAAGCGAGCAGCTATCATAATGATGCTCAGTGACCAATAGAAAAGCTAGCCTTCATAGATGCCACAAAGAGCACAAGAACTATCTCTCTAATTCTATCTTTCTAATTGAAGCTCACAAGCTCATATATATGAAGTGCTAATTTGAACTTCTTTCAATAATTCCACTTCTTGTCTATAGAATTCTATCTCATAAAGCTCGAGGAGATTCTTTCTCCATCAAGGATTGCCCCTGCCTCCACATTTTGGATCTTCAAAATCCCTTCTCTTTCTTATCCTCTGTGCTATCACTTTATGTCATTGCAACAACTGAGGGGGCGAGTGAAGCCATCTCTATTTCTCTCTCTCTTTTTATTTCTCTCTATCCCCCTCTCTCTCTCTCCCTCTCTCTCTCCCTCGCCCTCTCTCTCAAAGCACAAATTAAATACACTAATTTATAGGGTCTTGTACCCACAAACCTCTCACAAACACTTAGACACATGTGGGTTTTCGCAACACATAGAACTAAAGGAATCAAATAAAGATGCAAATGGACATTAAGTGGTAGGTGCAAACAAAGAAACCAAAATTTATTAAGAGGTTCTTGCTCAATGCACATCTTCCTCTTCTTCAGCTTGCAAGTACTTGATAGAGAGTTCAATCAAATTAGTCAATCACATGGAACATGTTTCTAAAAGACTAGATATTTCCAATTTCGAAGAAGATTTTTAAGTTTTTTGAATTTCAGATGAAGTGATGAAATCCCTCTGACACTGTCAAAGGGGCTACCGGCCCCCTTGGACCCCTAATCAGTGCTGCTTCCCACTTCCCTAAACCCCATAATTGGGGACCTTAATAACTTTGTTTCCTTAAAATATCTTAGATGGTCCAATTGGACCTTCATCCAACATGCAAGATTGGGATTCCATCAATTAGGTAATATAGGATTAGCCTCTCCTCATAATGGGCACCTTAGTGAATTTGTATTAGTACACAAAACCATGAGGGGTAGACATTGGTCATATAATAACACCCCCATCAATGTCTACCAAATGATAAATAAGGTAGTTCTAGGTCACATCTTCATCAATTGAAGATCCCTATTGAGGTTCTCTTTTCCACATGCTTTAGTAAACATATTTGCAAACTTTAGTACGCTATCATACTCAACCTTCATTACTACTATCCACTTGTGGTCTTTGAGTGCTTCATCTAAATTGTGGGTTCTTTTATTGATCCCATAATTGCAACCATAAGAGCCATATTGAGAATATGATGCAAGGATCTTTATTGATATTCAATACTTTTTGATCTAAACAACCCATCTAAAGGTGACTCTGAAAAATCAACTGGAGGGTTATAATCAAAAAATTGTTGTGACCACTTTGGTAGTGACTTGGCTTATTGGCACAAAGAAATTTGCCTTTTGGTGGAGGAATGTCATTATCTGATATCTCCTCCTCATCAATCTTAACTCTCTATGGGAAGGCATGGTGGCTTATCAAACACCACATCATGAATAAAAAAGACTTCTTTGCTCTGGATCCCAAATTCTATATTCTTTAGAATCTTCACTATATTTTAAGAAGACAGATTTTTTGCTTTTTAATCCTAACTTAGTTCTTATTGACTCAGGTATATGTGCATAACAGAAACTTCTGAAAAATCTAAAATGCATAATTGAAGGCTTTCTACTAGAGTACACTTCTTAAGGAGTAATGCCATGTAGTGCCTTTATGTAGCATATATTCAAAATCTACAGAGTTGCATTAATTGCTTCTACCCAAAATGAATTAGGCATATGTTGATCTTTCAAGATGTGATGGGCCGTTTCTACTACAATCCTACTTTTTCTCTCAACAACACTATTATGTTGAGGTTCGTGGGTTGTGGTAAGCTACCTCTTGAGTCCACAAGCATTGCAATAGTTTTTGAATTTTTTCAATAAGATTTATCCTCCTCCATTAGTATGGAACTTCTTTAGTTTTCTAGTTTTTCCATTTTCAACAATCTTGTGCCACATTTGAATTTTTTCAAATGCATCAACCTTATTCCAAATAAAATACACCCACATATTTCTACTATAATCATCAAACATCACTAAAAATTCGAGAGATCCTCCTAAAGCAAGACATTTTACTATAAAGATTAGCATGTACCCACTATAACAAGCTTGATCTCGATTGCTTCTGTCCTTTGGAAATCCCTTCCTTTGTTGCTTTCCCATGAGGCAAGCTTCACATGGTTCATGCATTTATCAAAATGTAGGTAAATGTGCTAGTAAACTCTTTTTTTGCATCTCTTTAGACTGGAAAATCCAAGATGCCCAAAATGTTCATGTCAAATTTTACTTTTGTCTTTGTCTTCTCTACTAATGAGGGTGCTAGAATCATACAAGTTATCCTTCGACACTCCCTTTCCTATAGTATTATTTATGCCTTACAAACTTTTTACACCATCTTTTTTGAAATGTAGTTCAAGACTACGATCTATTATGGCAAAATCTTATAATAAATGTATGCTTTGTATAGAAACATAAAAACATGAGAGAGTTTTCTCTCAACATCAATGATAGCAACAAAATCTCTTGCACTATGGTGATAATAGAAATATACTTGCAAGTTAAAAAAGTACTCCTATCTACTAATAGCTACCTAAAAACTCTTATACCATGGAAGAAAGTAGTTAGGCAAAAGATTAGAAGAGTAGTAGTAGACAAGATACTAGATATAGTAGAATTTCAAAGGTTTCCTACTAATGACAAATACAAAGATGATGTCCTTGTCCAATCATGTGCTCTCAAGATAGATCTTAAATGGTGATCCAAAAATTTCTAGATAGATAGTTTACAAGGTAGATGTATGCTCACTCAATTTGATGTCTGGTGTAGCACAAAAATCATGGATATATAGGCTAATGAAGCTTTCTGGCCTTTTGTGGATAGCTACGCATGAGTGGCAGAATTTGGGCTATCACCACTTGTGTAGTCTCCATATGTGGATTAGATCAGTTCAATGGACATAAAAAGTATGAATGATTTATAAGTATAACAACGAATATTTCATCAAATATTCCCTTTACTATCACGTCGGGGTTGCTACCCTCACACCACCACTATGGGGATGATTGGCCCCCTAGGACCCCTCAAAGAGGGGGGACAACTAGCCCCTTGGACTTCCCGAGCTACGACTTCTCTATGCTTCCCCAAATCCCACATTTGGCAAACTTGGTAACTCTCCTTCCTTACAATACATTAGATGGTAGAATTTGACCTCCATCAAACATGCGAGTTGAGATTCCCATTAATTGGGCGATCCACAATTTCCTTCTCCTCATACTGGTGGTCTTACAAAATGTACATTAGTACATACAATCCTAGGGGCAGGCATTGTTCATATACCAACATCTAGTGTTAGCATAAATGTGTAGGTAAGTAATTCTATATGTATGTATGTATGTATGTATGTATATATGCATGCATGCAGGTATGTATGTATTTATGTATGTATTTACGTATGTATGTATGTATGTATGCATGTTCACATGTATGCAAGTAGCTAGTACATATGTACGTAAATGTTTAAGTAAGTTTATATCTATGTACATACGTATGTATGTATGCTTGTATGTATGTGTGTATGTATGTATGTATGTACATACGTATGTATGTATGTATGTATGTGTGTATGTATGTATGTATGTTTGTATGCATGTGTGTAGTATGTATGCATGTATGTAGTTATAAATGAATGTATGTATGTATGTATGTATTTATGTATGTATGTATGCATGTATGTATGTATGTATAGTATGTATGTATGTATGTATGTATGTATGTATGTATGTTTATATGTATATATGTATGTATGTATGTCGCATGTATATGTGTATGTATGTAGTATGTACATATGCATGTATGTGTTTATATATGTATATAATCTTGCATATAAAGCCATCTGGGCAGAAAGATATTGGTAGTGTTTCCCCTAGAGTAAGGATCTTAGCAAAATTAGGAATAATGCTCGTAGATCATAAGAAAAGAAGGCTCGTATGCCATAACTACAGAAGTCTTGCAAGCCATAACGTATGAAAATACTTTCCACATATCCTTAGGTCTAGATGGCATTTTCATAGGTCGAGATGGCATTTTTCTAAGGTTGTAAAGTCTTTAAAATCTTTTGGTACTCAATTGGCCCTTCTTCTTCTTGAAATTTGAAAGGAGATTCTTGATCAAGGTCTTGATCCCTTAATCAATGAAGGGGCGCTTAAGACTTTTCATAACAAGGGGGAACGGATATTAATATTAAATCGATTCCAATTAGTTGTATTAATGTTTCTATATAAGGTTTTTGCCAAATCATTTCTTATCCATGTGAGTGATTCTGTAGATATTATTATGAGAAAATAGAAAAAAGTTCTTAATGCAATTGTTTCCCATTCGGAAGATATTGAGGAGGCCAATAATGACAATCAAGGATTTGGTTTTCAAAATGCTTATTCTGATAAAGATTATGACTGCTTAGAATGGGATGAGTGATGAATGGTTGATTTTTTTTGTGGGATGTTCTTGTATTAGGGTACTCAATCATAAATTATTTTAATGAAGTCATTCAATAATCCCATCCCATCTTTGGATATTTATGAGTTTGACAACCATAGGAATGCAAAGCAATCAAAGACTCTCATCATTTTATACGTAAGAATAACCTAGATCCAATAGGAACTGAACTGAGGGGTAGAAGAATAAAAGATATTAAAAGAAGACTTATAGTCATTACTTCTTGACAAAATAGCTTTAGAGAAACAACCTAATGCATTATGAATCATTATAAATCGTTGCATTTTGCCATCTACATAATTTTGCCATGATCCTTTGATCAAATCATTACCTTGAGCATCTTGGATTAGCCAATCCAAACTAATTGTAGCAATGACAAATAATAAATCAGCAAAAGGGCTTTATTTTCTTTCTTACCTAACAAGTCTAAAGTTCTTGGATATTTTACACAGTCTACATCTTTTGAAGAGGCATTAGAGAAGATACATTTGAGATAGTCTAGCACGATTTGCAACCAGTGCACCTCTCTCTCTCTATCTCTCTCTCACTCTAACTCTCTCTCTCTCCCGCAGCCCCCCACCCACAGCGCCCCCCCCTCCCACACCCCTGCCTAGTCCTATAGCCCCCCCACTCGCAGTGCCCCCCGCACTCCCCCCGCCTAGTCCCACACCCCCTACCCAGTCCCGTAGCCCTCCACCCAGAGTGCCCCCCCCCCACTCCCCTTGCCTAGTCCCATAGCCCCCCCACCCGCAATGCCCCCCCCCCCACTCCCCTCACCTAGTCCCATAGCCCCCCACCCATAGTGCCCCTCGACTCCTCTTGCCTAGTCCAAGAGCCCCCCCGCCAAGTCCCCTTGTCCTCTCTATCTCTCTCTCTCTCTGTCTCTATCTATCTCTCTCTCTCTCTCTCTCTCTCTCTCTCTCTCTCTCTCTCTCTCTCTCTCTCTCTCTCTCTCTCCCTCCCTCCCTCCTACCCCCACCCACCTCCTCACTCCTACCATCGCCCACAACCTAGACTCCACCCGCCCTCGGGCCCCCACTCCACCCGCCCAGCTCCTCCCTCCAACCCCCGCCCAACTCTTCCCTCCAACCCTCCCCCCCTCCCCCCCCCCCCCCCCCCCCCCCCCCCCCCCCCCCCAAACCTCCTCCCTCCTAGCCCCACCCAGATCCTCCCTCCAACCCCCCCCCCCCTCACCACCTCCACTCCACCTGCCCACCTCCTCCCTCCAATCACCGCCCACCTCCTTCCTCCTACCCCCGCCCACCTCCTCCCTCCTACCCCCACCCACCACCTCCACTCCACCCACCCACCTCCTCCCTCCAACCCCCACCCAACACCTCCACTCCACCCGCCCACCTCCTCCCTCCAACCCTTGCCCACCTCCTCCCTCCAACCCCCGCCCACCTCCTCCCTTCAACCCCCGCCCACCTCCTCCCTACAGCCACCACCTCCACTCCACCCGCCCACCTCCTCCCTCCCACCATGGCCCCCTCCTCCCTCCAACCCCCGCCCACCTCCTCCCTCCTACCCCCACCCACCACTTCCACTCCACCTGCCCACCTCCTCCCTACAACCCACCTGAGCATGGGCATGCCAAGTGTCACTTTTTCACCATTGATATCTTTAATGGGAAGAAGTGGGAAGATATTGTTCCATCATCTCACAATTGTGATGTTCCTCAAGTCACATGCATAGAATATCAGCTGATCAATATCTCTAAAGATGGGTTTGTGAGTCTTCTTACGGCCGCTGGTGATACAAAGGATGACCTTCGCCTTCCAACTGATGAGACTCTTGTGTCTCAGCTCAAGGAAGCTTTTGCAGAAGGGAAAGATCTGATGGTTATGGTTCTGTTTGCCATGGGGGAGGAGCAGATTGCGGCTATAAAAACTATGTGATATATTATTGTATATCAAACTTTTTTTTTAAGTGCCTTTTGGTCTTCAATCTACAAACAATTATGACTTCTCACTTATGAGGGTTTTTTACTTAAGATACTACCTGAAATCATATGATAACTTGAACTTGTTTTGTAAGTGCCTTTCGTCTTCAACCTGAACATGTTATGGGTTTGGTTTGGAGTTTCTTTTTTTTTTAACTAATAAGTACATAGGTGTTGCCACCAACATTCATGATGACAGAGCCCTGAGTACCTATTTTTGAGGATCAAATTTAAAGCTAGTGGCCAGAACCATAATTGACCTTACCCTCAAATTTTGGGGCAATCAACCGGTGCATATTCAATGAGCATGGGAAATCTCGGCAAGACCCTCTTGGCCTGTTGAAGCCTATAAAAGAAATGGACTAGTACTCATTGAATATACGTATCTTATCTCCGGCTTTTCTTTCGTTCTTCTCTTTGCACCTTGTGGCTACAAGCCTACTGTTGGAAGCCACTCTATGGTGAGGATACAGAGTGTGGGCTTCCTAGTGGAGGGCTAATAGCACTATAGTGTGAAGGAGTGATTTGAGTTTTTCATTCGGTGTGAGTCAGTGGTATTTCCTTAGAGCAAGTTTTCATATCTTTGAAGTGATTAGTCCAAGTCTTCATCTAGTTGTGTTCAATGTATCTCTTGTATTGATTTTGTTCAGTTCTAGAATGGCATGTTAGCCCAGAGCATCAACTTTTAGAGTATTTCTTTTGCCTATATTGTAATCATCTGTTCGAACTAAGGAGTGGTTTTGTCCTTCACTATAGTTACTTGTCATTAATTTTCTCTCAGAGTATCTACATAACAATGTATCTATTGCAATTGTGCCTGCTCTTGGGAACATTAAAGGGTATACTTCCCTAAGGAGAACCTCCCTTGAGTAGGTGAAGTACTAGAAGTGCATGTTGCCTGCTCTTGTTGAAGATGGAAATTTTGCTACATGAGAGGATCTGAAGATGGCGTTCTCATAGACATTTTGACCAAGTGACTCCTCGGAAAGAGCTCTAGATCATCTAGAGAACCTAAGGCTAAGATTAGGTGAATCCTTTCACGAACTTCATACTAGGACAAAAGCACTTGTTTCACGTCTGCCACATGCTCCACGTAATTTCTTGGTTAAAAAATGTAGAGAAAACGCTTAGCTCAGGTCATCTCAGTAGAAGCTACGTGAATCTCTTAGATTGTATGCAACCCTTAATGATTTTGTTGTAGTGACATCGTGCATTGAAGAAGCTAGGCAACATTTTCAACACCCAATCAAATTATGCAACATAACTAGACCCTATTGGGCAACTGAGGAAAGAATTGGAGGCATTGAGAGTGCAGCAAAATCACCAAGAAGAGAAGGTCTTGCCACCGTCGTCTCATTGCATTGATGATGAAGTAGCCCAAATTCATCACAAATTAGAAGATTTGCGGACCACTTAGGATATAAGAAGGCAGATTTGGTGTACAATATGTAACAATAGTTGACATTCCAATGCTAATTGTCCTAACAGGGTAAGTCATCACTTTTGTGGAGAAGATGGCCATGAAGCTAGAGACTATTACTACCTCAAGGGTGCACAACAACAAGGTAACCCTCAAGCTCTCGATTCATATTATGCTAGTACTTCAAATGCACCTAATAGAGAGGAGAATCGTCCAACGAGGCCTATATATAATAGGCCATTGATGTGTTATTGATGTGGTGAGTATGGCCATATGCAAAATAGGTGCTCCCTTCTAGGAGATGCACCTCCTTGTCAGCATTGTCTAGAGGCTAAGGATCACTATACCAAAGATTGCCCAAGAAGTCACCTTGCTCCAATTCACATGATTGCAGTCTCCCCACTAGTAAAGGTATGACCTTATGCTGTTTCATCTTCTTCAATGCCCATAATGACTAGAGCCAGACAACCGGTAGCAACCTGTAGAGAGGAACAACAAGGACTCCAGGATGGAGAGGAGGAAAATAAGGTTGGGTGGAAGGACCAAGCAGATATTGAAGGAGCTTATGAAAGGATGGCTACTTCACTAAGGGACCAACCAACTAAGGGACCAACCACTCAAGGAAAGCTACTTATTATACTGTGGATGCTCAGGTAATGCCCTCTTTACCTCAAGAAGAAGATACATTCTTGAATTGTATGATGGAAAGTGTAGAGTGTTGCATTGTGGAAATCAATGAAATAGAGGAAGAAGTTGCAGATGAAGGAACTCTAGAAAAAGGCCATGAAATTCATAAGAAGTTAGAGAATGAGAGGTTGCACTTGAATACAAACATTGAAGGGGCAAAAAATATAGAAGTATAAGGGGAGGAAAGTTATGAGCTTGAATGCAGAGAAGATCTCCCCTTTTTGGATATACCTCAAGGATGGACCAGAGAACATATTGCAGAGTACAAGAAAAATTCCACTCCTACATATAGTGGGGATGATTTCTCAAGTAAGACAAGTCGTGAAACACTTGTTCAAGAAGTAAATCTAGGGGATGAGGAGAACCCTCAAGTAGTCCACTTGGCCTCTTTGGTTATGGCATTATCCCCCTTTAATGCAGAAGGTAACGTCTTTACTTTTTGCTTATAAAAATGTCTTCGGATGGTCCTAGAAAGATCTAATAGGTATACCAAAGGAGCTTCGATTACACCGAATACCCTTAGTTGAGGGAGCTGCGCCTGCAAGAAGTAGGTCGTATCGATTCAATCCAAAGTATGCAGAGGCAATAAAGTTGGAAATTACAAAACTAGAAGAAGCACGTATAATTGTTTCAGTAGAACAACCCTTCATAGAACAAGTACTTGAGGAAGTAGCCGAACACACCTTGTATAGCTTCCTGGATGGTTTTAGTGACTACAATCAGATAGTGATCCATCCTGATGATAGGGACAAAACAACCTTTGTTATTCCATGGGGCACTTATGTCTATACCTGCATGGATTTTGGCTTGAAATATGCACCAGCTTAATTTAATAGAACAATGTATTTGATATTGGGCAAAAAGTAAACAATGTTTCTGTGCATTTTCATGGATGACTTCTTAGTGTTTTCAGCTACAGATAGAAAAGGAGCACTTCATGATTTCCATGATCATATGGAAAATCTAAAAGAAATCTTTGAGCAATATCTCACAACAGGTTTGAAGTTAAATCCTACTAAATGTCACTTTTTGGTCACTAAAGGCACTCTTCTTGGTCACATAGTATCTGCTGAAGGGATAATGGTTGACCCAACAAAGGTTACTACTATCCTTTCCATGCCTATTCCACAAACCCCAAAGGAAGTGCAAAGTTTTTTGGGCCATCCAGGATACCATAGAAGATTTATACGAATTTATTCAAAAATAGCTAAGCCCTTGTCAAGGCTTAGCAGTAAAAAGGTCCCCTTCTCATGGAATCCTGAAGCTGAGAAAGCATTTTGTCAACTAAAATTGAGGCTATGTATCACTCCACTTTTAAGTGTTCCTAACTATTCATTGGAGTTTCATGTGCATATAGATGCCAATCTTCATGGTGTTGGTGCAGTTTTGGATTAACCATCATCACACAAGCTTGATAGACCTATCTCCTATGCCAGAAGGCTACTTATCAAGGGAGAAAGGAACTAAAGTACGATCAAAAGGGAAGGTTTTGCTATTGTATTTGCTCTTCAAAAGTTTTGGCATTATCTTTTCCATGTACATTTTATAGTCATATCTAACCATCATCCCTTGAAGTACTTGATAAACAAGCCTAGAGCGGCTCGAAGGGTTTGGCGATGGTTACTCCTATTTCAACAATTCAATTTTGATATTCATATTAAGCCAAGAAGAGAGCACTACATGGCAGATCAAGTATCCAGCCGATCGCAATGAGCAAGAAGGAAATAGGTATGAACGATGAACTGGTGGATAGTAATCTCTTCCTAGTAGCAACTCTCGCTGATTGGTATGATGGAATTCTCCATTTTCTCACTACTAGGAAACTCTGAGAACACTTAACACCTATAGAAAAGAGATGATTACTCCTTAAAACCAAAGTGTACTCACTTACAAATGGGAATTTATATAGATATTGTCAGGATGGTATTTTAATAAAGTGTGTTTATCGAGAGGAGGTAAACCTTTTGCTTGAGACAACACATAGTGAAGGACATCTAAAGGGGGAGGATTTTGCACACAAAATCATCCATAAAGGACTATGGTGGCCTCATATCTACCGGGATGTGATCAATTTGCTAAAGAATGTGACATTTGCTAGAGATGTGCTCCTAGGCCAACAAGATTGAGTTTCCAACCATTAGTCATATCTATAGGATGGCTCCCATTCGAACAATGGGGTCTTGATTTTATAGGACCAATTAGCTGATGGACACATGTTATGCAACTAAATGGATAAAAGCTAAAGCTACCGTGGATTGCACGACCTTAACACTAGCTAAGTTTTTTTATAAACGTATTTTCTCAAGATTTGGTTTCCCACTAGAAATCACTAGTGATAGGGGCACACATTTTGTAAATCCATTCCTCCAATTTATATTTGACAAGTACAAGGTTTTTCATAAAAAGTATTGTGCCTACTATCCAAGGGCAAATGGCCAAGCAGAAAGATCTAATAAGATTTTGATTGGGTTGCTGCACAGATTATCTTTTGATCATCAAAACTTTTGGCCAGAAGTGTTGATCGGTGCAATTTGGGCTTTTAGAACTACAAGAAGAGGAACCACTGGCGAGAGTCCATTTCGCTTAGTATGTGGAAAAGAGGCATTGAAACCATTCAAATTTATTATCGAAAGATAAATTGGAGCCAGAACCATTGGAATTGAATCTCTCATTAGGAGACTAGTGGCATTAGAAGAATACAGAGAAGGAGCAATGCAAAAGCTTTAGGTAACACAAGAAGAGTGCAAAAGATTGCACGACAGGTATCTTAGGTCTAATGAAGTACAGGAAGCATCCTTGGTTTTGCTGCATCAAATCCTAATAGTTTCAACCAAATTGGCACCCAAATGGATAGGACCATACAGGGTGATAAAGGTATTACCACACGGAGCACTGCATCTGCCATGATGATCTCCCGATGACTACCCCATTTTGAATATATCTCTACATGCTGTCTGAGGCTGAGGAAGGCCGTTTTCCGTCTAACAATACCAAAGCATACATGGAGACCGATGATGCCTCTAATCTACCCAGTTGTGTGGTATATCTCTTTCTCATCAATTACCCAAAAGAGTAATACTCAAACTCTCTCATATGAGTGCCACTTGCCACTCATGTTAGTATCTTACTCAACAAGTATAAGAGGGGTTTCACACCTCTTACTCCTAACAATGAATGATACCCCATGTGACATTTCCTTCCCCTTAATTCCATTTTCGCTCTCTGAAATGGTATTAGAAGGTGTGATAGAGAGAGAGAGAGAAATAATAGAAATACCACTCCCACTATATCCCCATGTATAGTAATACATGGTCATATCTCTCTATTGTTTCCCTGTATCCTTCCCCTTCATAAGACCCTTGGGAAGATAATCTAAAGCTGGGAAACTCTCTCTGAAGGGTGCTAACCCGCTCCCATGTGGCACTATCTTAACTATCTTTTCACTTTACTAGACACTCTTTATACAAGTGACTTCTCATCCGTTTCTCTCGAGTAGATAGTATGCACTCAGGCTCATGTGGAATAGATTGAACAGAAATAGGCTCTACTGTCTTAGGTAATCTGACTATAAAGTCCATGGAGATGCTCTCCCACTTCCGATTATGAATATCCAATGGGTGGAGTAGTCCTCAAATCCTCAATCTCTTAGCTTTGTTGACCTGGCATTTAGTGCACTGAAGCACATATTCAAGGACGTCCTCATGAAGTCTGGGCCAATAAAACTTCCTCTTAACAAGATCAAAATTCTTGTTGACTATTGGGTGTCCTGCACTAGGTGTGTCATGACAATCATACAAAATATGCCGTCTCATCTCAATATCTCTAGGGACACACACCTTACCTTTATCTAACAGATATCCATCATGGACACTGTAGTTCTTCCACTTAAATCCTTCTTGAGTACCTGTCGATACTCCATCCTCACTGGGAACCCGTATATCACGATCTCCATTCTCTATGGCTTCCCAAATCCTAGAATATGTAGGATGAAGCCTACATTTCCCTCTAATGGACTCAAGTAGCTCACTAGTGATCTGAGTAAAAATTTGTCAATTGAGCATAGGCATGCGGCTAAGTGAGCCACCTCCTCCCTCCTACCCTTGCCCACTACCTCCACTCCACCCACCCTTGGCCCCCCACTCCAACCGCCCACCTCCTCCCTGCAACCCCTCCCCCCCACACCTCCCTCCAACCCCCACCCACCTTGTCCCTCTTACCCCCGTCCACCTCCTCCCTCCCACCCCCGCCCACCACCTCCACTCCTCCCTCCAACCCCCGCCCACCTCCTCCCTCGTACCTCCACCCACCTCCTCCCTCCTACCCCCACCCACCACCTCCACTCCACCCACCCATATCCTCCCTCCAAACCCCACCCACCACCTCCTCCCTTCAACCCCCGCCCAAGTCCTCCCTCCAACCCCCACTCACCTCCTCCCTCCAACCCCCACCCACCTCCTCCCTCCAACCCCCACCCACCTCCTCCCTTCAACCACCACCTCCACTTCAACTGCCCACCTCCTCCCTCCAACCCCCCCCTCTCCTCCTTCCTCCAACCAGCGCCCACCTCCTCCCTCCAACCCCCGCCCACCTCCTCCTTCCAACCCCCATCCACCACCTCCACTCCACCGAACCAGCTGCTCCCTCCTACCCCGACCCACCACCTCCACTCCACCCGCCCACCTCCTCCCTCCAACCCCTGCCCAGGTCCTCCCTCCAACCCCTCTGAGCATGGTCATGCTTAGTGTCACTTTGTTGCCATTAATATCTTTAATGGGAAGAAGTGGGAAGATATTGTTCCATCATCTCACAATTGTGATGTTCCTGAAGTCACACACGTTGAATATCAGCTGATCAATATTTCTGAAGATGGGTTTGTGAGTCTTCTTACTGCCAGTGGTGATATAAAGGATGAGCTTTGCCTTCCAACTGATGAGACTCGTGTCTTAGCTCAAGGAAGTTTTTTGCAGATGGGAAAGATGTGACGGTTACGGTTCTTTCTGCAAGGGGGGAGGAGTAGATTGCGGCTATAAAAACTGTGTGATAAATTATTGTATATCAAGCGTTTTTTTTTTAAGTGCCTTTTGGTCTTCAATCTACAAAGAATTATGAATTCTCACTTATGAGGGGTTTGGAGTTTCTTTTTTTTTGCTAGAAAGTAAATAGATGTTGCCGCCAACATTCATGATGACAGAGCCATGAGTATATATTTTTGAAGATCAAATTTAAAGCTGGTGGCGAGAACCATAATTGATCTACCCCTCAAATTTTGGTGCAATCAACCGATGCATATTCAGTGAACGTGGGAAATCCGCAAGACCCTCTTGGCCTATTGAAGCCTATAAAAGCAATGGACTAGTACTCATTGGATATACATATCTTATCTCTGGCATTTCTTCTAGTCTTCTCCTTGCACATTGTGGCTATAAGCCTACTATTGGAAGTCACTTTGTGTTGAGGATACAGAGTGTGGGCTTCCTAGTGGAGGGATAATAGCGCTATAGTGTGAAGGAGTGGCTTGATTTTGTCATTCGGGGTGAGTTAGTGGTATGTTCTTAGAGTGGGTTTTCATATCTTTGTAGTGATCAGTGCAAGTCTTCATCTAGTTGTGTTCATTGTATTGAAGGATCTCTTGTATTGATGTTGTTCAGTTCTGGAATGGCATGTTATCCTAGAGCATCAAATTTTAGAGCATTTCTTTTGCCTATATTGTAATGATCTGTTCAAACTAAGAAGTGGTTTCGTCCTTCAATATGGTCATTTGTCATTAATCTTCTCGCTGAGTATCTACAAAATAGTGTATCTATTGCAATCGTGCCTGATCACAGGAAAGTTAAAGGGTATACTTCCCTAAGGAGAACCTCCCTTGAGTAGGCGAAGTACTGGATGTGCATATTGCCTGCTCTTGTTGAAGTGGGTACCCCAGTACCTCGTCTACAGATAGTTTTGAAAGTGTTTTCTAATACCAACATATGTAAGTCTTATTTATTATATCTCATGCTAGAGAGACTAAGTTAAAAAGATAAGGCATCAAACTTTTAATGGTGTGGGGTCATGAACACAAGAAAGATTCACAAAGTTACTACATTATTTGTTTTTTGAAAAATGAGGCAAGTGTTCTAGGTTTGCTTGATCTCCGATTCCTTGGAAGAAAAAAATACGTGCTAATTGGATTTCGGGAAAATTCTATACTTCTCATATTTGGATGGTTTTGATATCTGATCAGATTTTTAACTTTATTAATGCTCAGCTTGAAGTGTAGAAAAATATTAATCCCTTTGTAGTGGCTTTCCCCAACATCACTTTTATTTCTAAAAGGTGAGTTTTTATCCAAAGGCTATGGAAAAGTGCATTTTTTAAAGAAAAATATGTCTTTCTAATGTGTTTTTGGATGCCTAGGGAGAACTCAATTTTTGCTTTAATTTTATTTCTTGTTCTCCCAAAAAATTGGAGGATAGCTCATAACCTCTTCAAACAAGATGCAAAAACCTTGAATCATGTGCTATCTTAACAAGTTAGGCTTATCTCTTTTCCCATAATTGACAAAAATTCTTAGTGTACCACTTCTTCTTATAAGGTCATCAGGTCTCATCCTAATAATTTTAGTTGAGCTTTAAGATTTACTAGTATACAGCGGGACTCACCATTTCCTTGGTAGGAGGAGGTAGTTAAGCAGAATAAAAAAATAAGTCTCCTCAATCCACTTAACTCTATTTGAAATTTAAAGTTTTCTAATCGATATATATATATATATATATATATATATATATATATATATATATATATATATATAGTAGTTTTCCAAAAATATGAAAGAGTCATATCTCATATGCCTGATTGTACACAATGCATTTTGAAGTAAAACCAAATCTTTGAAACTTTATGTCTTTAATGGTATTTTCCCTTTCTCTAATGAAGTGGGGGAGACACTAAACGCATCTTTCTCTAATGAAGAATGGGAGGAATTGGCCCCAAAATTACTTTTCCCCTTTTGTGCAAGAATCCGTATCAAAATTATTAAGAAAACACAGATTTTGGTTTTGATAAATGTTCTCAGGTATGCACACACACACACACACTTACACACACATACATATGTACACACACATATACACGCATAGACACACACACACATACGCATAGACACACACACATACACACAAATACACACATATAGACACACATACTAAATGCATAATGCATACACATACACACATGCACAGATAATGCATGCACATGCACACACATATACACATGCACACACATATACATGCACACACACATACATATGTACACACACATATACACGCATAGACACACACACACATAGGCATAGACACACACACACATAATGCATACACATGCACACACATATACACATGCACACACATATACATGCACACACACATACACATGCATAATGCATACACATACACACATGCACACATAATGCATACACATGCACACACATATACACATGCACACACATATACATGCACACACACATACACATGCACACACACACACATATGTACACACACATATACACGCATAGACACACACACACACATACGCATAGACACACACACACATACACACAAATACACACACATAGACACACATACACAATGCATAATGCATACACATACACACATGCACACATAATGCATACACATGCACACACATATACACATGCACACACATATACATGCACACACATAATGATGCATTCACACACATACACATGCATACACACATAGACACACATATACACTTACACATCCAAACATACACACTCATAGACACACATTCATACACACACACATCCAAACATACACACTCATAGACACACACACATACACATAGACGCGCACACACATACACACACATAGACGCACACACACATACACACACATAGATGCCCACACACATACACACACATTTACACACACAGACACATACACACATAATGATGCATCCACACACATACACATGCATGCACACATAGACACACATATACACACACACATATGCATACACACACACATAGAGAGACATACACATACATGCATACACATACACACATAAACACATACACACACATAGACACATACACACACATAGACACATACACACATAAACACATACACACTCATAGGTACACACACATACACATAGACACACACACATATAGTATATACACACACATGCACACATAGACACATACACACATACACATGCATACACACACATACACATGCATACACACATACAGATACATATACACACACATACACACATACATACACATATATGCATACACACACATAGAGAGACATACACACATAAACACATAAACACATACATGCATACATTTGCATACATAATGCATATGCATATGCATATAATGTACATACATACTTACATGCATACATAATGCACATGCATAGATACATACACACACATAGATACATACACACATAGACACATATACACACATGAACACATACATACTCATAGATACACACACATACACATAGACACACACACATACACACACATACACACACATACACACACATACACACATAATGATGCATACACACACATACACATGCATACACACATACAGACACATGTACACACACATTCACACACACATTCACACACATTCACACACATTCACACACATATACATACATGCATACATATTGCATATGCATATGCATATATACATACTTACATGCATATGCATACACACACACATATGCATACATACATACTTACATGCATATGCATACACATGCATATGCATATGCATACATAATGCATATGCATATGCATACATAATGCATATGCATATGCATACATACATACTTATATGCATACATACATACTTATATGCATACATAATGCACATGCTTACATACACTGTCATAATGTATACACACACACATACACACATAGACACATACACACATAATTATGCATACATACACATACATATGCATACACACACATACATATGCATACACACACATATGCATACATACATGCATACATTTACACACACATAGATACATACATACACATAAATACATACACACTCATAGACACACAGACATACACATAGACACACACACATACACACACACATACACACATAGACACATACACGTAATGATGCAAACACACATACACATGCATACATAGACACACATAATGATGCATACACACACATACATATGCATACACACACATATGCATACATACATGCATACACATACACACATAGACACATACACACACATAGATACATACATACACATAAACACATACACACTCATAAACACACACACATACACATAGAGACACACACATATACACACACATACACACATAGACACATGCATACACACACATATGCATACATACATGCATACACATACACACATAGACACATACACACACATAGATACATACACACACATAGATACATACACACACATACACATGCATACACACATACAAACACATATACACACACACATACACACATAGACACATACACACGTAATGATGCATACACACATACACATGCATACATAGACACACATAATAATGCATACACACACATACATATGCATACCCACACATATGCAAACATACATGCATACACATACACACATAGACACATACACACACATAGATACATACATACACATAAACACATACACACTCATAAACACACACACATACTCATAGACACACACACATATACACACACATATACACACACATACACACATAGACACATGCACACGTAATGATGCATACACACATACACATGCATACATAGACACACATAATGATGCATACACACATATACATATGCATACACACACATATGCATACATACATGCATACACATACACACATAGATACATACACACACATAGATACATACATATACATAAACACATACACACTCATAGACACACACACATACACATAGACAACACACACATATACCTACACACATACACACATAATGATGCATACACACACATACACATGCATACACACACATATACATACATACATGCATACACATACACACATACACACACATAGTTACATACACACACATACACATGCATACACACATACAAACACATATACACACACACATACACACATAGACACATACACACGTAATGATGCATACACACATACACATGCATACATAGACACACATAATGATGCACACACACACATACATATGCATACACACACATATGCATACATACATGCATACACATACACACATAGACACATACACACACATAGATACATACATATACATAAACACATACACACTCATAGACACACACACATACACATAGACAACACACACATATACATACACACATACACACATAGACACATACACACATAATGATGCATACACACACATACACATGCATACACACATATATGCATACATACATGCATACACATACACACATAGACACATACACACACATAGATACATACATACACATAAACACATACACACTCATAGACACACACACATACACATAGACACACACACACACATATACACACACACAAACACACATAGACACTTACACACATAATGATGCATACACACACATACACGTATATATATTGATTTCTAACCATTTTGTTTCATATGTTAGGTATTATGGATCCCAGTAGAGAGAGAAAGGCGAAACTCACTCTCATAAAAAGTCTTATGAGAGCAAGAGTTCCGTCAGATACTCTAGGGGCCATAATGCGGGACTACGTAGAGATGTCCGATGAGGAGCTTGATTATACGATCCAGATGCTTACGCGATCAGACGAGGGCTCTTCTGCGGATCCACACGCAGGAAGAGAGCTATCTCCTCATAGGTATGTTTTTTTTCATAAACTTTTTTAATGATATTATAGCACATATTTTTATTTATTTCTATCTATCTATTTTCAGGACACCTACACCACCTCCAGCACGTGATAGCAGAGCAGAGACGTTGCCTATGAGGACATGCATAGGCACGTTAGAACTAGAGTGCGACATAGAGCCAGAGGGGAATATTGTATACATAGGAAATGGATTGGAGTTCAAGAGCAGAATGCATGCACTATGCGACTCTTACCTACGCTTTATCCACTTACTGTGGAAGTAAGTAAAAGTTTTACATATAATTTGAAATATATATATCTTATGTTTTATTTATATTATGTTTTTTATTTTTGTAGTGAGCATGATGAGAGGGATAAAAAGTACGTGCTCAGTTCACTTGAGACAGAGTTTGGGACAGGGTGGTCTCTTAAATGGTGTTTAAAAGAGATGCGGACACTTATGGCGCATCGTCGTGACAATGCACAGTATGTATGTATATGAGAGAGAGAGAGAGAAAGAACACTAATGTCGATATTAGGGTTTTGAAATCCCTAATTTAAAAACTCTAATTCAACCTTTTAGCCATATGTTTGAAGTATATGTACACCTCCGACGTCCTACTAGAGAGATGTCTCTCCTCCCAACCTTATGCCTCTATATATAGCTACTCGAATCAAGGAGGATCATGATTCATAATATATGTAAAGATATATACACATCATGTAGATAGGATACATAAATATGAAATGGAGTAGATATATTATGCATCACACATACATGCCCAAATGCACACATAAATATATATATACATACTAACATATTTACATGTACATATTTACACATACATGTACATGCCTACATGCACACATAAACATATATATACATGCATACATATTTACATGTACATATTTACACATAGACACATATACATATATACATGTACACAATTATAAACACTTGCATATATTACGTACATGAATACATGAATATTTTACATAAATGCATATGCATATATACACATATGCATATTTAACACATGTATACATATATCACACACATGCAAACACATACATATACATGAAATATATATATATGCATACTAATATATGTATACATATAATACACATGAATACACACACATATGCATACATACATGATAAAAATTTACTCCTCGAAGATAAAGCTATATATGAAATAATTAGGCATACCCCCGAGCTTCATGTTCTAACTTAGAAGAACATGATTTCATCTCTCTAGTAGGATTCATCCTTATTCAAGTTAATAAAAAAACCCTATTGTCTGATATCCATTCAGAAGCTTCAAGTTACTATCTAATCTGCTCATATGTTTTCATTATTGCCATCATTTTGGTAAGACATCAATATAGTCTCATCTTCATTATCCTTACTGATTTCATTTATTTCTTCTATTTTTAAATCTATGTTCTCATGAATCACATCATCTATTGGTGGATTAATATCTATTTCTGGTAATTCCTCTTCCTCATCAGTAGAATCAGCATGTAGAGAATTATCCTCTTTATCAAAAAGATTAGTATCATTATCACGTATAATGAGTCCAATTTCTATTCCAGATGTTGATGTATCAGTATCTGATGCTGAATCATCAAGAGGACTTTCTTCAATCTCTCTAACAATAAATTGTTCAAACAATGACCTACCTCTAGGTTGCACATGAATGACTTGCCACCAAGGATGAGCATCTGGGTTTTTATAAAAAAATTCTTGTTCAATATGCCTAGGAAGAATATATGGTTCTTTAGTAGAACGCATTACCTTGGAAGAATCAATTGCCCAAAACCCAGATAATTCCTTTCTTATTGTAGAATTACTACCTTTATACTCCGCTCAATACCAGTCAACCTAATGACCTATCAAAATATATAACAACAAAAACGTTCCATTATTAGGTGCTTAAAAAAATAACTAACTCTAAAAAAAATATATAAACTTTTTTCTACCTGTTTGAATGTACGAAATGAAATTTCGTAGATACCAACAATAGTTCCTACGTAACCAAGTTCGCTATCTATAAGGTTCGTGTCTTTTGAGCTAGCACGTGATAGTTGCTTGAAACAAGCAACAATACTAGAATCCTTTGTTTTACGTAAAGAATCAATGGCTTTGATTCTAATATGCTGTCCAAAAGCCCACATATTAGTGAACATTCGAGCCTGCAAAATAAATTCAATTAGTAAATAGAAACTAACATACATATATGAAAAAAATAAAATATATATTTTAATAAAATTACCTTTTGTTCACAACCTATCATTAACTCTCTTTGCTCATCTTAGATTTCTTCATTATTTGTGTTGGCGCGTTGCAAACGACTATATAGCCAATCCGTGAAAGAAGGTATATCTGTAATCTCATTATTATCGAGATTACGTCTAGATCTTTTGTTTTTTCGCCTTTTACTTTGGAGACTTTGAAGTTCCTCCTACTCGCTAAGGGATGCTTGCATGCATTCGCTATTATATGCTACAAAAGTAGAAACATCATTTTTTTCTTGAAATGTAAATAAGAATGGAACCCCCTTACCTGATAATACCTCATCTGTTATTTTTTAAGAAGACTCGTTGGTCCATGCACGTGGAGCTTCTTCATGAACTCTTTCAAGGTACTCACTAACGTAATACATGCACTCTTCAAGCATCCAACCCTTTGCCATGGATCCTTCTAGTTTTGCTCTTTGTCGCACGTAACCTTTTAGTATTCCCATAAATCGCTAGCTCGACCCAAAACATCCATCGAGTGTTGACAACACCAACAATCTCTATCTCATCTACAAGATGGACTAGTAAATGAACTTGAATATCAAAAAATGAAGTAGGAAGCTCTTTTTCCATCAAACATAGTAGCTCTTTGCATTCACGTTTTTTTTGTGGGATCGAATTTTTATCGATCTCTTTGGATGTAATCCACCTATACAAATCATAAAAACAATCGTAAAGAAGTTAATTAAAAAATAAAAGATATCCAATATTCATACATATTAAATATAAAAGTATCATAATTACCTTATAAGTGATCCAAGACGATAGATCACATCTCCTACTCCTTTCGTTGTACATCCATCGATAACCAAAGGTAAAATATGTTTCAAAAAGTTATGCCAGTCATGGGTCTTTAATCCAGATAAGCTCTTATCATCCATAGTAAACATGTTTTGAAATGATGCTCCATATCCTGTAGGAGTCTTGATCAATTGAATTCTATTGTTGATAGTCTGTATCTCTTTTGTTGTAAGTACCCAAGGAGCAGATGCATAAGTCGTTTCTTGTCAATGTCTATCAAAAATTGGCCATAACTTTGGTTTGGATTTTTTATCTTTCAAATCATTCCTTGATGTTGTGGTATCTTTTAGTCCAAGAAGATGCTGCCATAGTGAATAACCAATATTTTTGAATATATGCATAGGATCAAGAAGATGACATACTTTTAACTCTTTCCAATACTCCAAAGAATACCATATTGATATGTTCTCTGCGAGTGCCAATTTCCCTTTACCTCTCTTCACATACTCATTATCTGAATCATCACTGAAGATTTCTGCTTCTGGATCTATCAGAGGTCCATCTATCCATTTTTTATACCAGTCCATAGGCATCATTGGTTTTGGATACTGGCCTATTTCAAGCTTTCCATTAAAATGTATCGCTTCTCTTTTAGATCTTAATGGATGATCATCAGGCAAGAATTGTCGATGTCGAAGATAAATATTTTTGTTGAGATTCTTACTATAGATTGATCTCAACCAATCACCACAATATGGACAAGCTTTATAACCCTTAGTAGATATTCCTGCATCATGGAAAATGATAAAAATATAATTAGATTAAATCATATTTATTTACATGCATTTTGAATAAAAAAATTACATCAATACCTGAAGAAACGCCATATCCAGGAAAATCGTGAATAGTCCAAGCCACAATACCACGAATCGTAATATGTCTTTCATTGATGCTTTTTGATACATCAATGACATTAATACCTCTCCATAACTCTTGAAGATCGTCAATGAGAGGAGCAAGATATACATTCATATCTTTAACTTGTCTTTTGCCTGGGATTAAAAGTGAAAGCATTAAATGTTCCTTTTTAATGCTAAGATATGGCGGAAGATTGTAGTTTATGACTACCACTGGCGATGTTGACCATTTACTGGATTTCATGGAGAATGGATTAACCCCATCTAATGCAACTCCTAACTTTAGATTCTGTGGATTTTGTGCAAATTCAGGCCATGTAGAATCAATATGCTTATAAGCAACACTATCATGAGGAATTTTGATTATTCCATCAGTACTTTTGTGATCATGTCCCCAAGTCAAAAGCTTTGATAATTCGGGGCTTTGAAACATATGTCTAATCCGTGGAGCCAATGGAAAATGTCTCAATACCTTTTTTGGGACTTTACCTTCTTCACCCTTATATCGAGGAGATTTACATTTGGGACATGTCAAAGAGTCTGCATATTCACCTCTATATAAAATACAATCGTTAGGACATGCATGTATACATTGATAATCTATACCAAGATTGTTGATTATCTTCTTAATTTCATCATGTGAGGTAGGAAGAATATTCTGACTTGGTAAAAACTTTTCAGATAATAACCTGTAAGTTTATCAAAAAAAGATATATTAAAAAAGGTAAATAAATATATATACATATATACATGCAGGTTTTTATTCTTACTTTAGATAAGGTAAGAACAAGAACTTGAATTGAATAGATACTTTTTGTCCGCGCATCTTTTAAAACTATTAATGCATCTTTCAAAATATTTACGCAAAACAATCGTATCCTGTCAATTCACACATATCTTCATATAATGGTGACCTGGATGAATCGCATGCATAGAGGTTACTCAAGATAGAGCAGGATTTCTCGGGTATGCAGTAAACCTCTTGCATGTCAATGATGAGCATCTGAACTTTCGGATACAAAGTGGACTACTCCATTATAATCAGATTGCTGTCTCTTGAGTAACCTCTGTGCATGCAACTCATCCAGGTCACCATTGCAAATATTTGAAAAGATGCATTAATAGTTTTAAAAGATGCGCAGACAAAAAGTCTCCATTCAATTCAAGTTCTTGTTCTTACCTTATCTAAAGTAAGAATAAAAACCTGCATGTATTTATATATATATATATATATATATATATATATATATATATATATATATATATATATATATATATATATATATATATATATATATATATTTATTTATTTATTTATTTATTTATTTATTTATTTATGCATATATATATAAATAGATAGAAAATTGAAATTTATACCTTAATAGTGTCGAAACAGATACATTACTCCATCCAAAACGATTTTGAAGGTTGAGAATAAGTAAGCTCGCATTTAGTCGTGTCAAATGACTTCCTTCATATACATGCTTTAGACATTCCTCTCAAAGATATTTCTCATTTTTAGAAATATCCATGCTCTCACTCTCATTTTGATACCAATCCTCAATAAAATCTGCCATGCCATCATCTTCATCATTGTCACACAAATCTTGTACTTTATCATCTTTTGAATATAGATCTTTCAACTTTGCATATTGCACAGGCTTAGTTTTGCGTAGCCTCCTCATGGAAGCTTCTGATAAATGAGGTCTTACTGGTAATTGTGAATGTTGTGGACGAATATCATCAACATCATACGTTGGAATCTACACATATAAATAAAACTCATTAGTATTCCATAAATGAATAAAAATTAAACTTCAAATATAAAATTAAGTATATAACTTATTAAATATGGATAGAAAATTTTTATTCTCTCTAGCTAAAAGGTGCTCTTGGAGGTCTACGCCATCCATAATTCACTAATAGTTCATCACCAACATGTAATGTAGTAATAGCATTGAAAACTATGTATCTTGATACATCTCTACTCATGTATGGTGATTCATGACTATTTTCACGCTCCTCAAATGTGCAATTAGTCGTTGAACTATTATGTAACCCTCGACTACTATTTATTAAACCTGCTATATTTCCATGTGTGTAAGGTCTTCCATCAATATATAATCTTTCATTTTCTGCATGTAAAATCCTTCTACTAGTAAGAGATGCTGCGTTGAAGCATATTCCATAAGTACTCATGCTTTGAACATAACGTGAAAGTCGATGCCAATCTCCCCATTATTGGAGCAAGTCTATGACAAGCCTAAGTATTGGCTTGAGTCCCACAAAGTCATAGAAAAAGCCTTAAAATGAAGACTATGTAAAGTTCACTTGTGAACTACCTCTTGTAACTTTTGAAGAGTTTACTTAATGTAAAAGTAAGAGAATCTTAAGTGGTTGAGTCCACTTGATCAAGAATGGAAAGAGGAGCCACGAATTCGTGATTTGTGGTAGGTAGAGAATCAAATCAATCATTGATTGATTGGAGAGTGATTGAGGGAAGTTAGCCTCCCAAACTCAACTATAAATAGATGGCTGTTTTAGTCGTGGTTAGAGAGACCTATGTGAAGACCTCAAAGAGCTGAGCTTTATGCCATATCAAGGTGTGATTACAAGGCACACATATGTATCAGTAAGTCATTGTATTGTACAAGCAATATACTTTCATTTTCATGATTATTTGAGTTCATCTTTCCATGTTCTTGTGATGTGTACTACTCACTGCCATTACTTCAGTTTTTCTCAGTCAGCTTGCAGAGATTGTTTCTCTGCACTTGGTTCATCATTTTCAGTGATTTAACTTGGTAAAGTTAGCTCTATAAGGCTACTATATGCTCACAAATTTTCATGTCATTTGGATGTTGGAATCTTCAGTTATGTTCATTTGAAGTCAACAGGGTATGTTCATCTTCACTTCTCTGTCAGGTACCCGATTTTTTCAGTCATCTTGTCAGAGTCATTTCTCAGTGTTTACTCATCCAAATTCAGTGATTGTAAGCTTGTTGGATTCAGCTTACTGTCTAGTATAAGCATACGAATTTTCAAGATCATTGGATTCTTACATCTTGAGTTATGGTAATTTTTCTACTCACTGGTCTATTTCTGTAGCAGCCCGTGAAAATCGGGATGATGTCATCACTTGTTAAAAGTCATTCTCAGTGTGTGGTTTGTTATTTTTGATGCGATTACTCTCTAAAGTTAGCTCTTTAAGCTACCTAGCCTTCCCCAAGAGGAATTAATCTAATTGCTGCTGTGCTCAGAGAATTATGTAAAACACTGGACAGGTGTATTAACCAAGAATAGCAAGTTTTCACCTCTGAGCTAACTCCAACTTATCTGTTTTGATCTATCTTTTTGAGAGTGATCTTCCAAGGTACATAGGGTGTCTAATACATCCATTGGCAAGCTAAAAGGGCCCACCATCTACTCCTGGAGTTCATTTGGCTAGTGTAGAGCAAAGATTTTGCAACACCTCTTCATCTTCAACACATACCTATCCATCTCTTCACAGTGGTATCAGAGCAAGGTTGGACAACATGGCAGATGGATTTCCTTCATCAATTGACAAATTGGACAGAGGTAACTACTCAGCTTGGTCATTAAGAATGGAAGCTTATCTCCAAGGTAGAAGTTTATATGGTTATGTGGCTGGAGATGAAGTTATGCCAAGTTTCAGGAACAAAAGTCAACCAACACAAGAAGAGCAAGAAAGATTGAGCACATGGTGCTCCAAGGATGCACTTGCAAGGTCTTATCTCCTCAACTCTATCTCAGATTTTTTGTTGCCTCACATTAGAAGTTGTAAGACATCTCAGGAAGTGTGGGATGCACTTGAAGCTTTCTTTGCTTCAAGTACTAAAGCTAGGAAGCATCAACTATGGCTGGATTTCACAACTCTCAAGAAGGCTCCCAAACAAAATGTGACTGATTTTGTCACAAAGCTCAAGGACATAGCAGATCAGTTGGGAAGCATTGGAGAGGTAATAGATGAAGAGCAAATTGTAAGGCAGGTCATCAATGGCTTGAAGGCAGATGACAAGTGGGAAGCATTCACCACAGCTATGGATTTGTACATGGACATGCATGTACCTGATTTCAACACACTCATTGGACAATTACTTACTCAAGAGGCAAAGCTTATCAAAAATGGAGAAAGCTCTAAAGGTAATCAATCTTCAGTTATACACGGATAAAAGCAAGTCTAAAGATAACAAAGGAAAGGCAAAGAAAGTGGATGATGAAGCAGGTACATATCAAGCTAACTATGCAGGTAGAGGAAGACATGGCAGAGGTAGAGGAAGAGGAGGTAGACAAGGCAGGGGGAGATCCCAAGACTCCAACTCATGTTCTATTTGTGGATTAACTAATCATACAACTGAAAATTGCTTTAGGAATTCCAGGAATCAAAGAGGCAGAGGATACAATAGAGGAAGTTATGGCTACTCAAGAGGAAGGTTCAACAACTACCATGGCAACTACAACAACTACAATCATTCAAACTATCAAGGAGGCTACAAAGGAAGGAGAGACTACAATAACTACACAGAAGACTCAAACAAAGAGGATTCATTATTGATCATGAACATGGCTATGCCACAAGGTAAATCTGATGAGCATGTTTTCTACATAGATTCAGGTTGTTCAAATCATGTGGCAGGAAATGTGGCACTCCTATCAGATTTAGAAGATCCAAGGAATAAGCATGAGGTACAAACAGGAGATGATACAAAACATCCTGTGGAGAAAATAGGCAATGTCAAAGCACCTGATGGAAACATCAACCTACTCAGTAAGGTACTCTATGTCCCTACCATAACAAAGAATTTGATAAGTGTTGGGCAGATAGTAGAGAAAGGGTTGCAAGTCAGGTTCACAAAAGCAGGAGCATTTGTTGAAGATCCAAGTCAAGGATTCAGAAGAATTGCAAAAGGTGAAAAGACAGGTAGATTGTTCACATTTGAATTACAGGACACTAGAAACATTGCTCTCTTTAATTATGGTAGTCAGACACTCACAGAATTGGAAGTATGGCACAAAAGGTTAGCACATATTGGTGAAAGGTCATTAAAGAAAATCTGCAGGGACCAAAGTGTACTTGGACTTCCTAATTTGTCAAAACAACATATGATTTATAAGTGCAGTGCATGTCAATTTGGAAAGTCTCACAGGTTACCATTCATGAAGAAAGGTTATATGCATGGAGATCTCTTGGAGTTGGTTCATACAGATGTATGGGGACCAAGCAAGGAAGCTTCAATATCAGGATCAAGGTATTATGTTTCCTTTATTGATGATTGCAGCAGATGGACTATCCTATTCTTTATGAAACACAAAGATGAAGTTTTTTCATGTTTCAAAAGATATTTGGCTCTTGTGGAGAATCAAACAGGTAAATCACTAAAAAGGCTAAGGTCAGATGGAGGGGGAGAATACTTCTCCCATGATTTTGATTCTTTTCTTCAAGAAAGAGGAATCAAAAGAGAGGTAACTACAAGGTACACTCCTGAGCAAAATGGAGTGGCAGAAAGGAGGAATAGGACAATTGTTGAAGCTGCAAGGTCTATGTTAAATGAAAAGCATTTACCTAATTACTTATGGGCTGAGGCTGTATCTACAGCCACTTACTTGATTAACAGGTTGCCTTCAAAATCCCTTGATGGGATGACTCCATATGAGGCTTGGAATGGAAGAAGACCAAGTTTAGATCATTGTAAAATTTTTGGATGTATTGCTTTTGCTCATGTTCCTTCACAGGTTAGAGGCAAGATGGATCCAAAAGCAGAAAGGTGTGTATTTATTGGATATGACAACAATCAAAAGGGCTACAGGTTATACAACCCTACCAACAAAGGATTCTTGGTAAGCAGAGATGTAGTTTTTGATGAGAACAATTCATGGTATGAAGATTCATGCAGGAAGGTCAATTTACCATATGATCTTGAAGAAGATTTTCCAAAGCTTGGTAGAGAACAATCAAAGATTGAAGAACAAGACACCTCAGAGGATGATGAAGAATGTCAGATGGAAAAGATCAAAGCATGGAAGTCTAAAGGTAAAGCAAAATTGCAGGAACTTGGACATGAGGCAGAATCATCACATCATGGCCTAAGAAGATCTATGAGGGAAAAGAAAAAACCAGAAAGGTATGGGTTTGACACCTCATTAGTAACTAAACATTCTATCTACATAGCACAGGACATAAACCAAGAGGAGCCATCATCATTTGAAGAGGCCAAAGCAAAAACAGAATGGAAGCATGCAATGAAGGAAGAGATTGAAGCACTTGAGGAAAACAACACTTGGGATTTGGTGCCCAAGACTTCATCCATGAAGGTAATAGGCTCAAGATGGGTCTATAAACTCAAGAAAAATTCTGATGGTTCAATTAACAGGTATAAGGCAAGGCTTGTGGCAAAAGGCTTTGCACAAACTCAGGGAATTGATTATGAGGAGACTTTCTCTCCTGTGGCAAAGATGCCTACTATTAGGGTTTTGCTTAGTATTGCCTCTTCCAAGAATTGGAAGATACTTCAACTAGATGTAAAGAATGCATTTTTGAATGGTTGGATAACAGAAGAGGTATATATGGCACAACCACCTGGTTTTGAGAATCAAGTTTATCCTGATTATGTGTGTAAACTTAACAAAGCATTGTATGGTCTCAAGCAAGCTCCAAGAGCTTGGAATTTCAGGCTTGTTTCATTCTTGCAGGACAAAGGCTTTCAACCAAGCAAAGCAGATCCTTCACTCTTTATTAAAAAGAGTAATTCCGAGGTCATCTACCTATGTGTATATGTAGATGATATTATATTGACAGGAAATGATGCAGATGGTATGAAGAAGATCAAAGATCAGATGAGAGAAGAGTTCAAGATAAGTGATTTGGGTTCACTTACCTACTTCCTAGGTTTGGAAGTTGTCTACAAAGATCATGGTTTGTTTCTCACTCAAAGAAAGTACATTAAGGACATGTTGGCAAAATTCAAGATGCAAGATTGTAAGATTGCAGGTACTCCAATGGAGGTTAATCACAAATTGAGCTCACATGAAGGTGAACTCATAGAGGACATCACATCATATCAAAGTCTAGTGGGTAGTCTCAACTATGCCACATTGACAAGAGTAGATATATGTTACAGTGTGAGTGTGCTAAGCCAATTTATGCACACACCAAGGAAACCACATATGGATGCTGCCAAAAGGATACTCAAATATCTCAAAGGAACCATAAATGAAGGACTTTACTATCCTTATGTATCTGATTTAGGTTTGAAGCTATTTTCTGATGCAGATTGGGCTGGCTCCAAGGAAGATAGAAGGAGCACTTCAGGTTATCTTACCTTTGCAGGTTCAAAGCTTATTTCATGGTCATCCAAGAAGCAACCCACAGTTGCTCTCTCTTCTACTGAAGCTGAATATAGAGGTCTTGCTATAGCTACACAAGAAGCTATGTGGATGAAGACATTATTCAAAGATCTTGGATTGGAGTTTGGAACTCCAACTATTTTTGGTGACAATATGAGTTCTATTCATTTGGCTGCTAATCCTATTTTTCATGCAAGGACTAAACATATTGAAGTTCATTATCACTATGTACGAGAGAAGGTTCTAAGCAAAGAGATTCAAATATCATATGTGTCCACTCATCAACAATGTGCAGATATTCTAACCAAAGCATTGGATGGTACAAAGCTTTGCAAATTCAAGGCTATGATTGGTTTGCAGGTAATCTTGGAAGATTGAAGACCTCAAGCATACTTGGCTTGAGGGGGAGCTGTTGGAGCAAGTCTATGACAAGCCTAAGTATCGGCTTGAGTCCCACAAAGTCATAGAAAAAGCCTTAAAATGAAGACTATGTAAAGTTCACTTGTGAACTACCTCTTGTAACTTTTGAAGAGTTTACTTAATGTAAAAGTAAGAGAATCTTAAGTGGTTGAGTCCACTTGATCAAGAATGGAAAGAGGAGCCACGAATTCGTGATTTGTGGTAGGTAGAGAATCAAATCAATCATTGATTGATTGGAGAGTGATTGAGGGAAGTTAGCCTCCCAAACTCAACTATAAATAGATGGCAGTTTTAGTCGTGGTTAGAGAGACCTATGTGAAGACCTCAAAGAGCTGAGCTTTATGCCATATCAAGGTGTGATTACAAGGCACACATATGTATCAGTAAGTCATTGTATTGTACAAGCAATATACTTTCATTTTCATGATTATTTGAGTTCATCTTTCCATGTTCTTGTGATGTGTACTACTCACTGCCATTACTTCAGTTTTTCTCAGTCAGCTTGCAGAGATTGTTTCTCTGCACTTGGTTCATCATTTTCAGTGATTTAACTTGGTAAAGTTAGCTCTATAAGGCTACTATATGCTCACAAATTTTCATGTCATTTGGATGTTGGAATCTTCAGTTATGTTCATTTGAAGTCAACAGGGTATGTTCATCTTCACTTCTCTGTCAGGTACCCGATTTTTTCAGTCATCTTGTCAGAGTCATTTCTCAGTGTTTACTCATCCAAATTCAGTGATTTTAAGCTTGTTGGATTCAGCTTACTGTCTAGTATAAGCATACATATTTTCAGGATCATTGGATTCTTACATCTTGAGTTATGTTAATTTTTCTACTCACTGGTCTATTTCTGTAGCAGCCCGTGAAAATCGGGATGATGTCATCACTTGTTAAAAGTCATTCTGAGTGTGTGGTTTGTTATTTTTGATGAGATTACTCTCTAAAGTTAGCTCTTTAAGCTACCTAGCCTTCCCCAAGAGGAATTAATCTAATTGCTGCTGTGCTCAGAGAATTATGTAAAACACTGGACAGGTGTATTAACCAAGAATAGCAAGTTTTCACCTCTGAGCTAACTCCAACTTATCTGTTTTGATCTATCTTTTTGAGAGTGATCTTCCAAGGTACATAGGGTGTCTAATACATCCATTGGCAAGCTAAAAGGGCCCACCATCTACTCCTGGAGTTCATTTGGCTAGTGTAGAGCAAAGATTTTGCAACACCTCTTCATCTTCAACACATACCTATCCATCTCTTCACACCCATCCATATATAGGACCACAAAATGACATAAGAGTGACTTCAGAGTTCGGAGGCACATACAAATCCTCTACAATAAAGAGACCACTACCAGCATTAGTAATAGTGGATGGAGCAATCATATAGTGATTACCCCAAAAGTTGAAAACCTCTCCATCTAAAGGAAGTGGTCCTCTATTCCATCCTCCATATCTTCTTCTATCATATGTTTGTACTAAAGAACGATCACGAGTTGGCAATGGATAATCTCCAGCCGTTTCATTCTCTAAACCAAGAGGTAGAGGATTTCTAGAAACCTCTGCTTGTAATTGATGAACAGCAAGTCCATGACGTGTACGAGGTATATTAACATTATGAGAAAAATCATCATCATCATCATCATCGAGCAAGTATTCCTATATATCAATAATAATTTGATTTTATACATGGTTTTTGAATAAAATAATGACATTAATATATATAGAAAATACATACCCAAGCATTATCACGTTGACTAGGTGATGGTGCATGCTCAAAAGTACCATACTCTGCCTCATGTTGAATACATTCCAATCGTGGTCTTCGATACGTGCCATAACAAGAGTTACACCAACATATAATATGCTCTGGATAGTAAAATTCCTCATAATTCCTATCGGAGGACACATGTGAAGTCGTTGCATGGGTAGGAGGTGGTGGAGTACCCTCTGATTGATCAGAATCTGCACATCATAAGAAACATAAAAAAAAATATAAGTTATGTATCCATCAAATATAGTTAAAATTAAATATTTCATGTACTTACAGTATAAAGTCGTTGCACGATGAGGAGACGGTGGTGGAGATCCATCTGATTGATCAGAATCTACAAATAATGGTATTTGATATTAATAATTTGATTATCTACATTAATAAAAAATTCACATATACATATTTACACATACACACATATTCACATATACACATTTATACATACACACATATTCACATATGCACAACTACATATTATTGTGGGATAAATGCATGTATTTTGTATGAATGAGTGTATATGCATGCATGTGTGTGTACGTATATATGTGGATATGTATCTGTGTGTTTATGTTATATGTATGTATATGTGTATATATATACATATATGCATGCATGTATGTTTGCATGTATATGTGTATGTGGGTATGTGTATGTGTATGTGTATGTGTGTGTATATATGTTTATGTATTCTGACTTTTTTTTCTATTTGAGATTAAATTAAGAGGAGATATTGTATGGTCGAAAAAATAAGAGGCGAGCTAACATACCACCTGAGTCGTGGCAGTTTTTTCGTAGACAGCTACGTCTTCAGGAGTCATTTCCTCAGCAGAAGGTACACAAATTAATAGTTTATATTTATAGTTTTTGGATGTTTTAGTAATTTTTTACATTTAATTTATGTATTTTTTTTCTTGAATAAACAGACTGCTGCAAAGAAAAGAGAGGAGTCGGGCCACACATCGCACTTAGGCCAAATGGGCCGTAATGGTTTTGTAGCTACATTTGTAAGTATATGTGTTATTGTGAGTATATTTTTTATTTTAGTTAAAATGCAAGCAACTAATGTTTTTTATTTGTTTCATTTCAGCGAAAGGATTATGGCCCATATCCTACGAAACACGAGATCGAGTATGCTACACATTTTGGATATCGGCGTTTGGGCGAGTATATACAAGATCATCCTGATGCCTTTGTGAGTATTTTTAAATTTTATATAATTATTTTGTTGTTATGAATGTTTTAATTATTTTATTGATTTATGTTTGTTATATGTAATACAAGAGTATTATGGGGAGACAAATATGGATGAGGTGGAGAGACAAACACAGGAGGGACGATCTCGATCATCACAGGGTGATCATGACGATGAGGATGAGGAAGATCAGGATGATCATGATATTGCTGATGATGATGATGATCATGATGATGATGTTTAGGATTTTAGTTGATTATGACATTGGATTATATGTATTTACATTGATATATATATATATATTTTATTTATCTATATATTTTTCATTTCAGTTATGTTTTGAATTGTGTGTATGGTATTAAGTAATGAAGAGTTTTGTTCTATTGATTGTTATTATTGTTTATATTAAGCATGTGTTTTAATACTTTAATTATATAATTCATTCATATGTGTGTACCTAAGTGTATATGTATGTGAGTGTATATGTATGTATGTGCATGTGTACGTGTGTGTATATGTATGTATGTGCATGTGCATGTATAAGTGTATATGTGTGTATGAGTATGTGCATGTGCATGTGTATGTGTGTGTATATGTATATGCATGTATATGTATAACTCTATGTGTATGTGTGTGTATGTGCATGTATATGTGTATATGTATGTATGTGCATGTGTATGTGTGCGTATATGTATGTATATGCATGTGCATGTATAAGTGTATATGTATGTATCAATATGTGCATGTTCTTGTGTATGTGTGTGTATATGTATAACTTTATGTGTATGTGTGTGTATGTGCATGTATATGTGTATATGTAGGTATATGCATGTGTGTGTGCATCTTCATCATGTATAAGTGTATGAGTGCATATCAATAAGTGTGAGTATGGTATGTAATGAAAATAACACAATTCAAATGATCTACAAATAATAGAAATTGTACTTACAATTGTTAGCCATAGTCTTTGCTTAGTTAGCTTCTTGAATAACCTGCAATAAAGAGAGAGAAAAGAGAGAGAGAGAGAGAGAGAAAGAGAGAGAGAGATCTAGAGAGAGAGATCTAGAGAGAGAGAGATCTAGAGAGAGAGAGAGAATTCAAAGAGAGAAAGATGTAGAAAGATAGAAACAAAGATAGAGGGAGACAATAACAGAGAGCTTAAGCAAAACAACAATTCTGCATATACTTGCTTCAGCTCGTAAGCGCAGCGCAATTGCGAACATTGGAGAGCTCTTCGATCGGATGCGTGAAAATGCTGATTGCAGAGCCTCCAACGTTTTAATTTTTGTCCGTCAACAGATCGTCGTGTAAGCGATGCTATTCGTCATCGTATAAGCGACATTACTTTAGCGTCGCTTATGCGACGATGCGCACCGTCGCTTATGCGACGCAAAAAAGCGTCGCTTAAGCGACGCCTTTAACAAGCGTCGTTTAAGCGACGTTGTACGGGAGCGTCGCAATCCAAGTCGCAAATACCGTCGTTTTTTGCATTGTATAATCGACGGTCCGCGCCCGACGCTAATTCCGACGCAAGTTGCAATTTTATAGCGACGAAATTCTGTCGCCTTAACCGTCGCTATATGCCCGTATTCCTTGTAGTGTAAGTACAATTTCTATTCTTTGTATATCATTTGAATTGTGTTATTTTCATTAGATAGCATACTCACAAGTATTTATATGCACTTATACACTTATATTGATGAAGATGCACTTTCACACATATACACATATACACATACACATACACACACATATTCACACACAGATACATGTGCACATACACTTAGACATACACACATATGCACACACAGATACACATGCACATACATACATATATACACACATACATATACACTTAGGTACACACATATGAATGAATTATATAGTTAAAGTATTAAAACACATACTTAATATAAACAATAATAACAATCAATAGAACACTTGTGAATGATTTGAAATGATTGTTTCTCGTTGTCGCTCAATATCCTAAGCATAATATGAAGTCAACCCTAAGTACTTTGAGTGAAATGTTCTTCTTGATTCTCCTAATTCTTGACTCTAGTTCTTGAAATGTTACAGAAGTTCAAGTTTGCCAACATATATATATCTACAACTTGAGAATACAACATGAACGAAAGAAAGGAGAAAATAACACTACATACATGCAGCTTTGCATCGGTATATTTATTGCGATATTATTGGTTAAGATTTCAATCATCCACAATTTACTAGAGTGGTTCATAATTCATGAGTAGTTTCTTACATGGATATAGGTGTCATGATATTTGGAGAACTCCAAAGAGAATTTTTTAAAATTGAAAAAAAAAAAACAACATTTTGGGTGTCATTAGCTAGTATGAATATGATGTTTGATATTCAAGAACTCTCTTCATTAATTCACCCTTGGAATCATCGACATGCACAATAGCAAAAGGTAGAAGAACTCTCTTCATTTATTCACCCTTGGAATTGTTGAAATGAAAAAAGGAATACTCCTACTCTGCCACAATCACAAATGTAACAAGCTAAGGAGGAAGGAACAAAAGATAACAAAAAATTATGAATGAATTAAAATGGAAATGGAAATGAGTTACATAAGATGCTCTAAGAGCATGGAGCCTCCATGAGGAGAGGAAGCAAACTCTTGGCAAAGAGCTAGAGTGGAATGACTTGTGTGGAGTGAAGGGAGGCCTTGCTTATATGGAGTTTGGGAGAATTCCCTTGCATGTGGGATAAGTGAACTTGCATGAGAATGAAACTAACTTTGGACAAAAGGGTGGAGCATGGAACTCTCAACACCCCCCTCCATGTGATGACCCTTTTATTTTTAATATGGGGTACTAGTGACATATGGGATCACTTAGTTCATGGGTTTTTAGGATCCAAGGGCATATGGGATCCTTGGAAATAACTTGGACATATGGGATCCAAGGGGTTTTTAATGGGATCTATTGTCCAACTCCTCATCTAGCTCATCAGGTTCGGCAGCCTCTACGTGTGAGAGACGAGGATCCATATGGGGTGGTAGGCGTGGGTGAAATTTGGAATGCCAAGCTCCAATCAGGAACATGTAGAGGAAGAGGAAATGGACGAGAACTGTGGTGATAGGGTTCTTCCATATGCAAATATCAAATAACCACCTCCCAATGGCGATCATACCCGATAGAACACCCAAGATCCTGAACCAGTTAGCCTTGCTCTTGCGCATGCTCCACAGATTGTTATCCACATCATTGTCAGCTACATCCTTGAGAGTGAACTCGTGAATGCTGGTCTGAGGAACATTTAGAGAAGATTGGTAACCCCCCATGACTCTGGATTACAGAAGACGTGCTCAGTGCGGATACGCTCACTACAATGCTTTCTTTCTGTGTCACACTGGAGCACGAGACGGCTTACTTGCGCACTTTATGAGATATTCATCGATCATAGGACAGGAAAGATAAAAATGGTGCTAATAATGCCTAGTGAAGAAGGTAATAGTGCTTAGAAGCACTTTTATTAAAGGAATATGGGAGGGAGGGAGGGATTAAGAAAGAAAAACATACTAATGATGAAGATAACAAAAACAGAACTCAAAAGGAAAGTTAACCTATGCTCTGATACCATGTTGAAATGAAAAAAGGACTAGTCCTACTCTACCACAATCACAAATGTAACAAGCTAAGGAGGAAGGAACAAAAGATAACAAAATATTATGAATGAATTAAAATGGAAATGGAAATGACTTACATAAGATGGTCTAAGAGCATGGAGCCTCCATGAGGAAAGGAAGCTTATATCTCTTTTCATTAGAAACTCGTTGAGTGTCAGTAGACAGGTTGTGGGTTTAGAACGTGGGTCCATCAACAAAGGAGAAGCATATACAAGGGAGCATTAGCAAAAAATTATGTGAATTATTCATAGGACAAAATCCTATTTGAGTTAAATCATGTGCAGACAGATAAGCTTATATCTCTTTTCATGAGAAACTCGTTGAGTATCAGCAGACAGGTTGTGGGTTTACAATGTGGGTCCATCAACAAAGGAGAAGCATATACAAGGGAGCATTAGCAATGAATTATGTGAATTATTCATAGGAGAAAATCCTATTTGAGTTAAATCATGTGCAGACAGATAAGCTTATATCTCTTTTCATGAGAAAATCATTGAGTGTCAGTAGACAGGTTGTGGGTTTACAATGTAGGTCCATGTCAGGGGACAAAGGGGAAGATGTTGACGGTTGCAGGCTCGAAGAGTAGCTTGATCATTAGTTTTTATGCATGTACAGGCCTTCGAGCTTCTCATATCAGCTATGTTAAGAATGTCCGACTAGGGATGCCACTATTTTTGTTTAATTACATTGATAAAAAGTTGCATGGTATTTTTGAGGCAGACAACTATTGTAGAGGAGGTACTCGGATATCCACTCCCAATAATATCAAATTGTATACATTTCCAGTACTCCGTCTACCAAAGGGGGGTTCTCCTTAGGGAAGCATACCCTGTAACATTCCTGTGTGTAGGTACCTTTACTGACAACAGAGAAACCAATAGAAGTGAAAATGTACGGTTGTAGAGAAAGGATCAATAACAAGTACTCTTGAGAGAGGAAATCACTTCGTAACTTTGAAAATGATTACAGAGAGCTACAATACTACAAAAGGATATAATAGTGGGCGATGCACGCCAATGACTAGATCTAAGCCACTCAATCACCCTGCAATGCTAATCATCAACTCCACTAGGATGCCCACGCTCTGTATACTCATCACAAAGTGACCTCCAACAGTGTGCCTCTAGCAACAGAGTGCAGAGAATAGACCAGAAAATAGCCTAAACTAGCATCAACAAATGATGGTAGTGATGATACGCAATAGTTCACATGAATGAAATTACACCCCCCCTTAAATGAGTGCCAAACATCTGTTTATATAGACTCCCAAAACAGAAGAAGGTACTTTCATTCCGCAACCGATAGAACACCTACTTGCGTCTATTTCGCCTGCCAAGATGGGCGTCACCCGTAGTTTCGCCTGCCAAGATGGGCGTCACCCGTAGTTTCACCTATGGGAAGGATTCGCCTAAAATATCTGTTCAATATATCCATCAAGGTGGTTCGATTGGCCCTAGGAGTGCATATGACAATGAGTACAGTTGGAATGTCCATAGATTCTGTATTTGTCATGTCGTGATGCCTTGTGCATGCTCAGGGGTGTCTGTCATCCACCGGAGTGTATTTAGTAATTCTGGTTCGGGTGATTTCGGTCAACCAGTTGACCGAAATCCGCCCTATCGCCGAAGTGCTCACCGTAAAGCTATCAAAATTCTGTCGAAAAGGTGCCGAATTTGCGAACTTCTTCCGAATTCTGAGCTTCTTTCAGTAATTCTGATTCCAGTGATTTCGGTCAACTAGTTAACCGAAATCAGCCCCGTCACCATAGCGTTTGCCGTAAAGTTATCAAAATTCTGCCAAAAAGGTGTCGAATTTGCAAACTTCTTCCGAGTTATTCCAGAATGTTTTTTTCTTATTTTTGCTTTAGCTGATTGAACCCTCGACATCCTTCACATTCCTGAGTACTCCTTCAGAAAAAGAGAGCCCGAACTTCTTCTAAAATTCCGGTCGTGTTCCAGTACTCAACTGGACTATTTTCCTCCGAAAAGGCGCGATCTGAAATTCCAGTTGTGTTTCGATACTCGGCTGCGACTATTTTCTTTAAAAAGTGCGGTCTTCTGTCTCTTATCAGAGATGGGATTCTGCTGGATTACAGTCCCCCGCATCAAGACTTTGCACCGTCCCGGTGCAATAACTCATTTATTTGCTGATTTCATCAAACAAAATGATATGCCGGAAATAATTAAAAAAAACTATGGTATGTACAGTGAGTGAATTCCAAATGCTTGTATTAATTCAAATAAGTTTCTACCATGGAGATGTTGACCAGGGGTATCCTTTCACCCTGCATGTCCTCTAAATAAACTACTCCTTGAGGTAGTACCTTTATCACCTTGTAGGGTGCTATCCACTTAGGTGCCAATTTGATGGATGTCGACGGAATCTGATGCACCAGGACCAAAGATCCTTCCTGTACCTCATTAGTCTTTAAATACCTGTCATGCAGCCGTTTGCATTCCTCTTGCTTTACCTGTAGTTTCCTCATGGCTACTTCCCTATATTCTTCCAATGCCACAAGTCTTCTAATGGGCGGCTCAATACCACTAATTCTGGCTCCAGTTTCCTTCCTCATAATAGATTCGAATGGGGCCAATGCCTCCTTACCATATACTAAACGAAATGGACTTTCGCCAGTGGTCCTTCTAGTAGTTCGGAAAGCCCAAACTTCACCGATTAATGCTTGCGGCCATGAACTTTGATGATCAAAGGATAATTTGCGTAGGAGCCCGATCAAAATCTTATTGGAGCTCTCTGCTTGACCATTTGCCCTTGGATAGTAGGCACAAGATTTTTTATGGAAAACCTTGTACTTGTCAAATATAAATTGGAGCAATTGATTTACAAAATGTGTGCCCCTATCACTAGTGATTTCCAGTGGGCACATGGGAAAAAGTGAGCCTTGCATGGGCCTTGTAAGGATCCCTTATTTTTAGGGATTAAAATTAATCTTGTTGGAGTTGAAGGGGACACAATAAACCACTAGTGGTATTCCTAAATAAAAAAATATTTTATACAAGTCCCTTTTTGAATGAAGAGCAAAGACAATTTCTAGCCATTGGATCTTTTAGATCCATGGCAGCGGCGCATTCGCATGGTAGTGGGGACATAAATCCGATTTCGGGACTGTCATCATCTCTCTGCAGAAATGTACGCCGTTGGATTCATTATAGATCGGATGGCTTGCCGCAAACAAGGCTGATCTTAGCTCTACAAAAAAATGAGCCGTTCGATCATGGCTTCATCCAATGGATCACATACAAGCACGTGCTCAACTTTTTGGGGAGTAAACTGGGCCGTCCGATTAGGAAGAAGATCCCATGGCCAAGAATTGAGAGGCGCCCAATTTGAATGTGCTCTCAAATGTGCCGTCCGATGTCAAGTCAATCTAATGGTTGATATTTTGAAGCGCCCTCTCCCGGATCTCATTCCCAGCCACACGATTGATGGGGAATCCAAGGGCCAATAACCATCCTCGCCTTGACTTTTCCAAAAAGACGTGGACTGTTGGATCTTTAAAGACATCTAAGGGTACAAATAGATTTTCTTGCACTCTCATACCACCCACGCCTAGAAAACCATGATTCCATAGTTGTTTTGGAGGATTTGACCACTAAGAAACAAGGGAAACCTAGGCCTAGCCTATGTGATTGAGGGACTAGACATTTGGCCACCACCCTCTTCTCATTGATCCATCACTAATCACTCCTTAATCTAAAAGGCCCATTCAAGGTTCATTTTTTCCCCTAATGAACCGAATCTTGAAAAAATATGTTTATACAAAAACTTAGCTACTATTAAAGTTGTGCAATTTACAACAGCTTTAGCCTCAATCCATTTAGTTGCATAGCATGTGGCCATCAAAATATATTTCTTACCCCCAGGTTGACCAGTTGGACTGATCGGACCAATAAAATCAAGACCCCATCGTTCAAAAGGTAGCCATCCTGTGGAGATCTTTAATCATTGAAAATTCAACTTGGTTGGCCTAGGGGCACATCTCTGACAGATGTCGCATTCCTTAGCGAAGTTTATTGCATCCTTGTATACCCGAGGCCACCATAGTCCTTTGTGGATGATTCTGTGAGCTAATTCTTCCCCCTTTAGATGTCCTTCACTGTGTGCAGCCTTTAGCAAAAGATTTACCTCCTCTCGATAAACACACTTTCTCAAGATTTCATCCTGACCATATCTATATAAAGTCCCATTTATAAGCGAATACGCTTTGGCTTTGAGGAGCAATCTTCTCTTTTCTATGGGTGTCAAGTGTTCTGGGAGTTTTTCAGTAGTTAGAAAATGGAGAATTCCATCATACCAATCAGTCTGAATTGCCACTAGGAAGAGATTACTATCAACCAGTTCATCATTAATACATGTTGCCTTCTCGCTCATTGCGGTCCTCGACACTTGATCTGCCATGTAGTGCTCTCTTCCCGACTTAATATGAATATCGAAATTAAATTCTTGAAACAGGAGTAACCATCTCCAAACCCTTCCAGCCACTCTAGGCTTGTTTATCAAGTACTTCAAGGGCTGATGGTCCGATATGACTATAAAATGTACACCAAGAAGATAATGCCAAAACTTTTGAAGAGCAAATACAATAGCCAAACCTTCCCTTTCTGTTGTACTATAATTCCTCTCAGCTTGGTTGAGTAGTCTGCTGACATAAGAGATAGGTTTATCAACCTTGTGTGATGATGGTTGAGCCAGAACTGCACCTACAGCATGAAGACTAGCATCTGTATGCACATGAAACTCCAATGACGAGTTAGGAACACTTAAACGTGGAGCAGTACATAACCTCATTTTCAGTTCACAAAATGCTTCCTCGGCTTCATCACTCCATGAGAAAGGAACCTGTTTACTGGTAAGCCTTGATAAGGGCTTAGTTATTTCTGAATACATTCGTATGAATCTTCTATCGTATCTTGCATGACCCAAAAAACTTTGTACTTCTTTTGGGCTTTGTGGAATAGGCATGGATAAAATAGCAGTAACCTTAGCACGGTCAACCCTTATTCCTTCAGCAGATACTATGTGACCAAGAAGAGCGCCCTTGGTGACCAAAAAGTGACATTTATCAGGATTTAATTTCAAACCTGTTTTGAGACATTGCTCAAAAATTTCTTTTAGATTTTCCAAATGATCATGGAAATCTTGAACTGCTGTTCTTCTATCTGTGCCTGAAAATACTAAAAAATCATCCATAAAAATGCGTAAAAAGGTTCTCAACCATTTGCCCAATATGAGATACATTGTTCTATTAAATGAAGCCGGTGCATTCTTCAAACCAAAATCCATGCGAGTATAAACATAAGTGCCCCATGGAGTTACAAAGGCTGTTTTGTCCCTATCCTCAGGATGAATCACTATCTGATTGTAGCCGCTGAAACCGTCCAGGAAGCTATACAAAGTGTGATGAGCTACTTCCTCAAGTACTTGCTCTGTGAAGGGCTGAGGAAATCCATCTTGAACAGTCACTTTATTCAAGGCTCGAAAATCAACACAGACTCTTATTTTTCCACTACTTTTCTTGGGCACAATAACCATAGAAGAAAGCCACCTCGAATGTTCTACTGGAACAATTATGCCTGCTTCTTCTAGTTTTGTAATTTCCACTTTTACTACCTCTGCATACTTTGGATTGAGTCGATATGGCCTACTTCTTGCAGGCGGGGCTCCCTCAACTAAGGGTATCCGATGTAATCCAAGCTCCTCTGGTATCCCTGTTAGATCTTTGTAGGACCATGCAAACACATTTTTGTAAGCAAAAAGTAAGGAAGTTACCTTCTGTAGTAAAGGAGGATAATGCCATAGCCAAGAGGCTAATTGGACTACTTGAGGGTTCTCTTCATTCCCCAGATTTACTTCTTGTACCAATGTTTCAGTACTAATCTTGTTTGATAAATCATCTCCATTGTATGCAGGAGTGCACTTTAACTTATATTCTGCAATATGCTCTCTGGTCCACCCTGGAGGTATGTCCGAAAAGGGGAAATCTTCTCTGTATTCCGGCTCATTACCTTCCTGTTTTGAAACCTCTATAGTTGTTGCCCCTTCAACATTCGTAATCTCCTTCAGGTTCTCGTTCTTCAATTCCTTACAAACCTCATGGTTTCTTCCTACAACTCCTTCATCTGGAACTTCTTCCTCTATTTCATTGATTTCCACCGTGCAACATTCTGCACTTTCCATCATCCAATTCAATAATGTATTTTCTTCCTGGGGTAGAGAGGGCATTACCTAAGTATCCACAGTATATCCAGCAGTTTTCCCTGAGTCAAATCCTTCTTCCAAATGTAGCTGCAGTTGACTATCAGTGCTAGTTGAAATCCATAGTTTTTTTTTCCCCAATCTTGCAAAGCTTTTGCTTGCCTCAACCAAGGTCTCCCCAGAAGTAAAGGGTAGGAAGTCTCCTGTGGAAGTGCAATAACAACAAAATCCAACACAAAGTGGCAACCCTGTACTATCATCTGTACCTTTTCGATAATGCCAAGAGGCGCAACCCGATGTTGATCTGCTAGTGTAACTGTGAATGGTGCCATCTTGGTGGGGTTCAAATTCAGTTTCTTCATTGTAAAATCTGGCATCAAATTGATACCTGAGCCTCCATCTACGATCACACCTGTGAGAGCTTCATCCTTTATACAAACAGATAATCTTGAGCTTTGGTAGTCTGCCAAGTGTGTAGGTGGAAAATCAACCATGAAACCATCTATACTGGGTGATTGGATCAAGTGGGCAGAGTGTATAATCTTCAATAAGTCACTTCTTATTTTTGAGTCCATCCTTATAAGTTCGTATAGACTAACCTTATGATGAATACATTTCAAGATCTGTTCAATGTTTAGATCATGAGTGTCTTCTTGTAGAGTTCTTGGTTGGTCCCTTAGAGAAGTAGCCATCCTTTCATAGGCTCCTTCAATTTCTGCTTGGCCCTTCCACCCAGACCTCTTTTCCTCCTCTTTATCCTGGAATCCTTGTTGTTCCTCTCTATGGATTGCCGCTGCTTGCCTAGCTCTTGTCATCATGGGCATTGTAGAGGATGAAACGGCATAAGACTTAGTGGTCATACCTTCTTCTTGTGGTGAGACTGTAATCATGTGGATTGGAGCCGGATGACTTCTTGGGCAGTCTTTGGTATAGTGATCCTTCGCCTTTGGACAATGTTGACAAGGAGATGCATCCTCTAGTAGGGAACACCTATTCTGCGTATGGCCATACTCACCACAACGATAACACATCAATGGTCTATTATATCTAGGTTTTGTTGTACGATTTTCCTCTCTACCAGGTACATTTGAAGTACTAGCATAATATGAATCCAAAGCCTGAGGGTTACCTCGTTGCTGTGTACCCTTCACGTAGTAACAGTCTCTAGCTTCATGACCATCTTTCCCAGAAAATTGACAGCTTACCTTGCTAGGGCAATTAGCATTGGAATGTCCATTGTTGTTACAGATTGTACACCAAATCTGCCTTCTTATATCATGAGTGGTCCGCAAATCTTCTAACTCACGGCAAAGTTGGGCTACTTCATCATCAGTGCGATGCAGTGGTGGCAAGACCTTCTCTTCTTGTTGACTTCGTTGCATTTTCAATGTGTCTAGTTCCTTCCTCAGTTGCCCAATAGGATCCTGTTCTGCAGCATAATTTGATTGTGTATCCCCTTCAAAATGTTGCCTAGCTTCTTCAATGCGTGATGCTTCTGCGCCAAAATCATTGAGGGTGGCATCCAATCTAAGAGACTCACGTAACTTCTGTTGAGATGACCTCGACAAAGCTTTTTCTATCCATTTTTTAACCAAGAAATCACGTGGAGCATGTGGAAGACGTGCTACAAGTGCTTTTGTCCTAGTGTGAAGTTCATGGAAGGATTCACCTTGTCTCAGCCTTAAATTCTCTAGCTGATCCAAAGCTCTTTCCGAGGAGTCACTCCGCCGAAATGTCTGTGAGAACGTCGTCTTTAAAGCCTCCCATGTAGCAAAATGGCCATCCATATATTGACTTTACACGTCTACAAGACCTTCCAGTCTGGATGGGAAGAGTGCTAGCATTGCATCTTCTCTATTCTGCAGACCTCGCCCACAGCATAAGGAGATGAATCTCCTCACATGATCATTAGCATCCTCATATGCTTGTCCCTTGAAGGTAGGGAACTTGATGTTGAGTCTAGAGAGTAAATGAGAAAGGTCCTCCATTTGTACTAGTGTTTCTTCTGATGTATCCAAGGAGAAGTCTAAGATTCTCCTATGCTTCTCTTTTGATAATGGTGTTGCACCCAAATCAATAGATAAATTCCAAGAGGGTAGAGGGGAGGTAGACTCAATAGTCGAGGTTATAGCTAACTTATTAAGGCTCCTTCGTACACGAAGAGGCTCCTTATCTGCTCGGGTATAGGTCATGTAATGTACCTACTTGCGAATGCAATAGGGCAAAAATACCAAACAAGGGAGTATTTACTATCCTCAGGGCCTCTCACAGAAATGCAAGGGTCCCACCGTGCCTGTCAAACTATAGAGGAGGTACTCGGATATCCACTCCCAACAATATCAAATTGTATACATTTCCAGTACTTCGTCTACCAAAGGGGGGTTCTCCTTAGGGAAGTATACCCTGTGACATTCCTGTGTGCAGGTACCTTTACTGACAACAGAGAAACCAATAGAAGTGAAAATGTACGGTTGTAGAGAAAGGATCAATAACAAGTACTCTTGAGAGAGGAAATCACTTTGTAACTTTGAAAATGATTACAGAGAGCTACAATACTACAAAAGGATATAACAGTGGGCGATGCATGCCAATGACTAGACTTAAGCCACTCAATCACCCTGCAATGCTAATCATCAACTCCACCGGGACGCCCACGCTTTGTATACTAATCACAGAGTGACCTCCAACAGTGTGCCCTGAAGCAGCAGAGTGCAGAGAGTAGACCAGAAAATAGCCTAAACTAGCATCAACAAATGATGGTAGTGATGATACGCAATAGTTCACATGAATGAAATTACACCCCCCCTTAAATGAGTGCCAAACATCTGTTTATATAGACTCCTGAAACCGAAGAAGGTCCTTTGATTCCGCAATCGATAATACACCTACTGCCGTCTATTTTGCCTGCCAAGATGGGCATCACCCGTAGTTTCGCCTGCCAAGATGGAAGTCACCCGTAGTGTTGCCTATGGGAAGGATTCACCTAAAATATCTCTTCAATATATCCATCAAGGTGGTTGGATTGGCCCTGGGAGTGCATATGACAATGAGTACAGTTGGAATGTCCATAGATTCTGCATTTGTCACGTCGCGATGCCTTGTGCATGCTTAGGGGTGTCTGTCATCCACTCGAGTGTATTTAGTAATTCTGGTTTTGGTGATTTCGGTCAACCAGTTGACCTAAATCCGCCCTATCGCCAAAGTGCTCACCGTAAAGTTACCAAAATTCTGCCGAAAAGGTGCCGAATTTGCAAACTTCTTCCGAATTCGGAGTTTCTTTCAATAATTCCGATTCCAGTGATTTCGGTCAACCAGTTAATCGAAATCCGACCTCTCACCGTACCGTTTGCCGTAAAGTTATCGAAATTTTGCCAAAAAAGGTGTCGAATTTGCAAACTTCTTCTGAGTTATTCTAGAATGCTTTTTTCTTATTTTTGCTTCAGTTGATTGAACCCTCGACATCCTTCACATTCCTGAGTACTCCTTCAGAGAAAGAGAGCCCGAACTTCTTCTAAAATTCCGATCGTGTTCCAGTACTCAACTGGACTATTTTCCTCCGAAAAGGCACGATCTGAAATTCCAGTTGTGTTTCGATACTCGGCTGCGACTATTTTCTTTAAAAAGCGTGATCTTTTGTCTCTTATCAGAGATGGGATTCTGCTGGATTACAGTCCCCCACATCAAGACTTTGCACCGTCCCGGTGCAATAACTCATTTATTTGCTGATTTCATCAAACAAAATGGTATGCCGGAAATAATAAAAAAAAACTATGGTATGTAAAGTGAGTGAATTCCATTTGCTTGTATTAATTCAAATAAGTTTTTGCCGTGGAGATGTTGTTCAGGGGTATCCTTTCACCCTGCAAGTCCTCTAAATAAACTGCTCCTTGAGGTAGTACCTTTATCACCTTGTAGGGTCCTATCCACTTAGGTGCCAATTTGGTGGATGTCGACGGAATCTGATGCACCAGGACCAAAGATCCTTCCTATACCTCATTAGTCTTTAAATACCTATCATGTAGCCATTTGTGTTCCTCTTGCTTTACCTGTAGTTTCCTCATGGCTACTTCCCTATATTCGTCCAATGCCACAAGTCTTCTAATGGGCGGCTCAATACCACTAATTCTATTAACCATTTATTCCCAACAAGACACTGCATTATCTCGCTATCATGCACAACTACACTGCCTAAATATGTGTACTCTACACTAGGGGGAAAGTTCATATTTAAGACCTATATCCCTGTGTGAATGCATGTGTATGTGTGTGAATGCATCATTATGTGTGTATGTGTGTATGCATCTGTATGTGCGTATGCATGTGTATGTGTGTGAATGCATCATTATGTGTGTATGTGTGTGTGTATATGTGTGTGTATGTTTGTGCAGGTCTATGTGTATGTGTGTGTGTCTATGAGTGTGTCTCTTTATGTGTGTGTTTGTGTCTATGTGTGTGTATGTGTCTATGTGTGTATGTGTATGCATGTATGTGTGCATATGTGTGTGTATGTGTGTGTATGCTTTATGTATGCATGTGTGTGTATGCATTATGTATGTTTATGTATGCATGTGCATTATGTATGCATGTGCATTATGTATGCATATGCATTATGTATGTGTATGTATGCATGTGCATTATGCATGCATTTGTGTGTGTATGCATGTAAATATGTATGTATGTATGCATATGCATATGCATTATGTATGCATGTATGTGTATGTGTGTGCATGTCTCTCTATGTGTGTGTGTATGCATATATGTGTGTGTATGTGTGTATGTGTGTGTATGTGTGTGTGTATGTGTGTGTGTATGTGTGTGTGTATGTGTGTGTATGTGTGTATGTGTGTGTATGTGTGTGTTAGTGTATGTGTATATGTGTGTGCATGTGTATGCATTATGTATGTGTATGTCTACATGTACATTATGTATGCATATGTGTGTGTATCATATATGTGTGTGTGCATGTATATGTGTGTGTGTATGTATGTATATGTGTGTGTATACATTATGTGTGTATGTGTGTATATGTGTGTGTATTTGGGTGTGTATGTGTGTGTGTATATGTGTATGTGTGTGTGTGTCTATGTGTGTATATGTGTATGTATGCATATGTATGTGTGTGTAAGTGTGTGTGTGTGTGCATATCTGCTCTCTCTCTCTCTCTCTCTCTCTCTCTCTCTCTCTCTCTCTCTCCCTCTCTCTCTCTGTCTTGGTCTCATCCAGATCTCGTCACAAATGTGCCGGGAGAAATCGAAATTTTATTTGAACATTCTAGAGCGTTGCTTATGTGACGCTCTGGAAAGGACGACGCATATGCGACGCTATCCAGTTTGCCCACCTTGCAGATACTGTTGCTAGCTAGCGATGCAACGATTTAGCATCGCATAAGCGACGCAAGCATCACTTATGCGACGTATCCCCTTAAAACTAAAAAAAAATCGAAAACACCGCCGTCGCTTATGCGACGCTAGCGTCGCATAAGCGACAGTGCTCATTTTTTTTCTAATTCGGGGGCGTCGCTACGCCCCCTATTTCTTGTAGTGAAAATACTTTTAGATGATAAAAAGGAAAATAATACAAAAGCGTGAGTGAGAGTTACACATAAGATTAGTAACCTGTTTATCCTCCGCATCCGAGTTCCATTTACTTTTCAACTTAAGGAAGGGGATTTCTTACAATTGATGAATCTCCTACCATTGTTTGTGTATCTTTCTTTCCAAATATTTCAAAGAACCTCTTCACGTCTCACATCATTCTATGGAGCTATGGAGTCGCAGGTTGCTTCCCCAATCGAAGTGTGTTTCCAATCTATTTAGCACGGCAGATGAAGCACACTAGAGGGTCTACCACATTAGGAAGCTTCTTTGAGATGAGAAAAACGAGTGAGCCAGATCTTCTTTACCATGATTGGACCACTTGTATTATGTAATTTTTTCTTCTTTTAAAGACTTACCTGTTTGTCTTTGTCCACAGATTTCGATGTAATTAATCCAGTTCATTCTCTATACTCCATGATTTGATTTGAGTGTGCGCTCAAAGAAGTTCAGATAGAATTGAGTTTTCATGTCTCATAGAATTGAGTTTTTATGTTAGATTACAGCAGCGCAATGACATTTGCAAACCGTTGTTTAACAGTCCCTTTCTGACTTATGGTGGACATCCACACAGCGCTGTCGCTCTTCGAACAGGAGAAGCTTGATGGTTCAATTCTAATGAGTTTTGAAGAACAAAAATCAACACGCGTGCTCTGCAAATCCCATACAAGTCTAATTTTGTTTTGAATGTTTTGCAGAGGAGGTGTGGTCTTCATTGATTATTGAACTTTTAATGGAAGAAAATATCCCCTCGATCATTGATTGTTGAAATTTTAATTGATTGTTGAAATGGAATCAAGCTCATAATGGTAGATCTTGAGCAGCAATTAATAACAGCGTGCTCATATGTGGTTGTATGTTCTTCTCCTTCTTTAATTATATATCAATTTCTTTTTGTTGACAATGTACAATGCTTTGCAAACAAGTGGTTCTAATTTGAATCTAACCCAACCTCCCAAAGTGAAACTCTATTAGAATCTATACTTACAAAGTACATATCAGAATCAAGTAATCTTTGGAGACTTTTGGAAAAAACCTTAAAAAATCAGATTGTAGAATGAAGATTTCAGTTGTGAAAAGGTGAGTCCTTTCCGCCTATATCCATTTCCAGCTTTTGTGTGAAAAAAAAGGCAGCTCAAAAGAGAAATAAATTACATCAGAGAAGGAAGGTAAGGGAGGACTTATTCAAGCTCAGCCATGTCTAAGGTAAGGAAGGACTTATTCAATCTCAGCCATGTCTGCAACAATTGCAGGTCTTAGGATGACACCATCTAGAACGAATCCGGACTTCCACCAAAGTTGATGTATCTCCTTCATGCGAAACTTTATCTCGACACGTTGCTCTTCGTTGTGATGTTGCACCGAAAATTGACCAACATCCAATTCAAGCAACTCATGGATACCGACATTCTTGTTGCAGGTGTGCTGCTCCATAATGTTCTCAAGTAATGTTCTCAAGTAATGTTCTCAAGTAGCAGATCATCGTCGTCCTCGTCATTTCTATCTTAATCGTCATCGTCGTATCTATGGTTGTCGCCATTGCTATTTTCATCACCATTATCCTCACATTTATCATCGACGTCATTGCTGTCTTCATAAGCTTTATGCTCACATTTATCATCGTTGTCAATGTCATGCTTATCACTATCACCGCTTCGATCAGCACCACCGTCATCATCGTTCTCACAATTATCGTCATTGTGGATATGCTGCTCCGCAATGTATCCAGACAGCAGAAGAGAGTACAGTAATTTTTCATCTTAACCATCATCATCATCACCGCTATCTTTATCATCTCCATCATCATCCTCACATTCATTATCATCTTCATTGTTATGGTTATCACTATGACTGCTTCCATCAGCACTACCATCATCATCATTCTCATACCTGTCATGATCTTCACTACCATCGAGTCCATCAGCAGTGTGATCATGTCCATCATCACTGCCATCACCATTAGTTCCTTCCTCGCCAATATCAATTCCACCCCACGCGTAAACTGATTGATCACCATCATTAGTAACAAGAGTAACATTCTCTGGCTCTAGAATCTGTTCGAGTGGGGTGCACCTTCTTAGCTTGAAATTTGTCCGTCCATCAAAGAACACCTCAGATACATGCGGTGGGTAAGCAGATGCTGTGACTTCAAGGCTTAAAGTGACTGGAGTGTCTCCCCAGGAATTGTAGAGTTGCGTTCTGAATGAAACTCGGTAGTTTGCTGGCTTCAGAACTTGGCGGAACACACCACTTATATCGAACCAGCATGAACCACTGCAGGCAAGGCAATGCATAACTATAAACCGAGTAAAATGGTGAAGATCAAATACTTTCAACGGTGAAGATTCATGCTTCAATTACAAATTGGAAGTGAAGGACGTGTCATCTATTTAGTCCTCATTGAAGTGAATATGGAGAAATTTATGTATATAAAAAGATGAGACTAGAATCTATGTTTATGGTTGTGTTTTTCAAGTTGAATTATTTGGAATGCTGGAAGGCGATGAAACCTGATCATTCAATCTTGCGAATCTTTAAAATTGCGGAAAACCATTCGCCGAATTCGTGTAAGGGAAATATTCCACAATCACAAAGTTGGGAGTTCGATTTTGTAAATCGAAGACTCTTTTTTTCGGAATGCATAACTCTAGTTTGGCATTTGGATGACTGAAGCATTAACTTAAAAATAAAAATGAGATTACCAAAAAGAAAACACAAAAGGTTTCGCTCAAAGCTTGATGACAAAAAAGAAAATGCACGAAAGATGGGTTACAGGGGACATCACATAACTTGTTAGCTTTGACATTTTTCTTAGTTCCTTAGTGGAGGATTCGCTACATCAAGACCGTTTTTTTTATTCGCCTCTTACGATCAATACATTGTCTTCTTGTTATTTGAAAAGCGGATGCTTGAACACGAAGGAAATTGAGATATAATAAGTGAGGAAGGATCAAGTAATGTCATTAAAGTTCACTGCAGTGAAAATTCATGGAGCTGAAGATCATCCATGGAGGTTTTTTTTTTTTGCACAATCACTGCATATAGATAGCATCATCCCAAGCATTCGATGGAATAGTGAAGAAGAGAACTTCTTTTGGTCGTAAGGATCTATTCGAATCAAAATCACATACATAAAATAGTAATTTGAGAAACTCAATAAATCCGTTTTAAAGCTCAAATACATCGAAGCTTTAGTGTCTGAGCTTCTTGGTCGAAGAGAGGACCAATAGGATGTAGAACCAATTTTTTAGTCTAGTAAAAAACCTTCAGCCTAAAGCATCCAAAAGAAACAACACATTTATTAGAAACAATGATGCACTCTTATCTTGAGGGGGATAATGTAATAGGTATGCATGTAGCATGTAGCTCTGATAGATGAAAATGGAGCTATTTTGTGGCTAGTACCAAAAAAATCTCTCTTCGACAATGAGTGCAAGGATGCATATGCAGAGACTAGAGTGGAAAAGTGACAAAAAATGCTTGTAATGTGGTGCATGAATAACATTTTTAGTTTGATCTTAAGATTACAAGGGATAACGTAATACATGATGATCTTGATATTGTAGAGAGTACACGGGCGGAAGTAAAATGAAAAGAAGAGTGTACACACAGAAGAAAGAGTGTGTGAGACTCAAAATGAGTAGAGCATGAAATGGGTAAACTCATGTGGATTAGAAATGAGCTTGCCAAGAGCATGGATTAGGCTCCTCAAGCTTCTAAGCAAGCACACATGGGGGGAGAGGACCTCCTTATATAGATTTGGGAGGGGTTATGCAAAGTACATCTCATGTGGGATAATTCTCTTGAAAGGAGAATGAATACAATGTTAAAAGCAAATGGCAAGGTACCCAAATACAAAGGAAATACAATATAAAATGGAAATAAACTAGAAATGGAGTGCCTCTTAAATACAAAATGGAGATGCACTCATGCGCATACAAAATGTAGAGATGTAGGAGCAATCATGTTGTCAACACCCCCTCTCTAGCTTCATTTTGGAGCGGCTAAATGTTGCAGAGGTCCACCAAGTGTTGGAGCACAACTAGAGGTAGAGCCTTTGTGAACATGTTTGCAAAGTTCTCCTGAGAGGTAAACTGCTCTAGAGTAATCTCTTGAGAGACGAGTTTTTATTCTCTACAAGTAGGGGTCATATGTCCATAAACTTGAACTCGCGCATTAGGATGACAATTAGGATCTTAAGTCAATTAATCAGTTCATTTGTAAGCAATTAGTTAATTAATCCCTTAATGAATATTGATGGACATCCACAACAGTGTTGTCACTCTTCGAAAAGTAGAAGCTTGATGGCTCAATTCCAATGACTTATACAAAATCATGAGGACATATATGATTTAATTCTTGATAGCAGAGGAGGTATGGTCGATTCCCATTTGAAATTCTGCAACATGATTTTTTTCCCCTAGTGAATGATTTGAAAAGAAACATAAGTTTATAACTACATATCCACTACAAGGAATGCAGAAGCATAGCGAGAGTTAACGTGATACATTTTCTTCTCTACATGATCCTGAATTTCGTTGGACTGGGCATCTAGTGTGCATCACCATTTAAACGAAGTTAATGTCGATGTTATTTTTTATGTTTGTAATGATGTTCAAGAGATCATTGCTATTTTAGCATCGCTTATGTGATTAAAAAGGCAGGGCTGCATATGTGACACTGATTTGCAATTTCATTTTTTTTCTCATTTGAAATTCTACAGCTTGATTTTTTTTCTCTATTCAATCCTCTGAAAAGAAACGTAAGTTTATAGCTGCATATCTTAATTGATTGATATGTATGCCTTGTTAACATTGACAACAAAAAATTTGATTTCTCATCTATGAATTGCACACAAGCATGGCTTTAGTGTGATGAACTTGTTCTTGGACATGAGAAAAGAGGAATGATTGCAAACTTGTGTTCTTTGTTAGAATTCAAAGATTGAGCTCTTTTTCATATTAGATGTTCAAGTTTGAAATTGATTTCTAATGGATGGTGCGTCTCTTTCTTCATGTGAATCCATAATCTGCTAAGATTTTCAAACATGCAAGGAACTTAACCTACATAATAAAAACTATCTTAGGAGATAATATAAGTAGAGTAGATGTCACTCGCACATTCTGATACCATAAAAGAAAAACAATTAAGCCCTCTTTGTGATTGTCTCCATTGATTGTTGAAATTTTAATTGAAGAAAATTTCCCCTCGATTGATCGCTATGGAAAAGTGACTTGTTCAAAAGTGAAATTGCAGGAGATCGATCCTATATCAAACCCCATTCCTAATCAAACCATCACTTAATATAATTCCCAGCTGCATATTTGTTTGATCATCCATCACTTTACATAATTTCTGATTGACAAACGTCTTTTCAAGAGACAATTGCATCTCCATCTTGAATCATATATCAAATTATTTTTGTTGGTAATGTACAATGCTTTCCAAACAAGTAGCTCTCGTTTGAATCAAATGCAAAAAGATATAAAAGTGTTTCAAGGTATGTCAATCCAACCTGCCAAAGTGAAACTCTACTAAAATCCATACTTCCAAAGTACATATCAGAATCAACTTATCTTTTGAGACTTCTGGAAAAAACCCTTAAAAATCAGATTGTGGAATGAAGATTTCAGTTGTGAAAACGTGAGTGAAGAAGCTTTTGTGTGGAAGGAAAAAAAGAATGTAGATCAAAAGAGAAATATATTACATTGGAGAAGGAAGGTAATGGAGGCCTTATTCAAGCTCAGCCATTGTCTGCAACAAATGCAGGTCTTATCATGACACCATCCAACATGAATCTGAACTTCCAACAAAGTTTACTTATCTCCTTCATGCCAAAATTTATCTTAATAGGTTGCTCTTCATTGTGGTCTTGCATAGAAAAGTGACTAACATCCAAGTCAAGCCACTCATGGATACCGACATTGTTTTCAAGTAGCAAATCATCATCGTCATCATCATTTCTATCTTCATTGTCATTGTTGTCATCATCATCATCATTGTCATCATTAATGAGATATTCGAGACATTTCCCACTTGATAAAAGAGTGAAGCACATGTGTGCATATAGGCAACTTTAAAAACTTTGATGTGGTTTGAAGAGAATAGATAAAGTAATGGAAGTTTATAATTGTGAGTTACATGTGTCGTATATAAGAATATAGATAAAAAATGGAAATCATGCCAAAGCGATCCATGGAATTTACATTTTAGACTTTCTATTAATGTGAGTCCTTTTGGATTGTGATCAACAAATTGGTCATATTCTTTAAGAAAGGAAGTGGACTAAAATATGATATCATATTTGACTAAAAAAACACATCTTGTATTATCCCTTGTGAATCAAAACAAGCACATAGTAAAAGAAAGAAGAGTGTTTACGTAGCTCTTATTGATGAAACATATTTAAAAGCTTTTTTATCTAAAATCTTTTTGATCTAAAACCTTTTAGATATGAAACCTTTAGAATCTAAAAGTTATTCAATCTCAAACCTTTTCCATCGAAAACTTTCTCAATCCAAAATCTTTTCCACCAAAATTCCTTTCGATCAAAAGTGTATCAATCAAAAAAAGAGGGCATAGGAATTTTTATTCGAGGATATTCGAAAAATCTCAAAGTTTTCGAACTTACTCGGTATTTTTTCAATATTCGATCAAATAAATACAACCTAGCTTATAAGGCCTAGTTCTTCTCCATTTGGAGCACACATTCTTTTAGTATAGAAGAAGAAGACTAATAGGATGTGCATTGACTATAGAGCACTCAAAACATCTCAATCAAAACTAGATATCCCATTCATAGGATAAATGAATTGCTAGGTAAAATTCATGGAGCATGTGCCTTTACCAAAACTGATCTTAATCTAGGTAGCATCAGAAATGCATGACACAAAATGACTTTATAAGACTACTTTTAGAATCCACAATGGTCATTTTGGATTCATGGTGATGCCTTTTGGACTCATCAATGAACCTGTTACATTTGCACGTATGATGAATAACATTTTTCTTAATTGCCAAGCTTTTGTTCTTGTTTTTTTTTTATGATATACTTGTTTAAAGTGAGAAAATAAGATTGATCATGCAAATCATTTAGTAATTGTCTTTAATTTGTTTCCAAAAATAAATTCTATGCAAATCCTAAAAAGAGTTATTTCTTCCAACAAGAAATAGAGGATTTAGGATATATTCTTTCTAGTGAGGGCATTCATGTAGATGCAAAGAAAATTAAAGTAATTGAAGAATGGCATGTACCTCAATCGGTGAATGATATATGCTCTTTTCTAGGATTAGCTAGTTTTTATAGAAAGCTTGTAAAAGGTTTTTCTTATTTAGCACTCCCACTCATGTTGTCAGGATCTTGCTCATGCTCAAACAGAAGTTACGAATGCAGAAAAACACACACAAGAATAAACGCAACAAGAGACGAGAAAGTATGCAGATTGGGTGCAATCTCCCCCCATGCACTCTGTTCCGACAGTCCACAGAGTGCATGTATTTATAGAACTTTTGATTACGTCGAAAATAGTGGTTACATGAGGGCGGCTTCAAAAAGTAGGCGTGAAACTAAAAGTTAGTAACTTTTACAGAAAGCCATTACTTTGAATAACAAAAACTACGGTCTACAACGACCCTTATTCTAACCATTACTTTTCTAACAATAGAACCTTCTACGCAGGTTTATTTACAAGCTAAATAATAATTATTTGGATTATTGATGTCTTCCCTTTCACGCCTTGCACGCTCCTCACGAACCTTTAGCTGCTATAACAAAAACATCAAAAACATATTAATACATTAATAATATAACACTTTAACAATACATTGTTCAATAATATACAACATGCCTCTCAGTTGACAAGCAACTTACCTCAGTTGATAAAATAAGTTAACACTCTAACAATAACAATGCATTGTTCAACATATTCCATGTTACTGTTACAATCCAACAATAACAATGCATTGTTCAACATATTCCATAAGTTATAACATGCCCCTCAGTTGAACAAGCAACTGACCTCAATTGATATAATAATAAACATGGATGGCCAGTCACATGTTTCATCACTGAATAAAGAAAATAGGCATGTGCCATGTAAAAATACATGCATGGAAATGTTCATGGAGATGTTACATTAATGTGTTTGTGCATGATATGCAGAAATTAAGTGGTCATAATAAGGTGTTAATTGAGTGATTTTGGTACTTAACCAAATATCGATGATATTGAGTACCTGTGCGTGTAGTAGTGACATCATGATCAATGATTTTCTGAGGAACTAAGATTTCATATTGTTCTTCAATCACAGGAGGGTCATCAAGAATTGGAGCAAGTGGTAAAGTTCCTTTAAAGGGTTTAAGTAAATTAATATGCAAAGAATTATGTATAGTCCAATGGGATGGAATATCTAATCGAAATGAATTATCATTAATTTTTTCTATAATCCGAAACGGTCCATAATAGCGTGGTGCAAGTTTAATTTTAGGATGCTGCAAAATATTTTTGAGACGTCTTTTAATTATTCGCAACCATAAAAAATCATTTTCCTTGAATTCTTTGGCTAATCGTTTAGTATTGATAATACGTGTATATCGCTCTTGACTTTTCCTAATGTGCTTGTGAACATCATGAAGTATAGAAATGTGATCTTGAGCAATAGAATCAGCCATCAGAATGTCGGTTTGGGTGAGGGACATGGGAGTGGGAAGCTTTTTACCAAAAACTATTTCAAAAGGTGCACGACCAATAGTGGTGTGTGAAGTGTTATTGTAAGCAAATTGAAGCAATGGCAACTTGTCATCCTAGTTATTAGGATTATCTAATGAATAACAACGCAATAAATCAAGAATAGCACTATTTGTAGCCTCACTCTGTCCATTACTTTCAAGATGAAATGCAGAGCTAAAATCTATTTTAGAACCAAAATGTTGAAATAAGGCAACCCAAAAATGATTACAAAACCTAACATCACGATCAGATAACATTACTTGAGGAAATCCATGATGTGGAAAAATGCATTTAATGAATAATTTTGCAGCTTGAGGTGCAGTCAAAGTTCTTCTACATGGAATGAAATATGCATATTTACTAAACCTATCAACTATTGTCCAAATCATATCATTATGTGATGAAGTGATAGGAAGACCTGTGATAAAATCCATAGAGATTTGTTCCCATGGTTCATTTGGAATAGGAAGTGGCATTAATAATCCAAATGGTTTACCATGATGACGTTTGACACGCTGACATACAATGCATTGAGAAACATAACGTGCAATGTCTTTTTCCTTGTGTGGCCAAAAGAAGAAATCTTTGCAAGCAGAAATAGTGCTCTGTATGCCTCTATGACCCATGTAAGATGGTTCATGCATTTCTTTAATGACAAAATCTTTAAAAGCTTGGGTTATGCACAATCTATGTTGAAAATAAAGAAAACCATGATGAAATGTATAATGTTCAAAAGAGGCACCATTATTGGAGTCATGCCATGCACGTGAAAAATACAAATCAGATGCATAAGTGGAAACCATGTCTTGAAAAGAATGAATTTGAATGGCAGAAATATTATTCAAAACAACGGAATTCAAAGGAAAACGGCTAAGAGCATCAGCTACGACATTAGCTTTACCTGGCTGATATTGTATCATGGGTTGGAAATTTTGAATGAATGATGCCCACTTAAGATGCCTATCAGAGATTAAGGGCTGACTTAATAAATGTTTAATAGCCTGTTGATCGGTTTTGATTAATACTTAAGAGCCCATAAGATAGTGTTTCCAAATTCGCAAAGCATGCACAACTGCTAACAGTTCTTTATTATACGTACTATAATTCTGTTCTGAGGGCTTAAGCTTTCTACTCTCAAATGCAATGGGATGGTCATTTTGCATTAAAACAGCACATATTCCTGAACCGCTAGCATCAGTAACAACATGAAAGGGTTGTGAAAAATCAGGTAATTGTAAAACAGGTGCATGTGAAAGTGCATGTTTAAGTTTGTCAAAGGACTGTTGTTGGGTAAATCCCCATGCAAATTTTATTTTCTTTTTCAACAACAAAGTAAGAGGCAATGCTAAATAAGAAAAATTTCGAACAAACTTCCTATAGAAACTAGCCAACCCAAGAAAAGAACGAACATCATTGACTGATTGTGGTGTAGGCCATTCTATGATAACTCTAATCTTTTTCGGATCCACATGCACACCTTCACTTGAAATAATATGTCCTAAATATTCTAGCTTATGCTGAAAGAAATAACTCTTTTCAGGATTAGCATAGAGTGTGTTCTCTCGTAACAAATGAAAAACTGTTTCAAGATGCTTTTCATGTTCACTATCATTCTTACTGTAAACAAGTATGTCATCAAAGAATACAAGAACAAAAGCTTGGTAATCAAGAAAAATATTGTTCATCATTCGCGCAAATGTAGCAGGGGCATTAGTAAGTCCAAAGGGCATTACCATAAATTCATAATGGCCATTTTGAGTTCTAAATGCAGTCTTAAAAATATCACTTTGTGTCATACGAATCTGATGGTAACCCGATTTAAGATCAATTTTACTAAAGACACGAGCTCCTCGTAACTTATCTAAGAGATCATCTATTCGAGGAATAGGGTATCTATTCTTGATCGTGATCTTGTTAAGGGCTCTATAATCAATGCACATTTGATAAGTTTTATTCTTCTTTTCTACTAAGAGACCTGGTGCTCCAAATGGGGAAGAACTAGGCCTTATAAGTCCTTTTTGTAGTAGGTCTTTTACTTGATTTTCTATTTCCTTTTGATGTAGTGGGCCATGTCTATAGGGTGCTTTATGAGGAGGAGAACTACCAGGGACTAAGTCTATGCTATGGTCAAAGGATCCTCGAGATGGTGGTAGTTCAGAGGGATATTCAGACATAAAACAATCCTTATAAGTACTCATGAAAGGTTTATATGCATCTGGAAGTGTATGAGTATAATCATTGATGACATTGACAAAAGCAATGCATGAGTTGAATCCTTTCCTAAATGCACGCTTTACTTGAGTGTGACTAATCAATGGAAATGGCTGGAAATCATGCCGTGCAGACAAAGTAATGATTTGACCTTTGAAAACAAACTTAAAGGTATGAGTATGGTAGTCAATACGTGGGTTATAATGGTGACGAAAAGGCATACCTAGTATAACATCATAAGATTGCAAAGGTGCAATTAAAAATGTTCGTGAATCAACATAAGGGCCTATGCTAATTGTAACATCTTGCACTTCTTGTGTTACATTATAACGACTACCTTGAAATGCAGCTTTCACTTTATACAAAGAAGAAAACGTTTGTAATTTAAGTTCTTGTACTAATAAATGTGAAATGAAGTCATGTGAACTACCATCGTCATGTAGAATTTTAACTAGTTTGTTATTTATTGTACCCTGCATGCAAAGAAGAGAGTGTAGAGAGATATCGTTACCCAAGGTACTTAAGTCCTTCTCCAATGATTCCTCTGTCCAAACAGGAGGAATTTCTTCATTATAGACCTCCATGTTATGCAATCGAGCTGTAGCCTATTTCATATGAAGAGGTTGCAATCTGCACCTTATTTTTGTATGTCCAGGTTTACCACAATTCCAGCAAGTGATTCGTGGTCGCTTCTGTTGGGCATTCACTGCTGAAGTTTGAAGGGTAGGTGGTTTGGTTGGTTGGAGAGATGAAGCAACGGGTCAAGTTGAGTAATTGGATTGTGGAGGACGAGGAAAACTAGGGTAAGATGGGGCATTAAAATTACGCTTCATAGGAAATGAAGGTTTAACAGGAAATGGTCGTGGACGTGGTTGTTGTAGACGGAGTGACTTGGTTATGGACTCGAATTCTTTTTCTGCATCATAAGCAAAAGATATAGCCTCGTTGAGGGTTGTAGGTCGTAGGGTGTGAAGCTTAGCTTGGATACCCACCTCATTTCTGCTGCAAGATATCCTCTGATACATCTTCAAGCAATCGTACAAGTAGTGAATTTTGCTAGAACCGCTCTGTGTAGGTAGTAACCGTATCACCCTCCTTCCATGTAAGGGTCGTCCATGCACGTCGAACATGCAAATGGTATTGAGGAGGAAGAAATGAATCCTTCACGTTTTCTTGAAAAGCCTTCCAAGTTGTTGGACGCTCCGTACTGTGTCACAGGACATTCCACCAGAGTTGAGCTTTACCTACTAAATAGTTAGTGGAAAATTTAACTTTTTCACTTTCAGCATACATTTAATCGGTATAAAAATCATCAAACTGCGACAACCAAGAAAGTACTAAAGGCCCATCCTTTCGGCCATCAAATCGTAGAAACTAGTAGTTTCTATTACCAATCTTTGAATGAGTAACATCAGATTGGGCAGACACAATAGCTTTTACTACTCTCGTAAGGTTTTCTTCCTCAGCTTGCATCTTTTCGAGGATTTCATCACGTTGTCAGATCTCGTTCTGAGCTCCTTGAAGCTCATGCCGCAAGAGCTCTAGTTGTTGTTCAAGTGTTGCCGCAGGTAGAGGTGAATTACTGTAATCCTCCATGGTGCTCTTGGACCCTTGCTCTCAAGCTTGGTGTATTGAACCTTCTTGCTTGCAACCTTGGTGTCTCGATCCCGTGTTCTCAACCTTGCTTGGTATCTTGAACACTCAATCAAGTGCCACCCAAGGATTTTGAACGAATTCACATTTCCAAGCTAGCTCATTGGAAAGTTCGTTCCGAGAGCTTTCCAACACTATATTACACGCCTCAATCCGACCTACGGATTGAGAGATACACTTGATTCTTTCTTGGGTCCAATCTTGAAATCGACGCGCATGTCTTCCACAAGTAATAAAGAGAGAGAACTGGAGTACAACTCCAAGAGATGGTGGAGTGGTCAAGTTACTTCCCTTGAAAGTAGGAGGTTGTGGGTTCAAATCCTCCTACCTTAGGGACTCTAAACCTCTCTATTGCCACTCAAAAAAATTAAAATTGCCTCGCGTGTAGCCAACGGCTGCCAACGGTCGCCAAGGGAGCCTTGGGTGCCAATGTTGCCAATGTTACCAATGTATTGCCTAAGTTATTGCCTTAGTCGACGCCTTAGTCGACGCCTTAGTCGACGCCTTGGAGTAAACGTAGGAGTAAACGTAGGTGAAAACGTAGCCGAAGGAGTAAACGTATATGAAAACGTAGGTTCTGGTTTTGGATCAGAAACAGAAACCGAAACCGAAGAAGGAGATGGAGATGGAGATGGAGATGGAGATGGAGTTGGAATCAGAATTCAGAATCGCGAACAGAGAACAAAACCCTCTGTATTGACGAGTGCAGAGCTCTCATACCACTGTTGTCAAGATCTTGCTCATGCTCAAACAGAAGTTACGAACGCAGAAAAACACACACAAGAATAAACGCAACAAGAGACGAGAAAGTACTTAGATTGGGTGCAATCTCCCCCCATGCACTCTGTTCCGACAGTCCACAGAGTACATGTATTTATAGGACTTTTGATTACGTCAAAAATAGTGGTTACATGAGGGCGGCTTCAAAAAGTAGGCGTGAAACTAAAAGTTAGTAACTTTTACAGAAAGCCATTACTTTGAATAACAGAAACTGCGGTCTACAACGACCCTTATTCTAACCATTACTTTTCTAACAATAGAACCTTTTACGCAAGTTTATTTACAAGCTAAATAATAATTATTCGGATTATTGATGTTTGCCCTTTCACGCATTGCACGCTCCTCACGAACCTTTAGCTGCTATAACAGAAACATCAAAAACATATTAATACATTAATAATATAACACTTTAACAATACATTGTTCAATAATATACAACATGCCTCTCAGTTGACAAGCAACTGACCTCAGTTGATAAAATACGTTAACACTCTAACAATAACAATGCATTGTTCAACATATTCCATGTTATTGTTACAATCCAACAATAACAATGCATTGTTCAACATATTCCATAAGTTATAACAACTCATATTCTTAATGAATAAAAAGTTAACATTTTCATGGGGATTAGCACAACAATAATCTTTTGAAAAACTCAAACATGCACTTTCTTATGCACCTGTTTTGCAATGACTAGATTTTGCACAACCTTTTCATGTAGTTATAGATGCAAGTGTTTTAGGTATATGTGTTGTATTAATCCAAATAGATCATCCAAAAATATATTAAGCATTTATTGAGTCAACCATTGATTTTAGATAGACACATCAAATGGGCTTCATTCATACGAAAAATTCAAGCTATGATTCAATATCGACCTCACAAAGCTAATATTATAGCTGATAACCTTACTTGTTTCCCATCCCCACAAACAAATATTATTTCAATCAATAATATTTATGCTATTCATATTCCCATTGCATTGAGTGTCAACATGTGAAACGACATCATGCCAAAGCATTTGGATTATTAATGCCACTTCACATATCCAATGGATCATGGGAACAAATTTGTATGGATTTTATCAATAGTCTTCCTACAACCTCATCTCATAATGATATGATTTGGATAATTGTTGATAGGTTTAGTGAACAACCATATTTCATTCCTCATAAGAGGACTCTTTTTGCATCTCAAGCTCCTAAGATATTTATTAAATGTGTTTTTCTCCATCATGGTTTTCCAAACGTTATTCTTTTCGATCAAGATGTTCATTTTGTAATCACTTTTGGGTTGCATTATTTCAAAATTTAGCTTCCAAAATAGACTTTAGCTCTGCATTTCATCCGCAAAGTAATGGGAAAAGTGAAGTTATGAATAATACTAGTTTAGATATATTATGTTATTATTCTTTAGATAATCCAAGTGATTGTGATGAGAAACTTACTTTACTATAGGCTACATATAATAACGCAATACATACCACTACTGGACGTGCATTGGATGAAATTGTGTATGGTAAAAAGCTTCTCACTCCCATGATTCTCACTCCAACTAACATACCTGTCGCTGACTCTTTTGCACAGGATCATATTTCAATACTTCATGAGGTTCATGAGCATATTAAAAAGAGTCAAGGACATTACATTCATAATGTTAATAAGAAATGCATAGCCAAAGTTTTTAATGAAAATGACTTTGCATGGTTACAAATAATTAAAAGATGTTTGAAAAATATTTCAAAACATCCTTCTGTTAAAATTGCACCATGTTATTATGGACCTTTTCCTATTATTGAAGAATTTAATGAGAATGCTTTTAGACTAGACATATGTTGTCATTGGAATACACATAACTCTTTTCATATGAGTTTATGAAAATCATTTAAAGGAACTTTTCCACTCATTCCTATCTTAGATGATCCTCCTTTGTTAGAAGAGGATCCTGAAATTTTAATTCAGAGAAAATACTTGATTATGATGTCGTTACTATATGCACATGTAACCAATATCATTGATATTTAGTCAAATATAAAAATCACTCACTTGAAGAATCTTAATGGATTCATAAGGCATCACTAACTCCACATTATGATCATTTGATTTCTACATATCATTCACAATCACATTAAGTTCTAGTTTTCCAATTTCTTGCATGTGTTTTTATATGGAACATGCTTATAATTTTTCAGAGATGCGAAAGGTGATTAGCATCCATGTCTATTTCATTTTTGTCAACTTAGGTCAAATGATTGTCGACTGTGAGGCATGTTATACTTTATCGAATAACGAAATGTTATATGGATTTTAATGACTTGAGGATTTTGATGTAAGTTGTGTTTTGCTTTAGCTAGTGAAGACTCATGAGGGTGTGCACTTGCATGGACATATCCAAATATTTATGGAGATATTTAGAAGAATATTTAGAAGATAGTATTTTAGTTATTTTTGTAAAAACAATAGATTGCCTTAGAAATTGTTTTCTTGAGAAAATAGTAGATTACGATTTTCTAAATAAAGCGATTTTTTGTAAAAAGCACACTTTTTGAAGCGCTGCTCTCATGTATCTTCTATTCAGGACGTAATGAAAAATACATATAAATATACCTGCTCTGATCGACTCGTCCATCATAGTATGTGGGGGGAGATTGTATCCAATGTCGTATCGATTCTCTTATCTCTTTCTATTCAATTAGTACTTCTGTGAGATTTTGTTTCTATACTATCCTCTGTGTACATGCATATGTGAGATATGAAGGTCAACAGAACTTGTTCTTGGATATGAGAAAAAATAAATATCTCCTTTAAACTTTTATGTACGAGTTCTAGAATTGCAAACTTGTGTTCTTTGTCAAAATTCAAAGATTCAACTCTTTTTTTGTATTAGATGTTTGAGTTTGAAATTGATTTCTAGAAGATTTTCAGTTTGTTTCTTCATGTGAATCCATAATTTTCCAAGGTTTTTAAACATGTGAGCGACTAGAAATATCCAATAACATGCAAGCAACTTAACCTACATGATAGAAACTTTCTTAGGAAAATAATATAATTAGAGTAGATGCCACTAGCACATTCTGATACTCATCAAAGAGAAAATATTAATCCCTCTTTGTGATTGTTTCCATTGAATATTGTTCAAATTTTAATGGAAGAAAATATCCTCTCGATCGATCTCTATAGCAAAGTGACTTGTTGAAAAGTGAAATTGTAGGAGATCGATTCTATAACAAACCCCATTCCTAATCATCCATCACTTAACATAATTCCTAACCGAGTATTTGCTTCATCATCCATCACTTTATATAATTTCTAATCGACAAATGTCTTTTTGAGAGACAATTCCACCTCCTTTATGTCCGTCCATATTTGTGTTAATTTCTTTCAATTAATGTAAATATAAGCTCTAAAAAAAATTGAAATGGAATCAAGCTCGTATGTGGTTGTATGTTCTCCTCCTTGAATTATATATCAATTTCTTTTTGTTGGTAATGTACAATGGTTTCCAAACAAGTGGTTCTAGTTTGAATCAAATGCGAAAAGAGATAAAAATGTTTCAAGATATGTCAATCCAACCTGCCAAAGTGAAACTGTACTAAAATCCATACTTCCAAAGTACATATCAGAATCAAGTTGCTTTTTGAGACTTCTGGAAAAAAACCCTTAAAATTCATATTGTAGAATGAAGATTTCAGCTGGGAAAACGTCAATGAAGAACCTTTTGTGTGGATGGATAGAAAAAATGCAGCTCAAAAGAGAAATAAATTACATTGGAGAAGGAAGGTAAGGGAGGACTTATTCAAGCTCAGCCAAGTCTGCAACAATCGCAGGTCTGATGATGACACCATCCAGCAGGTCCTTCATGCCAAACTTTATCTCAACAGGTTGCTCTTCGTTGCGGTCTTGCACCGAAAACTGACCGACATCCAATTCAAGCCACTCACGGATACCGGCATTGTTTTCAAGTAGCAGACCATCGTCATCGTCGTCATTCCTATGTTCATTGTCATCGTCGTCGTCATTGCTATCTTCATCACCATTATCATCATTGTCATTATCGTCATCATTGTCATCATCGTCGTCATTGCTGTCATGACCACCATCATCCTCACATTCATTATCATCTTCATTGTTATGGTTATCGCTATGTCTGTGATAATCGTCACTACCATTGAGTCCATCAGCAGTGTGATCATGCCCATCATCACTGCCATCACCATCAGTTCCTTCCTCGCCAATATAATTTCCATTCTCTGGCTCTAGAGTTTGTGCTAGTGGGGTGCACCTTCTTCGCTTGAAATTTGTCCTTCCATCAAAGAACACCTCAGATACATGTGGCGGGTAAGCCGATGCTGTGTCTTCAAGGCTTAAAGTGACTGGGGCATCTCCCCAGGAACTGCAGAGTTGCATTCTGAATGAAACTCGGTAGTTTCCTGGCTTCAGAACTTGGCGGAACACACCACTTATATCGAACCAGCAAACCTCGTTCAAGTATGCCACCTCTCCAGACTTGTGGAAAGAAGTGCAATATTATAATACTTGATCTGATAAGCAGCGGAGATTTGTAGAGGCGGATAATGCATAAACCATTGCAGGCAAGGCAATGCATAACTATACACAGAGTAAAATGGGTGCAGGTAACATAGATTAAAGATCCCGCGCAGCAACCCTTACATTGCGCCTGGCCAAGGTGTCCACCTCCAATTCGTTGGATTTTCGCCCCAGCATATAGATAACGCTCTTGCAGAAATCATGTAACATCCTTCCCCCGAAGCTGGATCGATCCAAAATCTCTGTAAAAAAATGTCAAAGTCTCAAACGCTCAAGCCTTCTTATAAAACACTGCGTTGAAAAATGCACGAGTCGCGAGTTGCGCACCTTCAGATCGTCATCGGAGAGAACAGACGAACACAGTTTCAAGTGTAGATCTCTCTTGGAAAGGTGAAGAAGAGGTTGATGGATGGCATTGGAAAAGATGGCAGTGAGATGGTCCAGTTGCGGAAGGCTCTTCTGAACGGCCAAACGGCCAACTTCTCGCGCATCATCGATCAAGGAGAGGACCCGAGATGTAAGCCACTCGTACGTTGCTAGAGGGTGCTCTGTGACAACTGCGTGGGATGAGCTTTCTCCACCAGTTTGTTCTGATGCAGACATCGCTGCACAAATCGAGCTTGCTTTTGAACTGTAGATCCAGAGAAGTGCGATGTCTGGAATTATAAAGAGACGCTAAAAGAAAGCAGGTTCCTGACAGGCTCAACACTCGGAGGAGGACCACGTAAAGGATGGCGAAAAAAGAGATGGTGTGCTGTGCAGCTTTCTTCCAGTTTTTAAAAGCAGTTTAGTGAGGCCGGCACTGTTTTGCTGAGTCATCCTGAGTGCCGTCCTCTGCAATTCACACACGTTTATTATTTCTGCTGCCGAGAATCTTGTGGCTTGAATATTGAAAGAACAACTCCACGTTTATTATTTCTGCCGCCGAGAATCCACAAAAAGAAGATTCTGAGCAGCTCTTGACTTGTCAATTGGCTTTTCATGTAAGTTGTAAGCTTGAAATCTCCTTTCGGAGTTCAAAGGAAGCATGTCACGACTTGTATGAAGGGGCCCGCTTTTGGTGAACAACTGTTTTATTGAAGATCTTTGGTCATCTCAATCAAACAACCACATGATTTGAGTTGTAGATGATCAAAGAACGTACATGGATTTGATTACGTGGTGTTATAGAATGTTTAATAATTTAGATTCTGAAGGTATAATTAAAGGATTTTTGAGCCTGATCAAGTGATTTTCTATTATCCCAACCAAAGGAAGATGAAGCTCCATCAAGGGGGAGCTCCGAAGAGCCATCTACAAGTCAATATAAGAAAATATCTCAAAGGCGTGGGTATATAGATATGAATTTCTTGCCATTTTTTTCTATCTAAAGATGAATGTTGGGAGGCTAACGACAAAAGATTTCAATACTCGCATTGAAAAGCTTCAGAAGAACCATTAGTTAACATGAACATTCAGGGTTTCTAGTTGCATTGAAAAGCTCACTACAAGAAAAAGGGGGGCGTAGCGACGCCCCCGAATCGGATTATGCGACGAAAAAAACGAAAACGGTCGCTTATGCGACGAAATCATCGCATAAGCGACGGTAAAAATTTAGGATTTTTTTTTTTGGCCGAGCCTCGTCGCATAAGCGACGATAGCGTCGCTTATGCGACGCTAAACCTCAAGTGTCGCTAGTAGCGTCGCTGGTTAGCGACGCTATTAACGATGTTGGCAAACTGCAGAGCGTCGCATATGCGACGCTCTGGAATGTTAAAAAAAAAATTCAATTCTCCCGGCACATTTGTGTTGGGCCTTGAATGCGAGGAAGAGCTGTAAGACCGAGAGAGAGAGAGAGAGAGAGAGAGAGAGAGAGAGAGAGAGAGAGAGAGAGAGAGAGAGAGAGAGAGAGAGAGAGAGAGAGAGAGAGAAAGACCGCGCGCGCGAGAGGGAGAGAGAGAAGCGAGACCGGTTAGGTATGCGCACACACAGACTTACACACACACATATGTACACACACATTCACACACATTCACACACATATACATACATGCATACATATTGCATATGCAGATGCATACATACATACTTACATGCATATGCATACACACACACATATGCATACATAATGCATATGCATATGCATACATAATGCATATGCATATGCATACATAATGCATATGCATACACACATACACATACACATGCACACGCACATAGACACACATATACACACACACATATGCATACACACACACATAGAGAGACATACACACACATACACATACATGCATACACATACACACATAAACACATACACACACATAGACACATACACACATAAACACATACACACTCATAGGTACACACACATACACATAGACACACACACATATAGTATATACACACACATGCACACATAGACACATACACACATACACATGCATACACACACATACACATGCATACACACATACAGACACATATACACACACATACACACACATATATGCATACACACACATAGAGAGACATACACACATAAACACATACATGCATACATTTGCATAAATAATGCATATGCATATGCATATAATGTACATACATACTTACATGCATACATAATGCACATGCATAGATACATACACACACACAGATACATACACACATAGACACATACACACACATGAACACATACATACTCATAGATACACACACATACACATAGACACACACACATACACACACATACACACATAATGATGCATACACACACATACACATGCATACACACATACAGACACATGTACACACACATACACACATAATGATCCATACACACACATACACATGCATACACACATACAGACACATGTACACACACATTCACACACACATTCACACACATTCACACACATATACATACATGCATACATATTGCATATGCATATGCATACATACATACTTACATGCATATGCATACACACACACATATGCATACATACATACTTACATGCATATGCATACACATGCATATGCATATGCATACATAATGCATATGCATATGCATACATAATGCATATGCATATGCATACATAATGCATATGCATATGCATACATAATGCATATGCATATGCATACATAATGCATATGCATATGCATACATAATGCATATGCATACATAATGCATATGCATACATAATGCATATGCATACATAATGCATATGCATACATAATGCATATGCATACATAATGCATATGCATATGCATACATACATACTTACATGCTTACATACACTGTCATAATGTATACACACACACATATGCATACACACACATATGCATACATACATGCATACACATACACACACATAGATACATACATACACATAAATACATACACACTCATAGATACACACACATACACATAGACACACACACATACACACACATACACACATAATGATGCATACACACACATACACATGCATACACACATACAGACACATGTACACACACATACACACATAATGATGCATACACACACATACACATGCATACACACGTACAGACACATGTACACACACATTCACACACACATTCACACACATTCACACACATATACATACATGCATACATATTGCATATGCATATGCATACATACATACTTACATGCATATGCATACACACACATATGCATACACACACATATGCATACATACATACTTACATGCATATGCATACACATGCATATGCATATGCATACATAATGCATATGCATACATAATGCATATGCATACATAATGCATATGCATACATAATGCATATGCATACATAATGCATATGCATATGCATACATAATGCATATGCATATGCATACATAATGCATATGCATATGCATACATAATGCATATGCATATGCATACATAATGCATATGCATATGCATACATAATGCATATGCATATGCATACATACATACTTATATCCATACATAATGCACATGCTTACATACACTGTCATAATGTATACACACACATACACACATAGACACATACACACATAATTATGCATACACACACATACATATGCATACACACACATATGCATACATACATGCATACACATAGACACACATAGATACATACATACACATAAATACATACACACTCATAGACACACACACATACACATAGACACACACACATATACACACACATACACACATAGACACATGCACACGTAATGATGCATACACACATACACATGCATACATAGACACACATAATAATGCATACACACACACATGCATACAAACATATACAAACATATACACACATATACACACACACATGCATACACACATATACACACACATATACACATACACATGCATACACACACACATTCATACACACATACAAACACATATACACACACACATACACACATAGATACATACACACGTAATGATGCATACACACATACACATGCATACATAGACACACATAATAATGCATACACACACATACATATGCATACACATACATATGCATACATGATACATACATGCATACACATACACACTTAGACACATAGACACACATAGATACATACATACACATAAACACATACACACTCATAAACACACACACATACACATAGACACACACACATATACACACATAGACACATGCACATGCAATGATGCATACACACGTACAAATGCATACATAAACACACATAATGATGCATACACACACATACATATGCATACACACACATATGCATACATACATGCATACACATACACACATAGATACATACACACACATAGATACATACATATACATAAACACATGCACACTCATAGACACACACACATACACATAGACAACACACACATATACCTACACACATACACACATAATGATGCATACACACACATACACATGCATGCACACACATACACATGCATACACACACATACACGTATATATATTGATTTCTAACCATTTTGTTTTATATGTTAGGTATTATGGATCCCAGTAGAGAGAGAAAGGCGAAACTCACTCTCATAAAAAGTCTTATGAGAGCAAGAGTTCCGTCAGATACTCTAGGGGCCATAATGCGGGAGTACGCAGAGATGTCCGATGAGGAGCTGGATTATACGATCCAGATGCTTACGCGATCAGAGGAGGGCTCTTCTGCGGATCCACATGCAGGAAGAGAGCTATCTGCTCATAGGTATGTTTTTTTTCATAAATTTTTTTAATGATATTATAGCACATATTCTTATTTATTTCTATCTATCTATTTTCAGGACACCTATACCACCTCCAGCACGTGATAGCAGAGCAGAGACGTTGCCTATGAGGACATGCATAGGCACGTTAGGACTAGAGTGCGACATAGAGCCAGAGGGGAATATTGTATACATAGGAAATGGATTGGAGTTCAAGAGGAGAATGCGTGCACTATGCGACTCTTACCTGCGCTTTATCCACTTACCGTGGAAGTAAGTAAAAGTTTTACATATAAATTGAAATATATATCTTATGTTTTATTTATATTATGTTTTTCATTTTTGTAGTGAGCATGATGAGAGGGATAAAAAGTACGTGCTCAGTTCACTTGAGACGGAGTTAGGGAGAGGGTGGTCTCTTAAATGGTGTTTAAAAGAGATGCGGACACTTATGGCGCATCGTCGTGACAATGCACGGTATGTATGTATATGAGAGAGAGAGAGAGAGAGAGACAGAGAGCACTAATCTCGATATTAGGGTTTTGAAATCCCTAATTTAAAAACTCTAATTCAACCTTTTAGCCATATGTTTGAAGTATATGTACACCTCCGACGTCCTACTAGATAGATGTCTCTCCTCCCAACCTTATGCCTCTATATATAGCTACTCGAATCAACGAGGATCATGATTCATAATATATGTAAAGATATATACACATCATGTAGATAGGATACATAAATATAAAATGGAGTAGATATATTATGCTTCACACATACATGCCTAAATAAACACATAAATATATATATACATACTAACATATTTACACATACATGTACATGCCTACATGCACACATAAACATATATATACATGCATGCATATTTACATGTACATATTTACACATAGACACATATACATATATACATGTACACAATTATAAACACTTGCATATATTACGTACATGAATACATGTATACATATATCACACACATGCAAACACATACATATACATGAAATACATATATATGCATACTAATATATGTATACATATAATACACATGAATACACACACATATGCATACATACATGATAAAAATTTACTCCTCGAAGATAAAGCTATATATAAAATAATTAGGCATACCCCCGAGCTTCATGTTCTAACTTAGAAGAACATGATTTCATCTCTCTAGTAGGATTCATCATTATTCAAGTTAATAAAAAAAACCTATTATCTGATATCCATTTAGAAGCTTCAAGTTACTATCTAATCTGCTCATATGTTTTCATTATTGCCATCATTTTGGTAAGACATCAATATAGTCTCATCTTCATTATCCTTATCGATTTCATTTATTTCTTCTATTGTTAAATCTATGTTCTCATGAATCACATCATCTATTGGTGGATTAATATCTATTTTTGGTAATTCCTCTTCCTCATTAGTAGAATGAGCATGTAGAGAATTATCGTCTTCATCAAAAAGATTAGTATCATTATCACGTATAATGAGTCTAATTTCTATTCCAGATGTTGATGTATCAGTATCTGATGCTGAATCATCAAGAGGACTTTCTTCAATCTCTCTAACAATAAACTGTTCAAACAATGACCTACCTCTAGGTTGCACATGAATGACTTGCCACCAAGGATGAGCATCTGGGTTTTTATAAAAAAATGCTTGTTCAATATGCCTAGGAAGAATATATGGTTCTTTAGTAGATCGCATTACCTTGGAAGAATCAATTGCCCAAAACCCAGATAATTCCTTTCTTATTGTAGAATTACTACCTTTATACTCCGCTCGATACCAGTCAACCTTCAAAATGACCTATCAAAATATATAACAACAAAAACGTCCCATTATTAGGTGCTTAAAAAAATAACTAACTCTAAAAAATATATATAAACTTTTTTCTACCTGTTTGAATGTACGAAATGAAATTTCGTAGATACCAACAATAGTTCCTACGTAACCAAGTTCGCTATCTATAAGGTTCGTGTCTTTTGAGCTAGCACGTGATAGTTGCTTGAAACAAGCAACAATACTAGAATCCTCTGTTTTACGTAAAGAATCAATGGCTTTGATTCTAATATGCTGTCCAAAAGCCCACATATTAGTGAACATTCGAGCCTGCAAAATAAATTCAATTAGTAAATAGAAACTAACATACATATATGAAAAAAATAAAATATATATTTTAATAAAATTACCTTTTGTTCACAACCTATCATTAACTCTCTTTGCTCATCTGAGATTTCTTCATTATTTGCGTTGGCGCGTTGCAAACGACTATATAGCCAATCCGTGAAAGAAGGTATATCTGTAATCTCATTATTATCGAGATTACGTCTAGATCTTTTGTTTTTTCGCCTTTTACTTTGGAGACTTTGAAGTTCCTCGTACTCGTTAACAAATGCTTGCATGCATTCGCTATTATATGCTACAAAAGTAGAAACATAATTTTTTTCTTGAAATGTAAATAAGAATGGAACCCCCTTACCTGATAATACCTCATCTGTTATTTTTGAAGAAGACTCGTTGGTCCATGCACGTGGAGCTTCTTCATGAACTCTTTCAAGGTACTCACTAACGTAATACATGCACTCTTCAAGCATCCAACCCTTTGCCATGGATCCTTCTGGTTTTGCTCTTTGTCACACATAACCTTTTAGTATTCCCATAGATCGCTCGACCCAAAACATCCATCGAGTGTTGACAACACCGGCAATCTCTATCTCATCTACAAGATGGACTAGTAAATGAACTTGAATATCAAAAAATGAAGTAGGAAGTTCTTTTTCCATCAAACATAGTAGCTCTTTGCATTCACGTTTTCTTTGTGGGATCCAATTTTTATCGATCTCTTTGGATGTAATCCACCTATACAAATCATAAAAACAATTGTAAAGAAGTTAATTAAAAAATAAAAGATATCCAATATTCATACATATTAAATATAAAAGTATCATAATTACCTTATAAGTGATCCAAGACGATAGATCACATCTCGTACTCCTTTCGTTGTACATCCATCGATAACCAAAGGTAAAATATGTTTCAAAAAGTTATGCCAGTCATGGGTCTTTAATCCAGATAAGCTCTTATCATCCATAGTAAACATGTTTTGAAACGATGCTCCATATCCTGTCGGAGTCTTGATCAATTGAATTCTATTGATGATAGTTTGTATCTCTTTTGTTGTAAGTACCCAAGGAGCAGATGCATAAGTCGTTTCTTGTCGATGTCTATCAAAAACTGGCCATAACTTTGGTTTGGATTTTTGATCTTTCAAATCATTCCTTGATGTTGTGGTATCTTTTAGTCCAAGAAGATGCTACCATAGTGAATAACCAATATTTTTGAATATATGCATAGGATCAAGAAGATGACATAGGATCAAGATTATTGCTTCCACCATAGCCAGAAGACTCAGTCCCATGATGAAACACTTTATCCTCCCTGAGCAAAAAGGTTTCATCAAAGGTAGATACATCCTTGATGCTATCATTTCTCTTTGGGAAGGCAGAGACAATGCTAAAGACTTGGGCCAAAATTTTTATTTCTTCAAGATTGACTTCGACAAGGCTTATGATAGAATTGAATGGGATTTTATTCTCCAATCTCTTCAAGACTTGGGAGCTGGCAGAAGACTCATCAGAAATATTAGCACTCTCTTTGGCAATGCTTGTTCTAGAGTTGCCATCAATGGCCACATATCTGATCCCTTTACTCTTAGGAGATCCATACGTCAAGGTTGTCCTCTTGCTCCCTTGCTCTTTGCTATTGCTAGTGATGCTTTAGGTTGGCTTGTTAAAGATGCTATGAACAAAGATACTATAAAAGGGATCAATGTGCTTAACTCCCCTTCCCCTCTTGGGCTTCAAATGTTTGCTGATGATACTAATGTTATGCTAAATGCTGATGATCTTTCTGTGAACAAATTCCTGGAATGTTTAGAGATTTTTTGTATTGCTAGTGGTTCCAAAATTAACCATTCCAAAACTGGATTTAAAGCTTCTAATGATTATACTCCTGAATGTGTTTCTAGACTTGGATGCAGCATTATCAAAGATGGAGAGATTTTTAGACTGTTGGGGATTCCCATGGGTTTCCAGATTTCTTTTGCTCAAAGGTGGGAGTGGGTGGTTGAAAGGTTTAAAAAACACTTGAATTACTGGTATGATACTAACAGCTCCTTCCCTCATAGAACTTTTGTTCTAAATCATTACGTTCTTCCAAATTTGGTTTATTTCCTAGCTTGTTGGTCTCCTTCTAATAAGCAACTTGGACAGATTATCAGTCTAGCGAGGAACTTCCTATGGGGAAGCAAGCCTGATAAAAAAAAAGTCCCCAAAGTGGCCTGGAAAGTCTGCTGTCTCCCTAAACATCAAGGTGGATTGGGCATTATTAATCCTGTGAAAATGGCAGACAACTTGGCTTCTAAGTGGATCCTGAGATGTATTGACTGTAATGATGTTTGGGCCTGTCTTCTGAAAAGAAATACTGCTAGATTCTGTATTTCTGACTATAGGGCCTGGAAAAATCTCAACCTTTGGGACATTATAACTTCCCCTCATCCCATCACCCCTTTTGGTACTCCCTTAGTTTGCAGAATGTGGAGGGCCTGGTTCAAAGCTAAAAAATCTTTTAAACTCACCAGTGAACTTGCCTGTTCTCTTCAATTTTATTTGCAGGAGTCTCCATGGCTGGGTTGGCTTGCTTATTGTGAAAAAAACAGCCTGTCAATCAAGCAGCATAAATGCCACAAAGCTGGAATTACTTCTTGGAACAACTACATGTGTGGTGATAGGGTAAGGACTGCACAAGAAATCATTTCTAGCACTAATCTGTCTATGTCTTCCTTGCAGGTAATTCAAAAGCACAGAATCTTGCTGATGGAAAAGAAGGGCAGGTGGCATAGGAAAACTGTTGATCTGGTGGATGTTGCTAATGTCATCTTCAAACAGTTCAAACATGACAGAGGTTCTGCTGATCAAATCCTGAAGAAGCTCAACTCTAGATGGCAGGTGAATTGGTCTACACACCAATGGTCTTACAGATTCAAAGCCCTGTGGGCCTTTCCAGATTGCAGCAAACATTCTTTTCTTCAATGGAGGATGTTACACCATGGCCTCTGGACTGGTATTAAAATCAGGAAAATATATAATAATGGTGGATCCTGTATATTTTGTGGCCTTGTGGAGGATGTTTCACACCTCTTCCTTGAATGTCACCATGCTAAGAACTTCTGGTCTGCTGTGGAGAAGTATCTGCTAGTGAATGGTCTCCCCAAACTTAGTAAAATGGAAGTTATTCTTGGCTGTTGTAATCACTTGGATATTTTGCTGTGGAATATCTGGAGGGGCTACATTCTTTGGTACATTTGGCTCAGTAGGAATGAGGCTACATTTGGTAGCAGAAAAAGGAACTACCTTATCACTTTGCCTGTTATTCTGAAAAATGCTTCTCTGTCCTGTATTAGGAGAATCAGAGATGCTTCTTGTAATAACTATGATGTCTTCAAGATTTTGTCTGAAAATTCTCCCTCTAGATGGAAGAAACTGTTAGCTGAACAGTACTCTTGTAAAAGGCTAGACATGTACTACTTCTTGTAATTTGTCCTCTGGGTCAGGTGTCTCCTGCCCAAGGCACTTTGTATATGGCCACCATTAATTTAAATTTTCCTTGTTTCTTCAAAAAAAAAAAAAAAAAAAAGAAGATGACATACTTTTAACTCTTTCCAATACTCCAAAGAATACCATATTGATATGTTCTCTGCAAGTGCCAATTTCCCTTTACCTCTATTCACATACTCATTATCTGAATCATCACTGAAGATTTCTGCTTCTGGATCTATCAGAGGTCCATCTGTCCATTTTTTATACCAATCCATAGGCGTCATAGGTTTTGGATACTAGCCTGTTTCAAGCTTTCCATTAAAATGTATCATTTCTCTTTTAGATCTTAATGGATGATCATAAGGCAAGAATCGGCGATGTCGAAGATAAATATTTTTGTTGAGATTCTTACTATAGATTGATCTCAACCAATCACCACAATATGGACATGCTTTATAACCCTTAGTAGATATTCCTGCATCATGGAAAAGGATAAAAATATAATTAGATTAAATCATATTTATTTACATGCATATTGAATAAAAAAATTACATCAATACCTGAACAAATGCCATATCCAGGAAAATCGTGAATAATCCAAGCCACAATACCACGAATCGTAATATGTCTTTCATTGATGCTTTTCGATATATCAATGACATTAATACCTCTCCATAACTCTTGAAGATCGTCAATGAGAGGAGCAAGATATACATTCATATCTTTAACTTGTCTTTTGCCTGGGATTAAAAGTGAAAGCATTAAATGTTCCTTTTTAATGCTAAGATATGGCGGAAGATTGTAGTTTATGACTACCACTGGCCATGTTGACCATTTACTGGATTTCATGGAGAATGGATTAACCCCATCTAATGCAACTCCTAACTTTAGATTCTGTGGATTTTGTGCAAATTCAGGCCATGTAGAATCCATATGCTGAAAAGCAACACTATCATGAGGAATTCTGATTATTCCATCAGTACTTTTGTGATCATGTCCCCAAGTCAAAAGCTTTGATAATTCGGGGCTTTGAAACATATGTCTAATCCGTGGAGCCAATGGAAAATGTCTCAATACCTTATTCGGGATTTTACCTTCTTCACCCTTATATCGAGGAGATTGACATTTGGGACATGTCAAAGAGTCTGCATATTCACCTCTATATAAAATACAATCGTTAGGACATGCATGTATACATTGATAATCTATACCAAGATTGTTGATTATCTTCTTCATTTCATCATGTGAGGTAGGAAGAATATTTTGACTTGGTAAAAACTTTTCAGATAATAACCTGTAAGTTTATCAAAAAAAGATATATTAAAAAAGGTAAATAAATATACATACATATATACATGTAGGTTTTTATTCTTACTTTAGATAAGGTAAGAACAAGATCTTGAATTGAATAGATACTTTTTGTCCGCGCATCTTTTAAAACTATTAATGCATCTTTCAAAATATTTACGCAAAACAATCGTATCCTGTCAATTCACACATATGTTCATATAATGGTGACATGGATGAATCGCATGCACAGAGGTTAGTCAAGATAGAGCAGGATTTCTCGGGCATGCAGTAAACCTCTTGCATGTCAATGATGAGCATCTGAACTTTAGGATACAAAGTGGACTACTGTCTCTTGAGTAACCTCTGTGCAAGCGACTCATCCATGTCACCATTGCAAATATTTGGAAAGATGCATTAATAATTTTAAAAGATGCGCGGACAAAAAGTTTCCATTCAATTCAAGTTCTTGTTCTTATAACCTTATCTAAAGTAAGAATAAAAACCTACATGTATTTATATATGTATATATATTTATGCATATATATATATATATATATATATATATATATATATATATATATAAATAGATAGAAAATTGAAATTTATACCTTAATAGTGTCGAAACAGATACATTACTCCATCCAAAACGATTTTGAAGGTTGAGAATAAGTAAGCTCGCATTTAGTCGTGTCAAATGACTTCCTTCATATACATGCTTTAGACATTCCTCTCGAAGATATTTCTCATTTTTAGAAATATCCATGCTCTCACTGTCATTTTGATACCAATCCTCAATAAAATCTGCCATGCCATCATCTTCATCATTGTCACACAAATCTTGTACTTTATCATCTTTTGAATATAGATCTTTCAACTTTGCATATTGCACATGCTTAGTTTTGCGTAGCCTCCTCATGGAAGCTTCTGATAAATGAGGTCTTATTGGTAATTGTGAATGTTGTGGACGAATATCATCAACATCATACGTTGGAATCTACACATATAAATAAAACTCATTAGTATTTCATAAATGAATAAACATTAAACTTCAAATATAAAATTAAGTATATAACTTATTAAATATGGATAGAAAATTTTTATTCTCTCTAGCTAAAAGGTGCTCTTGGAGGTCTACGCCATCCATAATTCACTAATAGTTCATCACCAGCATGTAATGTAGTAATAGCATTGACAACTATGTATCTTGATACATCTCTACTCATGTATGGTGATTCATGACTATTTTCACGCTCCTCAAATGTGCAATTATTCCTTGAACTATTATGTAACCCTCGACTACTATTTATTAAACCTGCTATATTTCCATGTGTGTAAGGTCTTCCATCAATATATAATCTTTCATTTTCTGCATGTAAAATCCTTCTACTAGTAAGAGATGCTGCATTCAAGCATATTCCATAAGTACTCATGCTTTGAACATGACGTGAAAGTCGATGCCAATCTCCCCATCCATATATAGGACCACAAAATGACATAAGAGTGACTTCAGAGTTCGGAGGCACATACAAATCCTCTACAATAAAGAGACCACGACCAGCATTAGTAATAGTGGATGGAGCAATCATATAGCGATTACCCCAAAAGTTGAAAACCTCTCCATCTAAAGGAAGTGGTCCTCTATTCCATCCTCCATATCTTCTTCTATCATATGTTTGTACTAAAGAACGATCACGAGCTGGCAATGGATAATCTCCAGCCGTTTCATTCTCTAAACCAGGAGGTAGAGGATTTCTAGAAACCTCTGCTTGTAATTGATGAACAGCAAGTCCATGACGTGTACGAGGTATATTAACATTATGAGAAAAATCATCATCATCATCATCATCGAGCAAGTATTCCTGTATATCAATAATAATTTGATTTTATACATGGTTTTTAAAAAAAAATGATATTAATATATATAGAAAATACATACCCAAGCATTATCACGTTGACTAGGTGATGGTGCATGCTCAAAAGTACCATACTCTACCTCATGTTGAATACATTCCAATCGTGGTCTTCGATACGTGCCATAACAAGAGTTACACCAACATATAATATGCTCTTGATAGTAAAATTCATCATAATTCCTATCGGAGGACACATGTGAAGTCGTTGCATGGGTAGGAGGTGGTGGAGTACCCTCTGATTGATCAGAATCTGCACATCATAAGAAACATAAAAAATATATATAAGTTATGTATCCATCAAATATAGTTAAAATTAAATATTTCATAAACTTACAATATAAAGTCGTTGCACGATGAGGAGACGGTGGTGGAGTTCCATCTGATTGATCAGAATCTACAAATAATGGTATTTGATATTAATAATTTGATTATCTACATAAATAAAAAATTCACATATACATATTTACACATACACACATATTCACATATACACATTTATACATACACACATATTCACATATACACAACACATATTATTGTGGGATAAATGCATGTATTTTGTATGAATGAGTGTATATGCATGCATGTGTGTGTACGTATATATGTGGATATGTATATGTCTGTTTATGTTATATGTATGTATATGTGTATATATATACATATATGCATGCGTATATGTTTGCATGTATATGTGTATGTGGGTATGTGTATGTGTATGCCTATGTGTATATGTGTGTATATATGTGTATGTATTCTGACTTTTTTTTCTGTTTGAGATTAAATTAACAGGAGATATTGTATGGTCAAAAAAAATAAGAGGCGAGCTAACATACCACCTGAGTCGTGGCAGTTTTTTCGTAGACAGCTACGTCTTCAGGAGTCATTTCCTCAGTAGAAGGTACACAAATTAATAGTTTATATTTATAATTTTTAGATATTGTAGTAATTTTTTAATTTAATTTATGTATTTTTTTCCTTGAATAAACAGGCTGCTGCAAAGAAGAGAGTGGAGTCGGGCCACACATCGCACTTAGGCCAAATGGGCCATAATGGTTTTGTAGCTATGTTTGTAAGTATATGTGTTATTGTGAGTATATTTTTTATTTTAGTTAAAATGCAAGCAACTAATGTTTTTTGTTTGTTTCATTGCAGCGAAAGGATTATGGCCGATATCCTACGAAACACGAGATCGAGTATGCTACACATTTTGGATATTGGCATTTGAGCGAGTATATACAAGATCATCCTGATGCCTTTGTGAGTATTTTTAAATTTTATATAATTATTTTGTTGTTATGAATGTTTTAATTATTTTATTGATTTATGTTTGTTATATGTAATACAGGAGTATTATGGGGAGACAAATATGGATGAGGTGGAGAGACAGACACAGGAGGGACGATCTCAATCGTCACAGGGTGATCATGAGGATGAGGATGAGGAAGATCAGGATGATCATGATATTGCTGATGATGATGATGATCATGATGATGATGATTAGGATTTTAGTTGATTATGACATTGGATTATATGTATTTACATTGATATATATATATATATATATATATATATATATATTGATCTATATATTTTTCATTTCAGTCATGTTTTGAATTGTGTGTATGGTATTAAGTAATGAAGAGTTTTGTTCTATTGATTGTTATTATTGTTTATATTAAGCATGTTTTTTAATACTTTAATTATATAATTCATTCATATGTGTGTACCTAAGTGTATATGTATGTGTGTGTATATGTATGTATGTGCATGTGTATGTGTGTGTATATGTATGTATGTGCATGTGCATGTATAAGTGTATATGTGTGTATGAGTATGTGCATGTGCATGTGTATGTGTGTATATGTATATGCATGTATATGTATAACTCTATGTGTATGTGTGTGTATTTGCATGTATATGTGTATATGTGCATGTGTATGTGTGCGTATATGTATGTATATGCATGTGCATGTATAAGTGTATATGTATGTATCAATATGTGCATGTTCTTGTGTATGTGTGTGTATATGTATAACTCTATGTGTATGTGTGTGTATGTGCATGTATATGTGTATATGTAGGTATATGCATGTGTGTGTGCTTCTTCATCATGTATAAGTGTATGAGTGCATATCAATAAGTGTGAGTATGGTATGTAATGAAAATAACACAATTCAAATGATCTACAAATAATAGAAATTGTACTTACAATTGTGATCCATAGTTTTTGCTTGGTTAGCTTCTTGAATAACCTGCAATAACGAGAGAGAAAAGAGAGAGAGAGAGAGAGAGAGAGAGAGAGAGAGAGAGAGAGATCTAGAGAGAGAGAGAGATCTAGAGAGAGAGAGTGAGATCTAGAGAGAGAGAGAGTGAGATCTAGAGAGAGAGATCTAGAGAGAGAGAGAGAAAATTCAAAGAGAGAAAGATGTAGAAAGAGAGAAACAAAGACAGAGGGAGACAATAACAGAGAGCTTAAGCAAAACAACAATTCTGCATATACTTGCTTCAGCTCGTAAGCGCAACGCAATTGCGAACGTTGGAGAGCTCTTCGATCGGATGCGTGAAAATGCCGATTGCAGAGCCTCCAACGTTTTAATTTTTGTCCGTCAACAGATCGTCGTATAAGCGATGCAACGCGTCATCGTATAAGCGACATTTGCTTAGCGTCACGTATACGACGGTCTGCACCGTCGCTTATACGACGGTGTAAACCGTCGCTTATGCGACGCAAAAATGGCGTCGCTTAAGGGACACCTTTAACAAGCGTCGTTTAAGCGACATTAGGCAGAAGCGTCGCAAATATCGTCGTTTTTTGCGAAGTATAATCGACGGTCTGCGCTCGACGGTAATTCCGACGCAAGTTGCAATTTTATAGCGACGAAATTCTGTCGCGTTAACCGTCGCTACACGCCCGTATTCCTTGTAGTGGCTTCACAGGAATGATTAGCTAACGTGGATGTTCAAGGCTTCTAGGTACAGGCTAGTTGGAGAAGAATCTAAGCCTTCTAGCGTTGTCCGTTTTTTGCCAACCTTCATTGTGCCTTTTCTATCCCTGCCCGTATTCCTATTCGAGTTCGGGTTCCGATGGCATTTTTGTTTTTGTTTTCGAGTTTCAGTCTTAGTTTCTATTTCTGTTCTCTATTGCTCTTTCCATTTTTGGTTTCAATTCTAGTTCGAGCTCCTGAACTTGAACGTAGAGTACATGCCTACAATTTACTCCTACATTTACTCCTTTAGCTTAATCAAAGGCCTCGACTAAGACATCGACTAAAGCATAGACCTATGGCATAACTTTGGCATATTTCCCTTCCCCAAAACCCATGACTCCCTTGGCCATGCCATTTGTAGCTGTTGGCTACATAGGAACACCCTTTAATTAAGGAGTGGCAATAAGGAGTCACTCATCTACCATGGAGGGGACTTGAACCCTCAACCTCATGTGGATAAGTCAAATTTTTTTACCACTATATTATTCACTTCATAACTTTCATCTCTATTACTTTTTCAATTATGAAGAACCACTCTTCCCTTTTCCATTTGAATTCAAGGACTCTGAAAATTATTTTCGCATCTTTAGCAAGTGGGTTTCTTCTTCTACAGAGCCATGGAGCATATACATACCATGAAGGGATTTGGCGAATCATCTCTACTCGGGGTTCTATGCAAACATTGCTTGGAACTCGTGTGACATGAACTTCAAGATTCCCTAAAAACGACACGAAAACATGAAGAAATATTTCAAAAGATACATTTTGAGGAGGAAAAACGTCTAAGGGTGGTGAAGACCATTATTATTCCTCAAGCTAAGGGCACGCATACGAGGGTTGGCATAAAGAAGTTCCAATTTTCATGGTTTGATGGCCATAAGAATGGCCAACTTGTTTTATCATGGTTATCCCAATTTGATGATTTGTATTCACATGAATCCGACTCTGAAAATAAAAAAGTGAAGTTTCTTACTAATTATTTAGTATGGAAGGCCCAACTTTGGTGGAATGTGTTATGACATAGTGCAGATTATCCCATGAATGGAAAGCCTTTCAAGAGAAGGTCAAGGATACTTCTCTTTCTCCTCAATTCTATCTACATGTTCGTCACTCGTTGAACATATTTACATGGAAAGAGGATGATACCATTACAACTTAAACCAAGTAGTTCTGGTAAAGTCTAGAACTTGTTCACATCTTTGAGGAGGTTCCTGAAGATACCCTACAAAGGAAGTATGAAGATGGTTTGGAGATGGGGATCCAATCCAAGATTCACACACTTCAGCCTACAATGCTTTAGGAGCTACCTCTTTTGCCCATGATGCACAAGTAGACTTTCAATCAATTATTAAGTTGATCCGTATGCAACAACTGTGTCAATGACCACCCTTTGTCAAGCCTAATTTCCCTTTGAAGTGCAATTTTAGTACCTCTTCTTATCCGGGTTTTTATTGGGGTTTGAGTTCTACGAAAGCACATGAACAACACAAGGATGAAAAAGAACCTTGGAGCACAACATAACACTGAACACATTACCAAGTGGATATATAAAGATAAGTAGCCCATTAGGTTTATAGGCATATATGCTGCACCCTAAAGAGGGAAAAAGGTGCCCTAGAAGTCTTAAGTGTATTCACATACACTACTACCAAAAAAAATATCAATAAATGCTCCCTCAGAGATCTGATGAAAAAGTAGTTGGCACTCATGTATAAGGGAGTGTGAAGCTATGTGGAAGGAATTCCGAAGCTTTGCAAAAAGATTTTAACTTCTCTCTAAGAAGAGCTTTTGTGAAAACATCTACAACATAATCCTATGTGGGAATATATGCCAAACTAATCTTTCTAACAGAGAGCCTCTCCTTCACATAATGATAGTGCACCTCAATGTGCTTTATGCGAGCATGGAACACAAGGTTCCTCACAACTACCAATCCACTCTCACTATCAATGAAGTTCTCACTATCAATGCAGTCGTTGGTGATAGAAGACTAACCAACACCCAAATAATCCAAAAGGTATCGAAGCCACAATTTTCAAGGCGAAAAATATGGAATAATCACTACAACATATGAGTGTTAAATTGACCCTTATACTAGTGCAAATACACATGGGGAATTTGGATGTGGCCTCGGTATAAGCATCCACATAAGTGTAAATATGACACATCGATATAATCATAGATATGGGCATTGGTATAAGTGCCCGTATGTGTTAAATACTATCAGTATAATCATTGGTATGAACATCGATATTTTCCCATTCACATACGCATCACTATTAACCTAGAAATTGATGATATAAGCATTGGTATGGATGCCGATATGAAAATCATCATTATAGGCATCACTATGTCCCTGGGTGAAATCGTTGGTATGGCCTTGGGCATACCAACGCTTATAAAGCGATGACCATATCTACAATTTTTATTTTTGGTATAGTGTAGTGTCTCTTGTTGGAATAACATGACAATGTTGTTGTGTAACAATGGACAATGCGTTCTACCAAAGAAAAACCAAGTACATGTGATGAAATGTACTCTAATGGTTGCTAATTTAGGGCTTAGATAATCGACAACCAAAATAAGATTTGATAAAGCAAAACACATTGTCCAAAATAAAAGAGATATGTAGGAGTAGAATGAACCATGAACCATGTACAAAAGACATATTCCATAAATGCGCGATGTACAAAAGAGATTTTCCATATATAAGCCATGTAGAAAATTGTGACAACTCAATGCCATATATGACTCAAATACCAAATGTGGAAAACTAGTCCCATATATGAGAAAAATACAAAATGTGGCAAACCATTTCCATATATGAACCAAATACAAAACTGTGGTGCACCACTGCCATATATGAGCCAATTACAAAACTATGGCACCCCACTATCGTACACAAAACTAGAGGGATCAAAACACCTTTATCCGCACTCCTATAACAAAGCACATTGATAAAATCAAACAAATTAAAACGATGTTTATAAACAACAACTAAAACAACACTAAAACAAGTTTGAAATCTCACCTCACGGTAGATGCTCTCATGAAATGACCGCATTGCATCCCTCGAATTCCTCCAATAACACAACCAACCCATGACGATATCCACAAGACTCCTCTGCTCATGTTGGAAGATGACCAACTACTAAATCCTACAACACATATGCAAAACATGAGATCAATAAACATGATGTGTTTAACATAAGCAAATTCATTCATGAAAATGATACTCACAAACTCGTGATGCATCCTGTCATAATTATCTTTTTCCAAATGCGATGCGCAGATCATATCTAGTTGTATGGCCACTACTAATGATATCGATTAGGAATCTACTGCTGCTCATTGCAAATAATCTCTGACTCCTTGGCATCTATCCATACATGCTTCGTTAAGCCTCCTATGAAAGCATCGCAAGTGACATCACCTCATTTGACATGTGTTGAATCCATTCTAAGCTGACAAGGGGCAGTTATTGTGCACAACTATCGTATGCATTGATGCATTGCCTTTTTGGCCGCATTCATTACTAGAGCTCTATCACGTATATGGCACACCTTGGAGTCATCCTGGTCATGAGTACCCCAAGGTATACGTGGTGTATTGTGTGGCATACTACTTCTAAGGTACTCCATCTAGGAGTACTAGTGGATGATAGAGCAATCATCCCACCACCTCCACAACATCCATGTCCTCCAAGCCCACCTATAGATACACCTCTAGAATTTGCTCCCCCAGAACATGACCTAGATGGACAAGACACACGAGTGCCTGTATCACGTTGTGGTATCAAACGCTGGTGCATATGCTGATTGCTCGAGCTACTAGGGGAAGGCTAAGAAGATGGTCTTGGTGGAGTCACAAAGCCAAGAGTGCCACTGACGGGAGTAGTCTCACCGAAGGGGATACCACCAATGGGAGTATCCCTCTACTATGAATAAAGAAAGCAAGCATCCAACAACCTGCTAATAGACAACAACATCAAATACATCTCCAAAATCATGAAGACTCAATTGTAAACATGTTTTTAAAGGTGTGGAAATAGTTTTGCAATCTTAAAGGAAAAATTGTTGCAATAATGTTTCAATATATTTTTTTGACATAGAGCTATTCACCCTTATACTTGCATAACCAGAATATCCAAATAATGAAACAAATGGCCCAAATCTAACATCTTAAAAATGGCATGCAAATCACCCTTAAATTCAACAATGTGCTTCTCATTAGGACTAGTGAATAACATGCCATCAACATACACAAAATGATCCGAAGCGCATCATGTGCATCCTTAACATATAAGGTGCTCTTACATGGAATGTTCTCAAAACCATGCACAATCAAGTAGGCATGTATCATTTCATACCAAGCATGTGGTACTTGGTTCAAACCATATAGTGCGTCTTTCAATGTGCATACTCAATTTTTATTCCATTTTTGCACAAGACGACATTGCTGAGATACATACACTTCTTCATGTAACTCACAATTTAGAAATTTAGTTTAAATGTCCAACTTATGTTTATTCCAACCATGATGAGCTACAAGCGCACATATGCTATCAACCTGGTCATTTGGCATGTGGGTGCAAAGGTCTCATCAAAATCAATGCCTATGTCTTCAACATAGTCTTTTGCAACAAGCCTATATTTTTACTTGTCTAATGTTCCACTAGGTTTTTGCTTCATCTTGTATTTTTCCTGGAGGAAAATCATATAAGGAATAAGTATCATCTTCATAATAGCATCATATTTTTATTGCATAGCATCCATCCAATTTTCTAAATTTTGTTCTTCATCAAAAGAAGTAGATTCGTTCTCTTCACAAAGAGTAGAGGTGTCCCTTGCATAGCAATCTTATGCAATAGAAGAACTATCAGATCCTAAATGATTATGATATGATAGAGGTGCATCTAATTTGCTATCTCAAAGGTATACGCCAGCCATTGAGGCATATTTTTTGCCTCCGCTATATCAATTCTCTCATCAACAAGTGCATCATGTAAATCTACATCAGAATTGGAATGATCTGTATCATCATGTAGAACCTGTTAATGTTGAGAAATTTCTTGATTTGGATGAGCATTTCACTATCCCCCTATAAAAAGAGGCAGCAAAGTGTCACACACATCTTTGGAAAAAGTGATGTCTCCTTAGTACATGGAAGTAATGGTTGAATTGCATCTTTGTTGGGGATTCGTGGACAAGAAGGAGTTTGAGGGTTTGTAGGAGAAAAAAAGAGATGATGAAAATGGAATAACAGTGAGAACTTCTGCAAAGGAATACTCTTGGAAACCTTGAATATTGATTATCTTGCAACAATTACAATGACTGCACACAGTCTAATCAATGACTAAATACAACTTCAGAGAATAGCAATTACTGAAGACCAATTATCTCAAGTCCTCTGGCAGCGGCCTCTCCTGCACCAATCCTTCACTTGCTTCACGCTTCCCTTGTGCACACCTTGCACTAAGCTTCCACCAAGCTAAGGAATTGGTATCTCGGCGCACACACACAATAGACCTTGGGACTCTTGGAATCCAACCCACCTTCTCTGCACACCTTGCTCTTGACACCTCTTGCACTCTTTTGTGTCCTCGCACACTGGTGGCTCCTCTGGCTTCCTCTGAGCTCTCTCTTTTTCCTTCCCCCTCAATGTGTCCCCAAGAATAGCCTTTGTCCCTCCTCTTGAACCCGCCGGTCCCGTGACTTCTAACTGCCATGGACTCTTGGGCTTCCTTTGATGTCCCAAGATTCTCTTTTTAGTTGGCGGCCAACGAATTGCCCTTTGTCCTGTAGTGACTTTAGTGTAAAACCAAAAATTTTAATGGGGGTCATACTTTCACTTGTGCGTACACTTTTCCTCTTCACATGCCTTCACATTCCCTTTTAATTCTTCCTTTGTGTACTAAAGGGGGTTCACCTAAACCTTCCCAAATACTTTAAAACACATTCAAATACGCAACTCGCTTCTCCAATTTACCCTTTGCGGGACAATTAATTGTCACTTAGGCACTTTGACTTTGCACCTGTTGGCTTGACCTTGACCTTATTGACTTTGACTAGTTGGCTTTGACCATCATGACTTTTATGGGCTCAACAGATGCCCACCACCTAAAGGACTCTCCGACCCGGAGAGACAACACACTGGATACAAGAACTGCTTAAGAACCAAAATGAACATGTATATGAACAGAGAGAAATTAAAGCCGAAAAAGAGAGAAAGGGTACTTTTATTGATTACTAAAGAAAGGAAGAACAATATCCGATGATTATTGAAGGCTGATTGGCCGAAGCAGAAGGAAGATACAATTATTGGGAAGCTAGAGCGAAGGCTGAAACCATGTAATTTATTGAAAAGTGGCCATCACATTATTAAAACTGGGACTGAGATTATTGCGGAGGGGGCTGAGGTGAAGATGGGAGGGGAACGGAAGCTTGTTCAATAAGGTGTTGGACAGAAATAAGGCAATTGCGAAGATGGTCCCGTTCGCGCTTGATACGCCGACACGCGGCATTATCACATAAACCTAACTGTAAACGAGTTTGAAGATCCTCTAAAGTTTGGAGCGCAGAATCCGCAATGTCGCGATACCTATCTCGCTCCTCCTTGAGCAAGCGGGCGGATTCAGTGAGAGATTGCCACTGTGAGGTGGCCATGCGATTTATGTTGTCTATAGTCGAAATATATTGTTGATGAATGCTGGCTGCAGCTGAAATTGAATCCATGGACAACTTGGAAGCGTCAGCACTTCCCTGAGCAATGTTACTGGCTTCGCGAAGTAATAGGAAAAAGGAGGGTTCAGCCTGGGTATCAAATGGAGGAACAGGTTCTACAGGCGGAGTTCGAGAATGGGATGGAATGGTAGAGGGACCGGTTGAAGAATGAAGATTGGGAAGATGTGGTTGGGTGGGTGGTGCATGACTGGGAGTTGGAAATTGGGAAACAGGGGGACGTGGGGGAGTACAGGTAGGGTTGAGCGGGTTCAGCTGGGTTTGAATGAGTGGGCGGAATGAAGAAGAGCTATGTGGGGGAACAGGAGTAGGAGGATGAATGGGGGCCGTGGCAGGAGATGTGGTGAGAATAGGGGAAGGAGACCGGGGATTAAGCGGAGGGATATCCGGGGGTGCAGAGGGTTGGGTGGAAGCGGATGTTGAGCCAGTGGAGAGTGAAGGGGAGGGGGGAGGCCGGGATATGGAAGGAATAGTGGGATCGCTGGGCGGGTTGCTAACAGGGAAGTGAGGGGATGGGGAAATAGTGGAAGGGTTAGCCAATTGTGCAGGGATTTGACAGACCCAAGCTAGGAGGGGAGCAGAATATATGTTAAAGGTACGAGAGCGGCGAGGGATAGCCTCACGGAGTCTACGGGAGCGCACGCTCAAGGAACTATAGAGGAGGGCGGCGTAAGGGTAGGGGCGGCTAGTGAGGAAGCAGTACAGTGGATCGGCAATACGAATGTCTGAAAGGGGAAGCGCAGCGGTGGGGCTTCTAAGTAAAAAGAAGAAGATAAATGAAATTAGAATTGCTTGCATGCGGATGGAAAAACGGGCTTGGTTCTCAAATTGCTCTTTACAAAAAGCAATTGTTTCCGCGGGTGACACTCCTGAATATAAGAGTGGAGGACTTATGAAGTCGATGAGGGATGATCCTATACGGTTGGCAAGGTCCGGGATGGTAAGAGTGCCGGTACGAAATTGGGGGAACAGCCGAAGAGCTTCGTAGACGTCATTAAGGTTCGAAGGGTCCTGCAACAGAACGTCCGCCAAGCCTAAAAGACCTGCATACCGAAGATTTTCGACCGAGAAAAGATTACGGAGGTCAATTGGAGCGGGAGATAAATGAATTTTAATTTGGATAGGTAGATCATGTGGGAGGAAAAGGCTCATATAATCGCCTGTAGGGATCGAATTATGGGAAGCAGAAGGAGAGGGAGAAGGTGAAGGGGGGCGAGGTAGCGAAGGGGGAGAATAAGGGTCGGTGGATTCTGATGGAATTGAGTAAGTAGGAATATTAATGATGGGAGGATGAAGAGCGGAAGGCGATGCAGATGCTGTAGGAGAGTTGGTGATGGCGGATGGTGGAATCTGTGGGGTCAGAGAGGTGGGCACTGACTGAACCGGGTGGATGAGGTTGGGGAGGGCTTGGGTATGCGATGGGTGCACAGACTCTGAAGGAGGATAATGAAGATTGGTTGTTGGGACCGCCGGAGGTGTGAAGGCCGCAGGATCGTCCTGGGGGGGTGGATTAGCCATAGAAGAGATGGAGAATGCCGAGAAAGGTGGGTCCGGATGAGGAGGAATTCCTTGGATTTAGTGGATGTCGTGGAAGATTCGTGGAGTTATGGGGAAGTGGGGATGGCGGAGGGTCTGGGGGAGGGGATGAGGGGGTCGGAGGAGGAGTGGGTGTGCCTGCGAGGTTGAAGGGGCGGAGAATTGGGTTACGGACTAGGGATGGGGCGTAGTCGGAGGGTGGCCGACGGTGGGTGTATGGGGGCTGGGAGGAGGAGGAAGGTGGTTAGCCTTGATGTTGGAGGAGGGTTACTTGGCGATGGCTACGGAGGGGATAATGATGGCTTGGCGATGGCTACGGAGTGTGCGGGTGGAGGGCGACTGAGGGCGGCGGGGTAGAGTAGGCGGAAGGAATGCGGGGGGATATGCGGTCGTAGGGCAGGGCGGGAGGGGGTGGAGTTGAGGGCGGAGGTAGTGGCGTAGGGGCGGGAGGGGTGGAGGTGAGGGCGGAGGGATTGTCGTAGGGGCGGGAGGGGTGGAGATTGAGGGCGGAGGGAGTGGAGGGGAACTAGGCGGAGGCTAGGCGGGGCGGGGTGGAGAGGTAGTGGTGGCAGAGGGGAGGATGTAGGGGAGGATGTAGGGAGGCGGGCGGAGTGGGAGGCGGGTCGGCTGAGGAGGGAGGTGGCGGGCAGCATGAAAAGGGCAGCGGGGGAGGCGGGGGAGGAGGGGAGGGCGCCTGCGGGTGGGAAGGGCGTTGGTAGGCGCGGGTACGGCGGTTCGCGGGCGGCGGAGGAGCAGCGGCGGCGGAGCATCGGAGGCGGGCAGCGGAGGGCGACGGATAGGCGGAGGAGCACCGGCGGTTGCGGATCGCGGAGGAGGGCGGGCGGAGGAGCAGTGGCGGCGGAGCGGCGGAGGCGGACAGCGGACTGCGTCGGCTACAGCGGCGGGGTTGTTGGGTCGGCGGACGATCTGCGGAAGGGGTATGCGGCGGAGGGGGCGGAAGACGCCGGCGGCTGCAGAGGAGGCGGCTGTCGGAGGCGGAGGAGGTTTGTCGGAGGCGGAGGAGGAGGGCGGATGCACCAGTGGAGACCAGCGGACGGCGGACGGCTGGCGGCGGACGGCGGAGGCGACTTTCGGAGGCGGCGTCCGGCGGCGGGCGGCGGAGAGGGAGCTGGGAGCGGGAAAAGGGCAGCAGCGGGCGGAGGAGCAGCGGCGGCGGAGCAGCGGAGGCGGGCAGCGGACTGCGTCGGCTACAGCGGCGGGGTTGTTGGATCGGCGGACGATCTGCGGAAGGGGTATGCGGCGGAGGGGGCGGAAGACGCCGGCGGCTGCGGAGGAGGCGGCTGTCGGAGGCGGAGGAGGTTTGTCGGAGGCGGAGGAGGAGGGCGGATGCACCAGTGGAGACCAGCGGACGGCGGACGGCGGATGGCTGGCGGCGGACGGCGGAGGCGACTGTCGGAGGCGGCGTCGGGCGGCGGGCGGCAGAGAGGCAGCTGGGCAGCGGGAAAAGGGCAGCGGCGGGCGGAGGAGCAGCGGCGGCGAAGCAGCGGAGGCGGGCAGCGGACGTGGTCGGCTACAGCGGCGGGGTTGTTGGGTCGACGGACGATCTGCGGAAGGGGTATGCGGCGGAGGGGGCGGAAGACGCCGGCGGCTGCGGAGGAGGCGGCTGTCGGAGGCGGAGGAGGTTTGTCGGAGGCGGAGGAGAAGGGCGGATGCACCAGTGGAGACCAGCGGACGGCGGACGGCGGATGGCTGGCGGCGGACGGCGGAGGCGACTGTCGGAGGCGGCGTCGGGCGACGGGCGGCGGAGAGGCAGCTGGGCAGCGGGAAAAGGGCAACGTCGGGCGGAGTGGAGTGCAAGTGTGGAGGCGGGCAGCGGAGGGCGGCGGATGGGCGGAGGAGCAGCGGCGGCGTGCGGAGGGAGGGCGGACGGAGGACAGAGGGGGCACCGGCGGGTGGCTAGAGGGGGTGGTGGGTGTTTTCGCGGAGGAGGGCGGGAGGACAGAGGGGGTGCCGGCGGGTGGCTGGAGGGGGTGGAAGGGGATGTTTGCAGGTGGTCGGAGAGGGTGGTGGGTGGGTGGGGCGGAGGACGGGGTGTTGGCGGGGTCGTAGGAAGTGGAGGGGGGTGGTGGGTGGGTGAGGGCGGAGTAGGGGGTGTTTGCAGGTGGTCGGAGAGGGTGGTTGGCTGGGGGTTTGAAGGAATTGGTTGGCGGGTGAGGACGGAGAGGGGGGTTGCCTGAGGGGGGTGATGGGCGATTGAGGGCGAGGGTTGGAGGGGATTGGTTGGTGGGTGAAGGCGGATGAGAGGAGTTTGGTTGGCGGGTGAGGAGAGTTTGCCTAGGGCGGTGATGGGCAGGTGAGGGCGGGGGTTGGAGGGGGTTTGGTTGGCGGGTGAGGGCGGATGAGAGGGGTTTGGTTGGCGGGTGAGGAGAGTTTGCCTAGGGGGGGTGATGGGCGGGTGAGGGCGGGTTGGAGGCACAGTAGGACCTCGGGAGGCACAGCAGGACTCTGTAATCGATGGCATACGATGTGGTTGAAGGAGCGGTATTGTATGTTTATCATCACTGATGCTGAGGGGATCAATAAGGAAAGAGAGAACACCTTATATAGCAAGGAGGAATGAAAGATTACCTCACAGGAATTGATGGTTCAACCCAAAAGAGAGCTCAAAAGAGAGGAGATGCAAGTTCCACTCTTATCCATCCAAAAGAGAAACAAAAGAAAGGGAAGTATTGAAAGTTATAATGAGAAGCAAGGGCCATCCAAAATAATGCGCTCACTTTTATTTACTATGAGTTAAATTCATTTTAGTGGGTGAAATAAAGAAAATTGACGCCAAAAAAATGCATGAGCATTTTGCTTATTATCGAACTTATTAAAGCATTTCAAAACACTTAGAAACAAAATAGGAAAAATGCAATGTTTATGATTTTTGGTGGTAACCCTTGAGTCTGGAGATGTTTACCAAGGGTAGGGTGTCGCCATCCAGTGTTTCCAATTGCACAGCACCCCAGTGCAGCATCTTCGTAATGCGAAAAGGGCCTTCCCATTGAGGGATCCATTTCCCTTTGGTTTGATTAGACAATTGTGGTCTGTGTAATAGAGCTAAATCACCGGGCTTCAAGTTGTTCTGCCATAAATTTTGGTCATGAGCCTCCTTCCTTTTTATCTGAGTCTCTATCAATTGTTTGGCCGCAAGTAGACGAATCTCCTCCACTTTATGTAGTGCTCCTAGCCTCTGAGAGATATCACAATCCTTCTTTCCCTGCATGAATGCTATCTTAGGTGATCCATGTAAAAATTCAAAGGACTCGATAGGTAAGCTGCCATAGACCAGTTGGAATGGGGAATAGCGAGTGGCCTCTTTGTAGGCTAGCCTGTATGCCCAAAGTGTACCTAGGTACGCCATGCCCCATGAAGTGGGTTGCAACATACACTCCTTTCTTAACATTGCAATTAAAACCTTATTTGTGGATTCAGCCTGTCCATTTGCTCGTGGATAGTAAGCACAAGAGGTCCTATGAAGAATTCTATACCTGTTGAAGATTTCTTGCAGGACTTTATTGACAAAATGGGTACCTTGATCAGTACAAATTTCAAGTGGACAACCAAACCTGCAAATGATGTTACTATAAATGAAATCAGCAACAGTTTGGGCAGTGCAATCGGAGGAGGCAATAGCTTCAGCCCACTTTGTGGCATAATCAGTAGCTATCAGGAGATATTTTTCTCTTTTTGGAAACGCGGGAGGGTAGATTGGCCATACAAAATCTAACCCCCACTTCTCAAATGGTTGCCAGGAGGTGGAAATAACCAAGGGGTTATGTCTCTGCTTTGTCGGCTTAGGTCCACACCTCTGGCAAATGTCATATGCTTTTCCCCATTCATCTGCATCCCTAAATAGTGTAGGCCACCATAGACCCGCATCCAGTATCCTCTGACTCATAATGTGTCCTGGGAGGTGCCCACCACCTGTACCTTCATGTGCCGAGTGAAGGACTTCCCTCACTCTTCTTCTTCCAAACATTTCCTGAACCGGTCATCTTTGCCCTGTCTCTACAATTTACCCTCAATGAAAGTATATGGTCTACTCTTGATAAGCAGTCTCTTCCTTTGTACAGAACTAGCACTTTCTGGATACAGCCCAGTATTAATGAAATGCTTAATATCATCATACCATCCTTGAGCTTGTATAACAAACAAATGGGCATCGGGGAAATCATCATTGATTCCACTGGTTTGATCCATTATATTTATTCTGGACAAGTGATCCGCCATCACATTCTCTCTTCCTGGTTTATGGATTACTGAGAAATCAAATTCTTGGAATAACAGTAACCACCTCCATATTCTACCAGTAGCTTGTGGTTTGTTGAGTAAGTATTTTAGTGGTTGGTGATCTGATATAATAATAAATTTTACCCCCAGTAAGTAATGACGGAATTTTTGTACGGCAAAGACCATTGCCAGTGCTTCCCTTTCAGTAGTACTATAATTCCTTTCAGCCTTGGTCAAGATTCTACTGGCATATTGAATTGGCCTGTCCATTTTAAATTCTTCACTTGGTTGGGTCAGAACTGCCCCCACTGCATATGCACTGGCATCGACATGTATATGAAAGATTTTTGACCACTCCGGGGTGACCAAGATAGGAGCACACACTAACCGTGACCGTAATGTCTGATATGCTTTTTCCTCCTCTTCTTCCCATTTAAAGGGTACTTCCTTACCTGTAAGTCTAGTCAGAGGTCTAGCTATCTCTGCATACATTTTTATGAACCTTCTATGATAACAAGTATGCCCCAAGAAACTCTGGATCTCTTTAGGGGATTCAGGTTTAGGCAACTTTAATATAGAAATGATTTTGTCAGGATCTGGGGCCATACCTTTAGCCGACACCACATGTCCTAAGAGGGTTCCTTCTGTCACAAGGAAATGACATTTGTTTGGATTGAGCTTTAACTTAGTCTCCCTACATCTTCTGAAAACATTCTGCAGCTGCCTCAAGTGGTGGTCCAAACAATCTAGAGGAGTTTCCTTGTGAGATCCTGAAAACGAAGAGATGTCATCCATGAAGATTCTAAGTGATTCCCGTAATAGTGGGCCAAAAATGAGATTGACCGTTCTGTTAAAGGTGGCTGGAGCATTTCTGAGCCCAAATGGCATTTTTACATACACATATGTTCCCCAAGGTGTGATGAAAGCCGTCTTTTCCCGATCCTCTGGATGTATTGAGATTTGATTATAGCCACTGAATCCATCCATAAAACTATATAAGGCATGCCCAGCCACTTCTTCAATGACCTGTTCTACAAAAGGCATAGGGAACCCATCTGGAATGGTCACCTTGTTGAGAGCTCTAAAGTCAACACAAATTCTGATTTTATTTGTATTCTTCTTCGGTACTATAACCATAGGTGAGAGCCACTCTGAGTGCTCCACAGGAATGATGATCCCTGCATCCTCCATCTTTTGGATTTCCACATAGACGGCTTCGGCATACTTTGGATTGAGTCTATAGCTCCTTCCTCTTATGGGTCTGGCTCCATCAACCAGTGGGATTCTGTGCTCTCCATAAGATGCAGGCACTCCTTCTAAGTTTTTATAATGCCAGGCAAAAACATCTGCATACTGGGTCAAGAATGATTTTACCTTTTCCAGGAGCTCTGGGTGGCTCCACAACCAAGTGGCCACAAGAACTGGTTGAGTCTTGTTTTGAGTGTCTAAGTGTATTTCTTAGACCGGATTTCTTGTTACCATATTATCTCCTTGTGCATCTGCTTCCTTGTCTTCTTCTACTAGCTTTTCGTGCATTGCTTCATAAGCAGGTGTATTTTGGACTTCGATGTGTTCCTCCTTGTCCTGCATCCATCCTGCAGGGATTTCTTGAATTGGGAAAGAACATTCAACCTCAGAATTTTTTACCTTGTTTTTGGCTTTAGAAACTTCGTTATCCGTTGTTGATACATCCTCCTCCAATTTGTATTTGAGGGGTATCTTCTTGCCTCTTCTGTGGTCAGTGATGGGCTCTCCTAATCCATCAACCTGGACCTTTTCCTTGTCTTCATCATAATCTTCAGTCGTGTCGGGATTATCAAGAAAAATTCCAAAACAAGAAGAAGAGTTGCCTGCTTGGAGCCAACTTAGAATATCCTCTTCTTCCTCAAAATCTATTTGGGGTTGATCCTCCGCTTTTGTTTCCATGCAAATGCTCATTGTTTGCATCATACTAGTGCTTCCTTGATTGTCTGGGCCTTCTTCTAAATGAATTTGTGTCAGCTCCTGCCCTTTCTTTTGTACCCACATAGTGTCCTTACCCCAATCATGAATGACACTGGCATGCCTCAGCCAAGGTCTTCCAATTAAGAGAGGAAATCCTCCTTCAACCTGGGGCAATCTTAAAACCACAAAATCCAGAATGAATAGATTAACTTGTACTTCAAGTGGAACTTTTGGGATTACCCCTAAGGGCCTTACTTTGCTCTGATCTGCCAAAGTAACCGTGAAATTTGCAGGTCTTGAAGGGTGGAGTCCAATCCTTTTCATGGTATGTTCAGGCATCAAGTTAATGCCAGAACCACCATCTACAATAACACCTTGAAATTCATGACCTTTGATTGATATTGTAAGCCGAGGACTTTTATAATCTGTAAGGGGTGCTTCCCCCTTAATTATCCCTTTATGTAAAATAGCAGTCTTGGCCACTAAGCTTGTAGTAGAAGCCTGATCAATTATCTGCAATAATTCTGACCTGAATTTCCCATCCATCTTTATTAAATCAAAAATACTAACCTCCTTCTTTATTGACTTGAGTAGTTTGGAAGCCTCTGACTCTTTAAGAGAGTGAGCTTCATTTGCTTTGCCAAACTCTTCTTGAGCCCTGTTGAACGCATGCCCAATGGCATCACTGGTGCCTATGAGACATTCATTGTGGTTTGTGGCTGCACTTGTAGTATCTTTGTCTTCAATTGCAACTCTGTCTTTGTTCAATTCCTTAATTATCAATTCTTGATTTTCTACCACTTTTGCCGTTCCCTTGTTTCTTGTCTGTACTGCAAAAGATTCGAGTTCTTCTAATTGTACCACTCTAGTAGATGGTGAGGGTTCATTCACCTCAAGGGGTGTTTCCTCCTTGAATACAGAGATCATTTGGAGATGGGGTCCAGAAGTAGAGGCTTGTTTCTTAGGACAACAGTTTGTATAATGATCCCTGGCCTCTGGACAGTTCCTGCAAGGAGGTGCATTTTCTGGGAGGGTGCACCTAGATTGGTAGTGCCCGCATTCTCCACATCTGAAGCAAATAATTGGCCTTCTAGGCCCATTTGCAAAGTTAGTTCTCGGTCTAGGATTATAGTTGATACCTTGGTTTGCTGCTGCTGCCATTACATTTGCTGGTGGCAAAAGTCCTCCTTGTGTCCAGTATGTCGTTGTCGGCATTCCCCTTACTTGGCATTCATGGGCCTCATGCCCAATCTTCCTGCATAATTGACAAGTCACATTTAGCAAAGGACATTCACTTACTATGTGCCCTTGCTTGATGCACATGGAGCACCAGAGTCCATTCTTAATGCCGCCTCCTTTGAGTTCTTGCAACTCCTGTCTCAGCTGAGCTAGTTCTTCTGCTTGGGCTTCCTCTTCCTTTTGGAGCTTGAGGGCTTCGATCTCTTTTCTCAGCTGAGCTACAGTAGTCTCCTCCTCTGTGTAGGGCTTATTCCTTTTCAAGCCCTCCAGCTCCCTTCTTAACTGGCTCACTGGGTCCTCCAGTTCTGTACCATATGATGGTTGGGAAGAAGTTGCACCATACTGGTGCCTTATCTTTTCCAAGCGTGTGGCCGTATTGATGAACTCCTCAACAGAGGCAGTGGGTAGCACTAACTCTTTTATTTTGCATTGGGTGACCACAGGAAGAGGTTTGGCTAACCACTTCTTGACAAAGAAGTCGTGTGGTGGATCCGGTAGTTTAGCCATTAGTGCTTTGGCCCTGGTCACGAACTCTGGGAACTTTTCTCCTGGACCCAATTTCAAGTTTTCCAATTCTTCTATAATGATCTCAGCCGTGTTGCCATGCTGAAATTGATTTTTAAAAGCCTCTTTCATCAAATCCCAAGAGGTAAAGTGATTTTCAACAAACTGGCTAAACCACTTGTCTGCTAGACCTTCCAATGTGGCGGGGAAGAGTATCAAGAAAGCATCTTCCCTACCCATTAGCCCTCTAGTCTTACATAATGCAAGAAATCTTCGAATGTGCTCATCTGGGTCCTCATGGGCTAAACCTCTGAAGGAGGGAAATTTTATGTTTAATCTGGAGAGCAAGATTTCTAGGTCCACCTGTCCTGCCATGCTTCCTACCGATGAAGTCGATGAAAGTGGACTCGATCATCTTCTGTTCGTCTTTCTTCTTGTCTGCTTGCACTTGATCCTCAAGGTTTGTGACCGGGTCGCGGTCATGAGCTATTCATAGTCCACTTAAAATGAGACACTTGATAAAAGTATGTACCTTTTGGCCCACTGGAGTAGTGTTGTCGACACTGGAATATTGCTCTCCAATGGCAATATATAGTCTCCTATGCTCAAATCTCCTTGGATGTCCCACCGTGCGGGCCAAATTTGTTGGGGATTCGTGGAGAAGAAGGAGTTTGAGGGTTTGTAGGAGAAAAAAAGAGATGATGAAAATGGAATAACAGTGAGAACTTCTGCAAAGGAATACTCTTGGAAACCTTGAATATTGATTATCTTGCAACAATTACAATGACTGCACACAGTCTAATCAATGACTAAATACAACTTCAGAGAATAGCAATTACTGAAGACCAATTATCTCAAGTCCTCTGGCAGCGGCCTCTCCTGCACCAATCCTTCACTTGCTTCACGCTTCCCTTGTGCACACCTTGCACTAAGCTTCCACCAAGCTAAGGAATTGGTATCTCGGCGCACACACACAATAGACCTTGGGACTCTTGGAATCCAACCCACCTTCTCTGCACACCTTGCTCTTGACACCTCTTGCACTCTTTTGTGTCCTCGCACACTGGTGGCTCCTCTGGCTTCCTCTGAGCTCTCTCTTTTTCCTTCCCCCTCAATGTGTCCCCAAGAATAGCCTTTGTCCCTCCTCTTGAACCCGCCGGTCCCGTGACTTCTAACTGCCATGGACTCTTGGGCTTCCTTTGATGTCCCAAGATTCTCTTTTTAGTTGGCGGCCAACGAATTGCCCTTTGTCCTGTAGTGACTTTAGTGTAAAACCAAAAATTTTAATGGGGGTCATACTTTCACTTGTGCGTACACTTTTCCGCTTCACATGCCTTCACATTCCCTTTTAATTCTTCCTTTGTGTACTAAAGGGGGTTCACCTAAACCTTCCCAAATACTTTAAAACACATTCAAATACGCAACCCGCTTCTCCAATTTACCCTTTGCGGGACAATTAATTGTCACTTAGGCACTTTGACTTTGCACCTGTTGGCTTGACCTTGACCTTATTGACTTTGACCAGTTGGCTTTGACCATCATGACTTTTATGGGCTCAACAATCTTCCAACAAAACAACTAACCAAAATGTGTTTAGTCTATGGATGATATAGTCGATAGCCTTCTCTTACAAAATTGTACCTAACAAAAATAGATTTCACTCATCTATCATCACGTTTTGTGCATTGTTGTTCAGACATTAATGCATATGATAGGCAACCTAAGACAAGTAAATGAGCAAGAAATGACTTGCAACCATGCCAAGCCTTATATTGAGTAATAGATTAGAGTGCTTTGGTGGGACACATGTAAAGTACGTATGCTACACATATAACATCCTCAAGCCAAAAGTTATATGATAAAGCTTGACTTTTGACCATAGAGCTAGCCATCTCCATGATAGACTTGTTCTTTCTCTCTACACATTAGGGGAAAAAATGAACACTACATGGGCCTTGTAAGGATCCCTAATTTTAGGGATTAAGCTTAATTCTATTCTTGTTTAAGGGGACAAAGTGCATTTAAGAGGGCATTTTTTAACACGTTGGAATAGCCCTTTTTTAGGCTTCACTAGGCTCTTCTCTTTCTTCTTCTAGAGATAGAGAGCAAGAGAATCTACTTCTCACTTCATCAAACTCATGCATGCATTTGAATAAACAAATGGTTTTTTTTATAAGTCTGATTTTCGGTGTATATTTACTCGGAAGGGCCCATTTTTTAATATATATGTCAAAAGTCACTTTTTAAGACTCATTTTTTAAAGTTTCTTTTACAAAAAGTATAATTTTCAAAATCCTCTAAAAGTATTTGCTAGATCATCAAATGTGTAACTATGTTTCCCCTAAAAAAGGATTCGTTTCAAATTTCATCATTTTCAACCACATAAAAAAGAAAAATACACTTTAACCCATCCACATACAAGAAGACACGTTTTCTCAGCAAAATATATGCTTTAGAGTCCCTTTCAATGTGTTTTCTACTTTGTTCTTGATATTCTTGGTCATTAGCAAAGATGGTATTGAGATGTATTATAAACTTCACACTAAAACGTTATCATGCTCCTACATCAACAAGTATCCATGTTCATGTGCCTAGAAATTTAGATCCAAATACACAACGCAACAATGATGTCGATTCTCAAAATGAATGTTGTGCAGCTAGAGAAAATTGTATTGATCTTTGGACTCATGGTTCACTATATCCTCCAATCCAATATCTTCTTACCATCCACCATTTCATAACCTCTCAACTCTAAAGTTCATTGGTGCGGTTGAAACTGGACTATTAGGTTATTTCAAGTGATTATCTACACATTCGCATGCTACTTCTAAGTATAGTTTCAAATAATATCAACTCCATCATATGAGGGTGATCACTTTAGAAAGCAGAGGCATATCTTTAAAAAACAACTTATAGAGTTTGAATAGGATATGGAAGCAAAGGATTAAAGCACATTTGCAAAGTTAAATGCCAATCTCTAGCAGCTGAAAGAGACTCCACTTGGTATGAGATATAGGAAAAGAGCATTGCCATTCTTTGAATCTCTTTCAGTAGGTGGCGAAGCACACAAATTTCATATTTATGCAAGAAGTTGAGTGTTTGCTTTACTCTTATATGTTTTAATTAAGGTTTGAAATTGAATCTTTCAATGTGTGGGTTATTTATTCAAGAAATAAGTGCTTCAAGCTCAGTTCTCAGAGAAGTTAGAAAACTTTATCAAATTGCAAGCCATGGAGGAAATATATGATGAAGAGGGCATCAATAGAAATGGGTATATTGAGATGTACAACCTTCTGAGGCAAGCTTTGCAAGTACAAGGTGGTTCTCAAAGTACATTTCCATGCCCATATAAAGTGTCTATCAAGAAAAAAACTTCTAATGAGGATGTGTCTTGTACTATTGGACAATATTTACTCATAGAAGGAGCTATGCCTACCTCTCTTTATCATCCAAATATTCCCAAGAAGCAATTGAAGATCTAATCTAGACAAGGATTTACTTATGCTAAATTCAACAATATATTTGTGGATTTTCAGAAGCTGCAACAAGTGATGGTTTACTTTTAAAGTTCAACAATCAAAGGCACCCCTACTACATTTTGTATGGTGTTGAAGTTTTGCTAAATTCAAGTTTTAAATTAAGGTGATGTTTCCTCTTTTGTGTAGACTGTAATGATAAATTAAAGTTCATATTAGAGCTTGATGAGTGTCAGGGGAGCACTAGATTGTGCTCTCTAACTACAGTTGACAAGATTTCCAAAATACACTTATGATTACAAGAACTTCCACGTAGGGAAAATGATACAAGAATATGTGACTGATACAAGATGTCCCACAACCCGGGACCAATAGGTATGGAAAAGTGGATTAGAGATGATACAGGAGATCCCACAACCCGGGATCGTAAGTATGAGACAACATATCTCGAATACAAGAACTCCCTTCTAGGAGATGAACTGGATACATGAAAGAACTCGATAGGATCTCGTACTACAAGATTACAAGGGGACAAGATAGGATGTCCAAGAACTAGACTATAACAAGGAACAAGACAAGAACTAGAACTGGAACTTGAAGAGAACTTAGTTGGCGGTCATGACACCTTGAGCTCCCAAGACTGGTATTGGCAAGAATGATTATGAATGTGGCCGACCCCTCCTTATATAGGTTTTCAAGGGCGGTTCATGAAAGGCGGTTACGAATTGATGATGTCATCGATGTGTCATCAATTCGAAACATGAGCTCTGGATATCCGAATCAGGCAAGTAGACAGTCGATCTTAGAGTTTTGGCACGTTTTGGGCGCAATGGAAGCATTAGTTTCTCCTAATTCTAAACCAATCATGAGATACAAGGTTCACATGGAATCTAAGGTTCAAGATGGTTTCCTTTGTCCATGACATTACCTCCCCCTCAAGCGACGAGTTCCACGAGGAGCGGTGATGTTATCTTTTCTTGGCTTTGTTGGATTTCTCTTGTGGAATTCTCGAACTTTGATTGGTGCTCTCTGAAGGTTTTCTATAGGTTCCCAAGTACGATCACTCATGTCATACCCTTTCCAATGAATAAGGTATTCCAATCTTCCTCGGGATATTATGGAATCTAGGACATACTCGACTTCAAATTCTTCATGATCATCAATCTCGATAGGTGGAGAAGGACTAGGTCTCTCCCCCCTCAAGGGTGAAATCTGATATGGTTCCAACATGGATACATGGAAAACTGGATGTATTCTCATAGTACTTGGTAGCTGGAGCTTGAAGGTGACTGGATTAATCTTGGCCAAGATGGTAAATGGACCAAATCCTTGATGATCTAACTTTGCACAAGGTATTGAGGTTTGCAAATTGTTTCTGAGTAACCATACTTTATCCCCAATTTGATACAATGGATTCTGGACACAATGTTGATCTGCATAGTACTTATATTGTTCTTGAGCTTTATGGATCTCTTCCTTGAGTTCTTTGTGAATGTCCATCAGGTACTGGGCCTTGTCTCTAGCAGCTGGGTTCTTGACATGATTTGAGAGTTGAGGAATGCTTATGAACAGATTGTAGCAACACTTCAGAGTCTCCAACAACAAGTCGAAGACCTAACTCATCGATAGACACAAATCAAGATGGGACATCCAGGGCATGTAGGTGCACTCCTCCAAGAATTACAAGAACGAATCGGGAGTCTTCAGAAAAATCAAGGGAGTATGCAAGTAAATCAACGACCTAGTATATCCTTCATGAGGGAACGGAAGATCTGCATGCCAGAAAAGTTTGATAGTGACCGCACAAAGTTCTGGGGATTCTTGCAACAAGTCAAATTGTACATCCGTATGCAGCCTGATAGATACCGTGATGATGCATCCAAGGTCGGTTTTGTTGGAACCTTGCTCTACGGTCAAGCATTATCATGGTTCGCCCCAATCTTGGAGAAGGATCTGGCCGTACTTCATGACTATGAGGGGTTTCTTAGAGAGCTCATCGCTACCTTTGGAGATGCAGACACGAGTCGAGTGGCAGAAACAAAACTTCGGAAGCTACGTCAAGGTAACCGCCCTGCCTCTACCTATGCATGAAAATTTAGGCAGTTGATATGTGACCTCACTTGGCATGAAGATTATTTCATAAGCCAATTTAGATGGGGCTTAAGGGATGATGTGGAGGACCTTCTACTCACGATGCCAGAGGTGAAGACATTGAATGAATACATCAACCAACTCGCCAATGGAAACCTTTCCAGCCTACTCCTAGAGATGAGCCTATGCCCGAACCTATGCAGATAGATGTAACTAGGCTCCAGCCTCTAACACCACAAGAGAAACAAAGAAGGAGGGATAACAAATTATGTCTATATTGTGGAAAACCTAGCCACATTGCAGTTAATTATCCCAACAAGAGAACGAACTCCAAAGTCGCAGCCACCCTTGTAGAGCAGGGAAACGAGGAAGTCCAGTTGTAAAAGAGACCATACAGCTGGACCATGATATAAGAAAGGGTCTCATAATTCCATCCACACCAGTAGAAACATGTCTTGGCCCTGTCAAGTTAATCATGTCTAAAAAGACCCTTTCCCTTATAGATCTGGTAGATTCAGGAGCGTCCTCATGTTTCATTGATGAAGGACTCATTAAGAAACATGGAATTCCAGTACTTCGGAAGAACAGACCAGTAGTAGCTGAAGTAGTAGATGGACGACCTCTAGCATCGGGGAATATAACCATGGAAACCATACCACTAAGAGTACATCTTGGTGACCATGATTCACACATATGTTTCAATGTAATATCGAGTCTAGTAAATATGGTTATCATCGGAATGCCGTGGTTAAAGAAACATAATCCAGAAATTAATTGGGAGAATAATAAAATTATCCCTCGAGATATCCAGAAGAACCCAACATATGTCAGAGCCAAAGCCTTCATACATGCAATAAGGAAGGAACCGACATATATGATCTATGCCATACCAGCTCAAGAATCTAAGAAAGATGATCCAGTGCAGCTACCGAATCTGTACAAAGGCTTTGAAGATGTTTTTGAAAAGAAGAATGTAGACATCCTATGATTGTGCCATAGAACTTCAAGAGGGAGCACAACCGCCCTTTGGACCAATCTACAGACTATCCTCAGAGGAACTTACAGAACTACACAAGAACATTGATGAGAATCTAGCAAAGGGGTTTATCAAACACTCAAAGTCTCCAGCAGGAGCTCTTATCTTATTTGTAAAGAAGAAGGATGGGACTCTCCGGATGTGTGTAGACTATCGTGGACTGAATAAAGTCACTATAAAGAACATATACCCTCTACCACTCATATCCGAGCTGTTGGAACGCCTTGGAAAAGCAAAATTCTTCACGAAGATTGACCTTCAAGGAGCTTACAACCTTGTCAGGATCAGAGAAGGAGACGAATGGAAGACAACATTTCGGACAAGGTATGGCCATTTTGAATATGTAGTTATGCCATTTGGTCTCACAAATGCTCCAATTGTCTTCCAACATATAATGAATGACATCTTCCGAGAATATTTAGATGATTTTGTTGTAATATACCTTGACAATATCTTGATATTCTCCAAAAATCTAGAGGATCATGAATGCCATGTAAAGATAGTCTTAGTGAAACTAAGAGAAAAAGGATTATATGCCAAATTGGAGAAGTGCTCTTTCCATAAGACAGAAGTGGAATTTTGAGGGTACATTGTATCAGATAAAGGAATTTTTATGGACCCTAAGAAGATTGAGACAATCCTTGATTGGCAACCACCTTCATGTGTTTGAGATGTACAATGCTTTTTGGGGTTTGCCAATTTCTACAGGATATTCATCAGAGATTACTCTAAGATAGTAACACCTCTTACCAAGCTTACCGGGAACTCCAAATTCTCATGGACCGAAGAAGCAGAAACGGCCTTTCAGACCTTGAAATCAGCATTCACTACCGCCCCAATTCTAGTTCATCCTGATTCTAGTAAGCCCTTCTTCCTTGAGACAGATGCATCAGACTTTGCTCTAGGGGCCATTCTTTCCCAATATGGAGATGATTGACACCTTCATCCAGTTGCATACCATTCAAGGAAGTTTTCCCCTCCAGAAATTAATTATGAAATTCATGATAAAGAACTTCTTGCCATAGTAGACGCGTTTGTTACCTGGCGTCATCATCTAGAAGGAGCAGCTCATAAAGTCATTGTGTATTTAGATCACAAGAACCTAGAATATTTTATGACCACTTGGACTCTCAATAGAAGGCAATCTCGATGGAGTAACTTTTTATCCAGATTCGATTTTGTCATCACATACTGTCCAAGACATCATCAATGTCAGTCAGATGCCCTGTCCAGAAGATCTTACCTTGCACCAAAGAAGGGTGAAGAGGCCTTTGATCAACAAGAGAATGTATTACTCAAGCCTAAGCATCTCCAATTATCAGCTATCTCTTCAAGCCATCATGAAGATTCAGCCTTGAATTAGTTGATCCGTGAGAATCTACCACATGATGAATTTTTTTGTAACATTAAGCAGAAAGATCAAGAAGGAAAATTCCAAGAAGTAAACGAATTTCAGGAAAAAGTTGGGTTACTACTCTATAATAACCTATAGTATGTCCCTCTAGGAAAACCCAGAATCCAAGTACTTCAACAACGCCATGGCAACCTTGTAGCAGGACATTTTGGAGTAAATAAAACAATAGAACTCATATCAAGGGACTTTTGGTGGCCTCAGATGTGGAAGGAAGTCAAAGAATACATTCAAACCTGTGATACTTGTAATAGATCTCAGATACCCTGACATAAACCTCATAGCCTCTTGCAACCTCGACCTATTCCAGAAAGGCCATGGGCTTCATTGTCTATGGATTTCATCACAGATCTACCAAAGTCAAATAAGTATGATGCCATTCTTGTTATTGTGGATAGATTTACAAAGATGGCACACTTCATTCCAACTACCAAGGCAATCACAGGTGCAGCCACTGCTAGACTTTTTCTCAGGTATATATTTAGACTTCATGGATTGCCTGATGACATTGTCAGTGATCAAGGTCCATAGTTCATATCCAGCTTTTCGAACAGTCTTTGCAAGCTCCTTGGTGTTCAAGTTAAACTATCCACAGCAACTCATCCACAGACTAATGGACAAACAGAACGGGTGAATCAAGTCTTGCTCCATTGCACTAGCAACTATCATCAAAATGATTGGTTTGAGCTTTTACCCTTTGCAGAGTTTGCTTATAACAATAGTGTTCATGCATCTTCCAAGCAGACTCCCTTCTTTGCAAATTATGGACAACATCCAAGAATTTCTGAAATACACTTATGATTACAAGAACACCCACGTAAGGAAAATGATACAAGAATATGTGATTGATACAAGATGTCCCACAACCCAGGACCAATAGGTATGGAAAACTGGACTAGAGATGATATAGGAGATCCCACAACCCGAGATCGTAAGTATGAGACAAGATATCTGGAATACAAGAACTCCCTTCTGGGAGATGAACTGGATACACGAAAGAACTCGACAGGATCTCGTACTACGAGATTACAAGGGGACAAGTTAGGATGTCCAAGAACTAGACTATAACAAGGAACAAGACAAGAACTAGAACTGGAACTTGAAGAGAACTTACTTGGCGGTCAAGACTCCTTGAGCTCTCGAGACTGGTATTGGCAAGACTGATTATGAATGTGGCCAACCCCTCCTTATATAGGTTTTCAAGGGCGGTTCATGAAAGGCGGTTACGAATTGATGATGTCATCAATGATGTCATCAATTCGAAACATGAGCTTTGGATATCGGAATCAGGCAAGTAGACAGTCGATCTTAAGGTTTTGGCCCGTTTTGGACGCAATGGAAGCATTAGTTTCTCATAATTCTAAACCAATCATGAGATACAAGGTTCACATGGAATCTAAGGTTCAAGATGGTTTCCTTTGTCCATGACAATGAGTGCCAAATTATAAAGGGTTGGAAATTGGAAATATTTAGTATGATGCTAATTAATGTAAGTTATGGAACATGCAATGGGTGATAAAACTTTAGGATCCACTTTGTATTTTACTTACAATGTCCAATCAGAGAAAGATATCTGGTGGTTAGGTGAAACAAACAATGTTATTTTGTGGATTTTTAGTAGAATTCCATAGATTATATAAGTAACTTTTTCTACAATATATGGGTGAAAGCTGTTTGTAGATTATATAATTGATTTTGAGGTAGAATGGATTTTGCGTAGAGACCTTAAGATGATAAAATGCATGTTAGGTTGTAAACAAGGAGCATCTTCTGTCTATCCTATTGTGGGGAGAAAGCAACATTACACATTACATAGTAAGTTTTGCTTACATTTTTTTAATATGGTTTTAAATACCATGTGTATGTCTTATTGACCAGACCATAGCATATTCGTTTTGCCAATCCACTTTTAGTACAGAAGGAATCGAGATATCACATTATAGAGCTAGAGGTTTTTGCTTTAAAAACACCCATCATGGGGGTGATCTATTGCAATCAAACTATTTAGAATAAATATTCAATTGGTTTTTTCATAGGATATTCTCTATAAAATATGCAATGGAACGACCATGTGAGTCACGAAGAACAAAAAATTTAAGAAAGATACCACACGGTTGTATTTGGAAATAGTTTTCTGACTCCCACAATACATTATTTCTTATCAAAATGTTTTTCAAGGGTTTTATAATTCCTTTCTCTTCAAATGAACTTTCAATTCTTTCATATCATGATGAATTTTTTATTGTTAGTATTAGTTTTTAAATGTTGTTTTTCTAATATTCTTGTGATGTCTTAAAACATATTTTTAACCATTTAAATGTGAACAGAACAAATCTTAAGTGAAAGGCTATAAATAAAGGGGCCATTATTCATTTTACCATTTTAGATCCTAAGAGAATGGAATGCACAAAGCAAACTACTAGAATGGATCGTGTCATCTGCCCTCGCCATGTGCAAGGTACTTAGTGCCCACCATGGATGACACCCTAGAAGAAGCATCCAACCACAAGCCACTCTTCAAGACAAAACTCTAGTGCAAGCACACACTCTCGTGGCATTCCATCATAGGAGAATGAAGCTACACAATAAAAGAGAGATTTAACACAAGAAATGCAACCTTCCCCTCCTATATCTGATGATGAACCCCCACCTAGGACATCATTCAAGGCAAGGCCTAAACAATAAGGATGCAGACAAGTTGTAATGGAGTCAACGTCAAATTTAGAGGGTTCCCTAGATGAAGAAAGTGTTAACGAGCCACGATGGGACCATGATCATATCCTTATGAACCATCGAGTAAAACAAGGAGGCAAGACACTCTCTATAGGACAAGGGCAAAGACCAATTGATGAAGAAAGAGAGCAAAGTCAACATGCATATATGGTAGAGCATGTAAATGATGAGGCACAACCATTTAGGCATGTTCCAAGAAGAAAGAAGAACTATCAACCCCATCGTAGACCACAACGGCCACAACCCAACATCTCTCCAAATGCAAGAGCTCCACAAACATGTAGAAAGCAAACCAGAGCCTTTACAAAGATTTACTATTATCAATAGTCTATGGCACTTCTTATTCTAGGAATGCAATTTGCAAGAGTTCTGAAGGAGGAGCTCCAAAGCTATTGCCCCGGACTTCCTATTCAAGGGACAACCACTAAGGCACTCCAAGAAGCTATAGAGGCATATCTAATATCAGTTTTGGAAGAATTTAACTTGTGTGATATCCATGCAAATTTGCAGAACATAAAGTTAAAAGAAACATTGATTTATTGTGAAAACATATAAACTTGTCAAAAACATAAAGAAACAATAGGGAATTGAATAAAGCATAATTGTTATTGTGAATCTTTACAATTGGCTCTTGGCCTTAAGCCTCTTTACTACATTTTTTCTGCTTTCCAAAGATAGAGGCAACAGGTACGTCAAAATTGATTGATATATTACATGGGGGTTTGTCAATCCAAGACCTAAAGATTTCCTTATTTGACCCAATATTTTACCTCTAAATTTAACTCCTAGGGTACTAAGAGCAAAGGGCTTCCTAAAAAAAATTACTTAGTTGGTACCTTACATTATTGTAGATAGGCACAAAAGTTTGCTCAACGCTTTCAAACACCAAGTCATGAAATTTTCTTAAGGGGAAAAGTCATTGTGGATAGTTACAAAATCTTCCTTCGCCATTTTTCAACATATCTTTCCAAGTAAGAGCCACTACCACGAGAACGTGATCACCACCACTTCTTGCTGCAAATTTATAGACTTCAATTACTTCTTGCACATGGACAGTTCAGGAGTACAAATATGAAACATAATCAATCATAAATATCATTAGATACTTACATCTTGAAGCCTATCTTCATCTTCTCCTCTTCCCATTCCATCTAGTGGAGTGGAAGAATGAGCCATGCCACTTTGATCCACAAGTGATGATGTTGGAATCTTGTTCTCCAAAATTCATTCCCTTGTTGTAGCTTGATCCGCTTCAATGGCATTTCGGTTGGCCTCACTCAAAATCTCCTCACACACAAATGTAGTGGTGCCTGCAAAGTGAGTCACCAAATAGAATGGTTGATTTTTCAAATATGTTAGAAGGGTTGTCCATGGGAACATCCGAGGTTGAACAAAAAATACTAAGGCATTTGTCGAGGCCTCGACCAAATGCCTTATGAATATCATGTAGGAGTAAAACTTCTTCTCCATTTACAAGCAACATGGAAAACATTTCCATCTCTTCCTCCGGTAGAGTGGGTTCTAAATGCTCCAAGTTGGAGGGTGGACAATTTTTTGAACTACTAGCTTCATTCAAATTTTTTGTAGGCCATGGTGAATGTCATATTATGGATGCACACTCTTGAGTGATGTGGCAAAGATGCCACATGGCATCACCTAGGCACTTACCATTTGGTAGAAGAGAGAAGAGGAAGTCTGATATAGGAGAGACTATTATCTTATTAGAGATATATAAGATAAATACCATCTCTTATAAAAAAGAGGAGAAGTTAGCTCGGCAGTTGGGCAGAAAAATCAGAACACTACTCTGTGTGTGGTCGGCTGGAGCGGCGGTTGGGCAGAAAAATTAGAACACTACTCTGTGTGTGGTCGGCTAGAGTTCGACGGAATGGCAACCAAAATGGATGAAGAGTTCGCGTAGCTTTTCTACATTGGTATCAGAGCAAAATACTTCTTGGCCGTTTCCGCGTGCAGAAGATGGGGGTTGAACCCAGGTCGCTTGCTTAGGAGGCGAAGCTTCTAGCCAAGGCACCATCACCTTTTCATGCTCTCATGTGAAGAACAAAAATTACTGATGTTTTCTACTGCTGCTTGACGAAGTCTTGGAGCATCGAAAGTTAAGGATACCCTCATCGTGATGGCGACGCAGTGATTTTATGCGTGCAAAGGTGAGCAATTACTTGCAACTTCGATGAGGGAATGGCATCTCCAAGAGGTAGCAAGGGAAGAAGAAATTAAAAACTCCACGATGAAGAATCAGCAACGATAAGTGATGCTCTCTGTGGAGAACGGCCTCTATCATTAGCAGGATGATGATGAAGGCAATGGGCAAAAGTAAAAGACAATGCTCTCCTCTATGGAAGATAAGGACCTTTACGGCAACCTACGTGACTCTAGCAAGGAGGAGAAGTTATGGCCTCATTTCCAGGTTTGAGTGTTTTTGAATTTCTGTAAAATCCTTATTTTCGAGAAGGATAATGAAAAGCTAAAGGGCTAAGCTCTTGAAGGGAAATCATTTATATGGAGAGTATGGCATATATACTCTCATCTTGAGTTAAGGATTCCCTCAAGGTATAAGAAACCATAAGCTTTAGATGCTTTCAAAAAGCCTTGTTTATGACTTTCACATAAATTTCAGGAGCTATTTTGGATAAATAGCCATTTTGGGAAGGGGAAAAGAGCAGGTATTCTCATAGATTTATGAAAAAAGCCATGCACACTTATAATCTAGTGCATTGACTGCCATATAAGATCAAGAAATCCAAAAGATACCTCAGTTTGATGGGAGTTTGAAGCTCCACAAAACCCCCTTCCATCACAGTTTGATAAAAATTTCAGCACCTAAATCTAAGAAATTCCCAGAAGAGGGAAAAAGAGGTGCAATAGCTTTGGATGGATGGGAAAAAGTATGTATACTGAGAGTATGGTGTTTGGACTTCTCAGGAGAATCATTAGATTCATCAAAATGATAAGTTAAGGAGGAATTTTACTTCCTCAAATCCCCCCTTCCCGCACTTTTTGGAAAAAATTCAGATGTTAATTTTTGCCAAACTCCACTTCTGGGAGTAAGAATAAAGATTATTTAAGAGAACTCCCATGGATTATTGTATAAAATCCAAGAGAAATCCACATGTAGAGTGGATTAGAAGCTTGCTAAGAGCTCCCATTTAAGTTTTACATGAAAGTAAAAATCTTGATTTAGGCCTCTTTTGGGGAGCGAATTAGCATGCACGAAGGGAGGATTTGGAAAGGTGAAAATCGGCCTAAGCATCTTCATGTACCACTCTCCGAGATTATGGAGAGAAGTTTAGCATTTGCTTGATGGAAGAATGCTTTTGGGCACCCAAAAATCACATTTTTACACTTTTTCCAGCCCCTCCAACAGTCCACTAGTTTGGTATGTCCCACTTGGAATGGCCATATCTTGGGCTAGGAAACTCCAAATTGGACGTGCTATGGCTCATTTCGAAGAGCACAAGGTCTATTTTCAGTTTATGAAAATAAAATTTGGAAAATAAGTATTTTCGCAGGTCTGAACATCTCTGCAAAGTCTGAATAGTTTTTGGCGACTACCTTCCGGGAGCCATATCTTACAAACGGGGAAGGCGATTTGAGTAATTTCACTTCGAGCTCTTTGCACATGTGATATATTTCAGTTTATGACCATTTGCAGGTCCTAAAGTGATTTTTTCAGGTCTAAAGAAGGATTACTAATGCATTTTTTGACTAAATTTGCATTATTTTTGTAATCACCTGACCATGCTTTATGTTTTGGGGAGTGCTCCGGTGTTTTCGGACACTTCAAAGTTTATGTTAGGACCTGAGGAGGAAGGTGCAGAGGTCTCGCAGCTCATTGAGAACGATTGGATGCATGCAATTCCAAAACCAAACTACTCAGGGACGTATGCTTTATGCTTCAGTCATTTTACTTTATGTTATGGCATATTCTGTATGTACATGCATAAATTGGATTGCATACATCAAATGTTGATCATTATTTAAAATTCTTAAAGTATGGATCGACAAGCAAGAAGTATACTTTTTGATTGGTTGCAGGAAATAGGATTGCAGAAACTATATGGTTAGGCAACACAGAGAATGGTTGCCAAGATTTGTTTTTATGTTTTTGCAGGTCATAGAATCCATATATGAGTTTATGGCGTGCATGCCATGGGCCTGTCAAGCCCTATGTTATTGGGTGGCCGATGTGCCACTTAGTTATTGGTTATAATTTTTTTGGGATTCCATTTCTTGCGGAAATGCTGTCGAAAATTTTCCCCTCTCATGGCGTTATATACGCACTTGCCTTTAGATAAGAATGTTATGGCATGGTAACATGCCATTTCTGCAAACATCAATAAGATGTAGGTATGCTTCTAAGCATGTATTTGATGGACTTAGTACCATCACAGTATCATAGATAAGGCAACTTCAATAGCCACAGGATCCCCACACATAATCCTTATGGATTTTAGACCATAGGATTGCTAAAAGGAAGGATGCTATACCTTCACCATTAGGAATGTGCACAAGCAATCCTATAGGTTATAGGGAGTTGCATAGAGGCACGGGAGATACAGTTTGATAATCTCCAAGCTAGGGAAGATTTATTTATCTTCACAAGAGTCTCACAGTATGATTAGGAGACTATGGGGTATTATCAGGAATACCCAAAGAGTGATTAGTTTTACTCATGTACATCACTTGACCAAGTAGTGAAGCATTTTGGCTACACTAATAAGGAAACCAATTAGATGGGATCACAGAGATGGGTTTCATGAGATAGCATCGACGGGTGCCTATGTGTTTCGAGTGATGGTTAGGAAGGCCACAGGCATGGCACTAGCTCTATGGTATAGAGCATAGATCCCTAAGTCAGGAATAGTTGGGGTACCCAATACATATGTATGTATATCGGGATCTATAGAGAGGTACTTAGACTTAGTCTTGGTACCTAGGAACAAGTTTGTTTGGAACAGAAGGGGATATCCATTGTCACATATTGGCTAGAACCAAACTAACTAGTTCGAGGACATGGGACTCATTTGAGTCCACCAACATGACTATATGATATGGGATTCATTGGAGTCCACCTATATATTCCATTACATATGTATGGAATATATTTTTGGTTTAGTCTAGGTATGGTACCGTGAATTGGAAGAAGTTTTCACTGGTATGGGACGGTGGAAATGACTTCCCTTCGAGCACTCTTCTTCTATGGCCAAAGAGAAAAGGACTCATCATTCATGGTCTCATGTCTCACTAAATCAGAGGAGAGCTCTTAGTAAACATCTCCTACTAGGATTGGGAGTTATCCTTCACAATGTGGGGAAGATTTATTCTTCCAGTAGAGAATGTGATAGGTGATTTTATCACCATTGGTATCACATACTCATTTTTCATTTTTTCAGGAAGGATAATTCCATCAGTTTGATTGGATCGTATAGATCCATGCACAGAGTATGGTTGGCAGAGATAGTTATTTATTATGGATACACATGTGTTTACGGTATCATGTCACATCATTGCTGACCATTTTAGTAGAGGGTTTTGACCCTTATTAGGAATTTATTTTCTCCACTCTTCACTACATAGACTTTCATTAGTTATGGGAGATTTGTTCTCCATCTTCATAGGAATAAGTGTAATAAGGGATTATGCATTAGTTATGGAAGAGAGGACTAAATAAATTCATCAGTTTCTCTTTCAAGGAAAGGAGAAAGTGGGAATCAGCTCAAAGATCTATGAGAGATCTCACTTCAGTTCAGTGGTCTCACTTTAGCCCCTGCTCTTTGAGAGAGAAAGAAGGAAAGGAAAACATGATTTCTTCATGGGAGAAGAATAGAGTATGTTTTCCTTTACGCAGAAGAGGTGTCTAGGAAACATCTCTTAGTCTTTATTTCAAAAGGAATTCATTAACTCTACTTTTCAATGTAATTTTCTTTCACATGGGAGTCTCTTTCTCCACTAGTTTTGAAGGAAAAGTATGGAGAACTTATGTGCATGTTCTCAACTATGGATGAGTAGAGAAAACGGATTCAACAGATTCTCTTTCAAAGGGAAAGGGAAAGTGGAATACATTCCACTACCAGAGCTCTTTTCCTTAGAGGAGATTACACAGAGAGATACAGAGAGAGTTTCACTTTCTCATTTTGGTTGTCTTGTTAGGAGTGGCACGCTTCGATCACTTGTAGACTCTAGAGAGAAGTAGTTATGTTTATTTCCAGTGATGGTCCTTGACTAGATGAGATAATCTAGTTATTGACATTATTGAGACTGGGAATAGAGTTATAACTTCTCTCTTTAGGGTTTCCAAGAGATAGGGATGTATCTAACCTAATGGGATACCAAACTCCTAGTTGGGGTTACATCATCAGTATGATGAGTAAACATCAGTTAGAAGGATGGGTATATAGGGATTATCTGAATCTCAAAGGAAATGCTTTTTGCATTCATATGGCAAACTACAAGGAAGAGAAATATTAGAGTTTGCACTAGTGCCAATAAATACTCTTCCAATAGAACTTAGTCCAATGGTAAAGGATGACAAACCACAGATTTCTTGGTTGGTCGAATGTAGAGATTTCATTTTACTACCAAGAAATTCTTATGTATGAGCTAGATGATGGATTTGCATAGTTCACAAGGTAGTTTAGACAAAGCTACTACTTGTGAGCACACTCAAGGGTAGGAAGACCTGGAGTGTTATGAGGGCAATCTATTATTTAGCTTTGGATGGGTTTGGAGTCACTTGTTATGGGACTTTGTTCTATATTTCATAGGATTATATGGCTTATTATCTCCATTATGATACAGTCAAACTTATAAGTTTGGCACTTTACACTTGCTTTTCATATTATTGCTCCATAGAGATACATCATATGGACTTAAGTCATTTTGATGATGTTGTATATTATGGGAGTGATAGTTTGGAGGTTGAGTGTACATGGGAGATAGTAGGCACCATTCTAACGGTTTCCCACCTTTGAGATGATCTCATATGAGATCTCTTAAGGGGAAGAATATAGGGAAACAAAACACAGAGATGACCATGTACATAGAGTACATGGGGTTCAGGGGAGTCCGAGCACTATCTTCTACCATTATGGACATTTCATTTACATTTTCGAGGACGAAAATGCTTTCAAGGGGAAGGAAATGTCATATTATGGATGCACACTCTTGAGTGATGTGGCAAAGATGCCACATGGCATCACCTAGGCACTTACCATTTGGTAGAAGAGAGAAGAGGAAGTCTGATATAGGAGAGACTTTTATCTTATTAGAGATATATAAGATAAATAGCATCTCTTATAAAAAAGAGGAGAAGTCAGCTCGGCGGTTGGGCAGAAAAATCAGAAAACTACTCTGTGTGTGGTCGGCTGGAGCGGCGGTTGCGCAGAAAAATCAGAACACTACTCTGTGTGTGGTCGGTTGGAGTTCGACAGAATGGCAACCAAAATGGATGAAGAGTTCGCGTAGCTTTGCTACAATGAAATTATCTACTTATTTTTTAGTCTCTTTTAATAAGTTGAGAGCTTCTATTTGAGGTTCGCTTTTATCATCTACAAAACCCTTAATAACAAGATGGGGTAGGTCCATGGGTGTAGGTTCACGCTCCTCATTGACAAAAAATATGGTTGTTGCAACATAGGATAAATATTATCTTCCCATCTTCCTCATCTTATTTAATTTCTTAATTGATAGCACTATGTCATCTAACAAGTGCCGTGCATCCTCTGCAATAGCCATAAAATCCTTTAGGCACTTTGCAAAGGCCTCATCTCCTTATGGATGTGAAAAAGTAGGTCACAGGGGACCCATTTACACTCATAATGCTAGAATATCTATGGATTATTGTAAGATATAGAATTCCAAGAAATCTGTAATCGAATCGAGCACATCCGAGTTCATGGTTAGCATCCTTTGAAGATTAGGGACTCTATAGACTAGATCATACAAATCTATATGACATTAGTAGCCTGTATTATCGAAGAAGTCCATGAATAGATCTCGAGGAGATTTGATGGGAGTGGAAGTGGTAGTAGCCATTGCGTGTTGGCATAGTATTCTATTGGCTTGCAAGGTTTTCTAGCTCTTTGTGAGTGCAAATGTGAGAAATTAGCACATAGAACCCATTTTTATAGGAGTTTCAAGTTTTCCATGATCGAGAACACTTTTAGAAGTACATAATAAAATAGTGAAAGTAAAAAACAAAATGCATTTTTGATGACAAAATAATGCACAGAAGACCAAATAATATGAAACCTTTTGCATCAAAGAAAATGTTTAAACATAACATAGCAAAAACAACATGACCAACCTGCATTTCAAAGTAGTGAACATAGACTTTCAACATTCCAAAAGTTTTGAAATTACCATTAATGGAAATAAGAAGGTATATACAATATCTAACACTTATTATTTATCCTAATTTTTACAAGTTTTTTGGAAGTGCCAAAACCATGAGGTACAATGACTCGGACCCAAAAAGTGACATCATCAAGTTGCAAAAGAACTATGAAAATGAGATTTCAAGTCCTTATTTAGTCCAATCTATAGGGACTTTAAATTTTTATTCCAATCTTCTTCCCACCTACAATCAATTTTCAAGAAATTCAAGTTATAAAACTAAAATAAGCAACAATCAAAAGATTACTTTTACAAAAGCACAAAACATTACTCACCTTATGTTATTGTATATTTAATTTGGATTGAGTTAGTTCCGCAAACCCCATAATCACCAAGTATTCTCTCGGATTAGCCAAGGTCGAATGATGGATCACTAAAATAGTTTTTGTTTCATTGTACGACAATTTAAACTTTATTTCAAATCAATGTAAAGATCCATCTTAACTTTGAAATTGTATCCATTGGCCAAGTTTGCAAATCCAATGATCATAGTGAATTCGTATGTACAATGAAGTGCATTGTTTCAAATATCAAAATCCTATACCTATTCTGCCAATTTTAGAAATAGATTTATCACCTTTTGCAGTTCATTCTATCGAACCCCAATTTTCACCTAGAAGACTTTTGACGTTCTCATATGTGATGTCTTTACACATGAACATGGTGGAAATATTTTGGAAAGAGAATCCTTGAAATAAATATACAAAACAATGCATGGGAAAAGACTAGTGCAAATCTATATATCTAAACACTTTTGTGAATTTCAAAGAGTTATGCATATCCATTACCATCTTGTGCTTCAAAAAAGATATGGATCATATATCAGGTTTTGGCCACTCCAAGCTAAGAAGAGAATTTAATTCAATTCTATCTAACCTTCCTAAATCGTTCATTGTAGAGGGTACAACATAACTATGTGTGTAGAAGAAAACTCTATCAAGATAAATTTGAGCAAGAAATATTTATGGAAAGAATATTGCACCAACATCTGCATGCAATGCTTGGAAAGAACCTATATGACTATAAAGTGGTTGCTCTTCCACCAAAGTAGAAGGAAGCATATTTAAAACAAGTAGAAGCACCTATAAATAGTTTAGAAATATATTCAATACTATAAAGCATACAATATTATAGAGTAATACTTACAATTCACAGAATTTCTCATTCTAATGGAGTTTTTCAGTTTCATTGTTGCCATTGTAGAAACATGTTGTACAATAGAAACCATACCATTTTCTTTGTGCTTCTTGAAGCCAAGTATCTTTCCCATCCAATGAAGATCCAAGTGCCCATGATCTCTAACTCGATGAGGCCAAACTCTAGAGGGTTGCATGTACACCCATGCACCTTTGGAGTACTCATGTGATAGCAATTCTCCATCTATAGCTTTGATATTGTGAAATCTTAATGTAAGGGTTAGTGTATGGGTTGGTGTAAGCATCGGTAAGAGAACGCCAGTATAGGCATCGGTATAAGCATCGGTACGAGCATCGGTAATACCGACGTTCATACCAATGCCTATATCGGCAACCTGCTGGGCGTACCATCACATATACCGAGGTCATGTTGGGAATACCTACGGGTATATCGACAACCATATGTGCATAAATGTTTTTGGGCAAAGTGTGTTGTTCTTGTTGTAGCAACATGACCATGATGTTTTGTAGCAAAAGTCAATACATTCTACCCAAAGAAAACCAAGTACATGCGATGTGTACTCTAATTGCAACCAAAACATGATTTCATATAGCAAAATATTGTGGGACACAAAAGAGATGAGTAGAATGAACCATGAATCATATACAAAAAATTTATATATTCCATAAATGAAGCATGTATAAGATTGTGGCAGGCCACTACCATATATGAGCCAAATACAAAATGTGGGGAAGCACTTCCATATAGGAACCGAATACAAAATTATGGTGCACCATTGCCACATATGAGTGAAATTGTGGCAAAGCACTACCATACATATGCTCAAGGTAATCAAAACCTCTACACCTATAGTCCTGCAACAAATCATATCCGTAAAATGAGACAAATTGACATGATATTTATAAACAACAACTAAAAATACCAAACTAAGCTATAAGCTTACCTCATCATAGATTCTTCCATGAAATGATCACAGCGCGTCTCTCTAAGTCCTGCAATAGTGTAGCCAATCCATGACGATATCCATAAGCTTCTTTGGTTCACGTTGGAGGAGGACCCACTTCCAACTCTTATAATAAATATGCAAAATGTTAGATCAACATACATGATGTGCTTAACACTAACAAACTCAATGATTAAAATGATATTTAAAATTTGTTAATGCATATTGTCGTATCCGCCGCTACCGAAATGTGACGTTCCAACCATATCTAAACGTGTGAACACTGCATCTCACTGCTGATGATATCGGTCAAGAGTATGTTGCTGCTTATCATAAATCAATTCCCACTCCTCAACATCTAACCATACAGGCTTCGGTAAGCCTACTCTGAAAGCATCGCGAGCCTCGGACAGCTGATGAGACATCACCTTGCATGCCATGTGCTGAATCCGCTCTAAGCTCACAATAGGATGCCAAGGTGTTGACAGGTACTCTTCATATATCAACTCTGTGATATAAATTTTGGAATCTTTATCCGATTCGCTCCATTTTAACATGATAGAATGTCCAAACTATATGGAGCAAAGTTGTTGAATGCATTCATGCATGGACTTTTTGGTCTCATCCATGACCGGAGCTCCATCATGTATGCGATATATATTGGAGTCATCATGGTCATGAGCTCCCCAAGATGTACGTGGAGATCCCATCTGATCCCATGTGGAGATGTTAGGATATATATATATATATATATATATATATATATATATATATATATATATATATATATATATATATATATATATATATATATATATATATATATATATATATATATATATATATATATATATATATATATATATATATATATATATATATACCCTAAAAATTCTATAGATCTATTTTTTAGATATTTTTACATATATTTCATTGAATAAATTAATATTAATCCTAAAACTATATGTATGTGTGTATGTATGTATGTGTGTGTATGTACATGTATGTATGCATATGTGTGTGTATGTACGTATGTATGTATGTGTGTCTGTATGTAATATGCATGTGTGTATGTATGTATGTGTGTGTACATTAATGTATGCATATGTGTGTGCATGTATGTATGTATGTATGTATATGTGTGTATCTATACATGTGTGATTATGTGTGTATGCATATGCATGTGTGTATGTATGTATGTGTGTTCGTGTGTATGTAATATGCATGTGTGTATGTATGTATGTGTGTGTATGTACATGTATCTATGCATATGTGTGTGTATGTGTGTATCTATACATGCATGTGTATGTATGTATGCATATGCATGTGTGTATGTATGTATGTATATGTGTGCGTGTTTATGTAATATGCATGTGTGTATGTATGTATGTGTGTGTATACATGTATGTATGTATATGTGTGTGTATGTATGTATGCATATGTGTGTATCTATACATGTGTGTGTATGTATGTATGCATATGCATGTGTGTATGTATGTATGTGTGTGCATGCATATGTAATATCCATGTACGCATGTATGTGTGTCTATACATGTATGTATGCATATGTGTGTGTATGTATGTATGTATATGTGTGTATCTATACATGTATGTGTATTTATGTATGCATATGCATGTGTGTATGTATGTATGTGTGTGCATGTGTATGTAATATGTATGTGGATATGTATGTATGTGTGTGTGTATGCATGTGTGTATGTATGTATGTATGCATGTGCATGTGTGTATGTATCTATGCATATGCATGTGTGTATGTATGTATCTGTGTGCATGTCTATGTAATATGCATGTGTGTATGTATGTATGTGTGTGCATGTACATGTAGGTATGCATATGTGTGTGTATGTATGTATGTATATGTGTGCATCTATACATATGTTTGTATGTATGTATGCATATGAATGTGTGTATGTAGGTGTGCATGTGTATGTAATATGCATATGTGTATGTATGTATGTGTGTAAATGCATATGTGTGTATGTATGTATGCATATGCATGTGTGTATGTATGTATGTGATTGCATGTGTATGTAGTATGCATGAACTCAACTATAATTGTTGCTCATAAGTATCATAGCTTTTAAAAGAGGCATTATGATAAAGATTGTTCCTTGCATGTGTGTATCTATACATGTGTGTGTATGCATGTGTGTATGTATGTATGTATGTATGTGTGTGTATGTATGTATGCATAAGCATGTGTGTACATATGTATGTGTGTGTTTACATGTGTGTATGTATGTATGTGTGTGTGTACATGCATGTGTGTGTATGTATGTACGCATATGCATGTGTGTATCTATGTGTGTACATGCATGTGTGTACATGCATATGTGTGTATGCACTTATGTGTGTGTTTTTGTATGTTTATGCATAAGTGTTTATGTATGTATGCATGTGTGTGTGTATGTAATATGCATGTGTGTATGTATGTATGTGTGTGTAAATGCATATGTGTGTATGTATGTGTGTGTGTGTACATACATGTGTGTGTATGTATGTATGCATATGGATGTGTGGTTGTATGTATGTATGTGTGTGCATGTGTATTCAATATGCATGTGTGTATGTATGTATGTGTGTGTGTACATGCACAAGTGTATATGTATGTATGCATATGCATGTGTGTATGTATGTATGTGTGTGTGTACGTAATATGCATGTGTGTATGTATGTATGTGTGTGTATGTATGTATGCATATGCATGTGTGTATCCACATATGTGTGTGTATACATATGTGAGTGTGTATGTATATGTGTGAGTGTATGTAATATGCATGTGTGTATGTATGTATGTGTGTGTATACATGCATATGTGTGTGTATGTATGTATGCATATGCATGTGTGTATGCACATATGTGTGTGTATACATATGTGAGTGTGTATGTATATGTATATGTATCTCTCTTTCTCTCTCTCTCTTTATAATTCTCTAGATCTTTCTCTCTCTCTCTTTACGTTTCTCTAGACTCTCTCTCATTTTATGTTTCTCTAGATCTCTCTCTCTCTTTCTTTTATCTCGCTCTCTCTCTCTCTCTCTCTTTCTCTCTCTCTATGCCAATCAAAAACAAAACAATTACTTACATCAGTGTAATTGTTCAGATTGTTGTTGTCAAAGTCCACTTAATGTTGTCCTTCGTCGAATTCCAAAAAAATGATGCCAAAAGCCTCCTGCAAAACTAAAGAGAAGAAATTAGAAAAGAGAAAACACAAAGAAAGAGAAAAGGGTGTTACAATATGTGTGGAACTTGCCAAATTTTTAGATTTAGAGAAATAAAGAGGTGTGTGTAGAGAGAGAGAGAGATTTGTGTACACAATATCGTCAAAATGTAGTTGTGCGTGCAAACTCAACAGTAGTAGAATTTGGTTCAAAACGCGAGCAAATGTCGAATTTTTGCTCTTGGGTCGGGTTAAAACCTTGCATCAGTATGCGCTTCGGTATGCATATCGGTATAAGCATTGGTATAAGCATCCATAATTTACTAGAAATTATCGATGTTTTTACAAATGCGCATATCGATGCCATGAGTTTTTGATGTCCATACCAACTATGGGTTTTCAATGAGTATACCGATAGTTAAATGTCCATCGGTATTGCCTCTGTGGTTTTTCAAGCATTTTCAACAGTCATATGAGTGCCGAGGTGTGACCGTCGGTATGGATAACATCAGTATGCCCCTCATATGTTGTGGTGAAGAGCTTTAATGGTGTGCTACAGAGAGAAGTAGTGGAAAAAGATGACTTTTTGGAACTTGGGTATGAAAATGTGAGGTTTAGGGGGAAATTAACTCTTTTTTATTTAGTTTGTTTGATAAAAGTCATTTTATCAGCTCAAAACATGCACAAATTTTGACATTGGGGTTATGATCAGTTTTTTAACTTTTTAGAAATTTTGAACTTTTGGGCCTAGCCAAGTTATGAGATTCCTTCTCTCTCTAGAGGTAGCTCCTTAAATACGGGAGAAATTTATCCCCTCTCCCCTCTTTAGCCTAGTAGTTTATAGGGCATAGATTGTGGCCATCAACCTGTTCTGATTGGTCCATCACTAATCATTCCTTAATCTAAAAGGGCCATGTAGGGTTTATTTTTTATCCTAATGAAATGCATTTCCTTCAGGTGTATATGGAATTGTACAATGATGTATTAGCCCTGGCTTAGCCAAAAATGCATTAAAATTAGAAGCCATGTATTCCCCCCTCGATCAAAATAGAGGGTGCCCAATTTACATGCTAAAACATTTTTTGCCATAACCAAAAATTGTTTGAATCACATAAATGCTTTGGGGTTTTCTTTCAATGGATGCACCCATGCATGCTTACACAGAGGGTGTAAATGATGCACACTCTCATTTAACTTATGAGTCAAATTTAAATACATAAGGGGTCACTTATGCTATTACACCATTTAATGAGAGATTATATCTATTAACCTATGTGGCTCGATGCCAATGTGTGGAGTTACACATGCCATCTTGACATTTAAAGACTTAAGTGTTTGTCTTTGTCGAGAGATTTCAATGTAATTAATCCAGTTCATTGGTTATGCTCCAAGATTTTATTAGTCTGTGTACTTAACGAAGTTCATGGACCCTAAATCTGGAGGAGTATTTTCATTTCAAAATTGTCTGATAGATTTGAGTTTTCATGTTAATTTATTGCAGCTCAATGTGATTTGTAAACCGTTATGAAATATGGTAGGCGTCCAAAGGAGTTGTGGTCCATTCCCATTTGAAATTCTGCAACTTGATCAAGAAACATAAACTTATAGCTCCATATCTAAATCAATTTAAATGTATGCCTCGTTGTCCTCGAGAACAAAAAGAAATCGATTTCTAATCTATAAATAGCACACAAACATGGCTTTAGTGTGATGAACTTGTTATATGTTTTGGAATAATGGAATGTTATATGGATTTTACTGTCTTGAGGATTTTAATGTGATTAGTGTTTAGATTTAGCAGGTGAGGACTCATGAGGGTGTGAGCATGCATGGAATTATTCAAATATTTTAGTTAGTTTTTATAAAAATAATAGATCACATTAGATAGCGACATTTTTGTAAAACTAGTAGATTATAAGTTTTGTAAAGAAACAAGATTTTTTTCAAAACATGCTTTTTGAAGTTCTGTCCTCATGTATTTTCTCTTTAGGACATAATGAAAAGTACATATAAATACATAGGCTTTGATAGACTCGTCCATCAAAGTATGTGGGGGGAGATGGTACCCAATCTAGTGTTGATTCTCTTGTCTCTTTCTATTCTTTGAGTACTATTGTGAGATTTTGATTCTGCACTATCCTCTACGTATGTGTGCCTATGAGATCTAAAGGTCAAGAGTGGTATCAGAGCAAAGGTGCATCTGCACAGGTGGTTTTTGCATCCCATTGTGACTCACGGCATCCGCTCCATTCATGATTCAATGTCCCTCTCAATTGTCTGGTCTAGGTTTTCATTTATTAAGTTGACCTTTTTTTTTTGTTTGCTAGTTGTTTTTTTTTTTTGAGTTAGTACTTTGCACTCTGCTCATTGTGACATGACACTCACTATGCTCACTGTGACACTATACTTTTGTACTTATTGTGTTCATTGTACTCACTATACCCCATGTGGTCACTATGCTCATAGTACCCACTATAAACCTTGTGCTCAATGTGCTCAGTGTACCCCCTATGCTTACTATGCTCAATGTTCACTCCTCGAGTTCAGTTCGATTATCAAACTAGTTTATCAAGTTCCTTTATCAAGTTCCTTTATCAAGTACCTTTATCAAGTTCTTTTATCAAGTTCATTTATTAATTTGGTTACTCCTTTAGCTTTCTCCAAGGTGTCGACTAAGGCATACAACTATGGCATAACTTTGGCATCTTTGGCTTCTTTGGCACTGATGGTTTCCCTTGCTTGCATTGGCAACCATTGGCTACATGTTAACCAATTCTAACACGAGTGGAATTAAGGCTTAGTTATTTTCCTAGTTAGCCTACTTAGCTCCTTATTTAGCATGTAAGGGATTTGAACCCACAACCTCATACTTCCAAGAGATAAGCTTTATCCACTAGCCTATTTTCACTTATTGATATCCCATTCCCTTTAATTTATATTTAACACAACTTTTGATAACTTTTCATCTTATTTATTTATTCATTTACTAATTAATTTATTTTTTTAACACTCTCTTTTCTTTATTTATTTAATTATTTACTAAATACTCTTATTTATTCTATTTATTTATTTGTTGTTATTATTATTATTATTATTATTATTATTATTATTATTATTATTATTATTTATATATATATATTATTGTTAAAATCTTTTCACATGCTTAGACTTATGTTTGGTTCTTTTTAAGATTATGGAACCTACCCAGAATACGAAAGATTTTGAAACACTACCCCTACCTGGTGTATCAATCAAGCAACAATTAGAGCTTTTGGGACACGAACTCCAACATGCCCAAAACTAGATTAAGGAATGTGATGCTGCACTTCAGTAACTGCAAAGTGATGATAATAACCTAGTTAGGGTCGTGAAGGCCATTATCACCGCTCAAGAACAAGGCACGTAGTTGAAGATTGGTACGAAAAATTTCTAATTTTTGCGATTCGATGGGCAAAAGTGTGGCCATTTATTTGTTTCATGGATATCCCAATTTGATGATTGTTATTTTAAAGAATTCTATTTTGAAATTGAAATAGTGAATTTTGTTACTAATTATTTTGTGGGTAAGGCCCAATTATGAGGGAATGTTATGCGGCATAGTAGTGACTGTCAAAAAACATAGGTCGCATTTCAAGAAAAAATCAAGGAGTCCTTCCTTCCTCTTTAGTTCCACTTACATGCACGTTGCTCATGGATAACTTTTGGATGGAAAGAAGGTGATATTCTGTCTACCTATACAGAAGGGTTTTGGCAACGACTATTAGTTATTCGTTCGCCTAAAATGATCCCTGAAGATAGTTTGCAATGGAAGTATGAAGATGGTTCGGAGATGGGAATCCAAGCTAAGCTCAACACACTACATCCTATGACCATCTATGAAGCTATTTCTTTTGCAGATGATGCTTTAAAGGAGCATCAGTCCGTCATCAACTCCATTCACTTACAACAATTGCATCAACAACAACCATCCATCAAGCCTAATTTTCCTTTCAAGCGTCCTTTTTCTACTTTTTCTTTTGCTACTTTTGAGTGCCCAGCTACGTTTCAACACCCTTCCCAATCCAATTTCACACCCATTCATAGGCCACCCCCTTACATACTATCAAACCCTGAACCCTTCAAACTACGATGCTAGATTTTCAACAAAAGAGGCCCCCTATCACATGTTGGCATTGTGGCAATTTTGGTCATACTAAAGCTCAATGTAGGTTTTGAAATAGTGACATGAAGCCTCTTGGAGCTCAAGTACAAAACAATCAGGTATCTCCTCACGACATTCAACCTAATTGGACCAAAGAAGCATAAGAAAAGGATCTAAGTACATTGGGTAACATGATTTCTATTCATTCTTTACTTTGCATGCAAGGTAATTAATGGTAATGTTGTTAATACTTTACATGATGATGATAGTTCAAATTATTTTTTTCTCATATGCTAGTGCATGATCACCAATTAAAACCACTTCCTCCTATGTATAAAGTTAAGTCTGCATTTCAAGGAAATAGTTACGATGTTACAAGTGAAGTGCATAACATTTAGATTTGTATAGGTTCCTATGTAGATGAACGCACATTCTCAATTGATCCTTTGCAGTCCTATAATTTAGGTATTTCTTTTTGTCATCATGATGCTCCATGCATTGATTATCATACACACACAATGAGTTTAAGTTTAACAATCAACATATTTCTTTGAGTGCAATGAATGAATTCCAACCATTTGCATTAATTAGTCATACTTGAGTGAAATGTGAATTAGTAAAGGCTATAGCTCATGTATTTTTTTTGTCAATAACATAGTTTATTATACACATATACATCCTAATGCACATAAAACATTTATGGATTCCTATAGGGATTGATTTTTGGATGATATTCCTTCTAAACTACCATCATATAACCACCAGCTAGGGGATCTCTTGACCATGGTATAGACTTAATTTGTGGTAGTTCTCCTCCCCGTAAAGCACCTAATAGGCATGGACCTTTATATCAACAAGAAATAGCTAAGCAAGTCAAGGATTTATTTCACAAAGGAATTATAAGACATAGTTCTTCTCCCTTTGGAGCACCTATTTTTTTAGTTGAGAAGAAGAAGAAGACTTTGAAGATGTGCATTGACGATAGAGCACTCAATAAGATCACAATTAAATTAGATATGCTATTCACAGGATAGATGATCTACTAAAAAACCTTCATGGAGCACGTGTCTTTAGCAAAATTGATCTTCAATTTAGGCATCATCAGATATGCATGACACAAAATGACATTTATAAGACTACTTTTAGAACTCACAGTGGTCATTTTGGATTCATGGTGATGCATTTTGGACTCATCGATGCACCTGTTACATTTGCATGTATGCTGAATACCATTTTTCTTTATTACCAAGCTTTTGTTCTTGTTTTCTTTGATGATATACTTGGTTATAATGAGAAATGATAGTGATCATGAAAATCGTTTAGTAATTGTTGTTAATTTTTTACACAAAAATAAACTTTATGCCAATTCTAAAAAGAGTTATTTCTTCCAACAAGAAATAGAGTATTTAGGATATCTTGGTTCTAGTCAGGGCATTCATGTAGATCCAAAGAAAATAAAAGTAATTGAAGAATGGCATGTACCTCAATCAGTGAATGATATATGCTCTTTTGTAGGGTTAGCTAGTTTCTATGGATAGAAAGTTTGTAGAAGTTTTTCTCTTATTTAGCACTCCCACTCACATTTTTATTGAGGAAAAAGTTAAAATTTCCATTGGGATTAGCACAGCAACAATCTTTTGAAAAATTCAAAGATGCACTTTCTTATGTTTTTCAATTACTAAATTTTGCACAACCTTTTCTTGTAGTTACAAATGCAAGTGGTTTAGATATAGGTGTTGTGTTAATCCAAATAGACCATCCAACAAGATATTAAGCATTTATTAAATCAACCATTGATTTTAGATAAACACATTAAATGGGCTTCATTCATACAAAAAATTCAACCTATGATTCAATATCAAACTCAGAAAGCATACTCCCAACTTTTGAGAGCAGAGGTGTTTTGGGAGAAGTGCCAGTTAATGGAGACCTTAATTTGATTAATAACCAAGGGGAACTTGAGCACTCTAGCATCAAGATGGGGCCAGCCTGATCTAAAGGGCTTAAAATTCCTCTTAAAGGTGAGACAAAGAGGAAAATGATCAGACAACAACAGGGATTGGTCAGTAGCAGCACTAATCTCCCAAAAATCCTTACCATAAGTAGAATTAATGTAGCACCTATCAAGTATAGCACCCAGGGCATTCTCATTAGGCTGTCTATTGTGCCAAGTGACCAGTGTGCTCAGAGTGGTCAATCAAATCATGAACGTGAGACAGAGAGTACTAGCAGGTCTTTTCAAAACCATAAATGCAGGACCCCTTTTTATTAAGTCTATCGTTAATGTTAGTAACCATATTGAAGTCTCCAATAATGCAGATATTACCTTGACATATTTTTAACTCCTCCCAACATTTGCTTCTCATGTTCCTGCAATTAGAAGCATAAAGGTTGACCATACTTACGTCCATAGGGGAGTCAAAGGAGACAGCAACCCATTGATTAGACGGACTTTTAATCACCCCTTTGATGAGGCGACCAAGCTTCGGGTTAAAACCAATGGTTGCACCTCCTTTCCCTTGACCATGATCAGTAAAAACCCATTTAGAGTGACTATCAATAATTTTCAAATGGGTATCAAGCTTATGACCACCAATCTTCAGTTCCTGGAGACAAATAACATCATGGGACTTGGAAAGGATCTTTCTCCAATTATTAATGACTTTGGCTCTTACTGGATTAGTCAGAACTTTACTGTTGAAAGAAACTAAATTAAGAAAATCCATAAAAACAGAAAGCGAGCTAGGAGCAAAGGAACTTAGATTTTTGAGGTCTTACTTGGTTGGAGATTAGAACTTGAGGTCCTAACCCCATCTTTCCTTTTTGGCTTACCTTGCAATTTGACAACAATATTGTTGACTTTATTAAGAGACAAAGGAAGTTCAGCTTCAACAGGAACCTCATGAGACATTTGCACCAAAAGTTCTCCATCGACTTTATTTATTTCCTCCATTAAAGTATCATCATTAATGTCTGAAGCATACGTGGTATTGTGGGACTTTTTTTTCCAACTATATGCCACTCATTAGTAGTGTTAGAGTCTGCTTACACCTATTTATCAGAGCAGTCCACTAGATTCTCTTCAGTAAGTTGATTTACTGGACAATTTTCCTTGTCTGAATCACATTCATCTATGAAAGAACGATTAGTAACCTGAAGGAGAACACTATAAGGATGAGCAAATTTCCTTGTTTTCCTTCTTGGGGGTTTAGGATTGAACTTTTTGGTGTTTGCCCTTGCATGAACATTTGGAGTGGCCTTATTGAGAGGAGCACCACGACGATCTGCTTCATGAGGTGGAGAATCATCCTTTGAAACCGAGGAGGTAATCTTGAGAAGAGGGCAATCCTTGATAAGGTGTCCCTGTTTAAAACACTTAAAACATGCATTAGGAAGATTCTTATAAACGATTTGTTGTTCATGTAGAAATAAACCATCATAGTCCTTAATACAAATAGACTATTTAATCAGTTTGGAAACATTGATTTCAATCATCAGTTGGGGGTCCCAGTTGGGGTTGATACGACTAGTCCTAGACTTCTGCCCTAAAACTTTACCTAGCATAGAGCCAAGTTTGTTTAACCAGGGATAAAAGTCGACTGGGAGATCATGAAAATCCACCCAAATTGAGAGTTTGGTACGCTTGGGCCCTTTAGGGTTGAATCCAACATGCCACCTGAAGAAGGAGATAGGGATATTTCTAACCAACCATTACCCTTCTGTAATGACTTTGAGAGCACTGGTAGAATCATCAAAAGAAACACAGATAATAATTGTTGGGTAAATATTGCACCTAATTAACGAAAAGCCCCCTAGATTCCCAAATCGTTTTCATCCAATTCCTGAGGATGTCTTGCGTAGGTCTCGGCCCATGGCAGAGACCTATGACTACCAGTTCCGCTAACTATGCATGCCAATTAGAGAGAGAGTTCCTATCGATGATGAACTCTTCCTCTTTCAGAAATATCTAGGCTACCTACATTCAGGAAATGAGGACATTCCTCTGCAGGCCCCTTGCTTTTCTTTGTTGCAGAGTGGGAGTGAGGGGAGAGATCCATACCTGTGTGAGAATCGATAGAAAAAGCATTACCAATGACCTGACCGTGAATATTTTAATGTGTAGATCGTTCCGACGAGCGAATAATTTCCGCATAGGATCTTGAAGACGAGCACTTGAAGACAACATCTTGGAGTGACATGGTCTCCCTCTTGTGAGGGAGAAGGAGAGGCAGGAGCCGCCACAGCAGAGCTCGAGGCCCCGAGCGGGAGAGGCCACTCACAGAAAGAAGCTCCCGAGGCCCCCAACCGGGGAGGCCACGCAGAGTAGAAGCCCTAGCCCGACACGCACTGAGGCATTAACCTAGCTTCCAACCGAAGGACTTCAGTTCCTGATCAATCTCAGAATGATCTAAAATTCCGAAAGGAAATTTTAGGCTTACAACTTACATGAAAAGCCAATTGACAAGTCAAGAGCTGCTCAACATCTTCTTTTTGTGGATTCTGGGAGGAAGAAATAATAAACGTGGGGTTGTTCTTTCAATATTCAAGCCACAAGATTCTCGGCAGCAGAAATAATAAACGTGTGTGAGTTGCAGAGGATGGCACTCAGCAAAACAGTGCCGCCCTGCTTTGTGGGATACGGGGGGTCCCACGGGTGCTATGTCCATTCGCTTGTACAGTTGCAATTTCAAAGTTAAAGTGCGGGGAGTAGGCTTCGGCTGAACCTCCATTTAAGAAAAAAAACAGTGCCGCCCTCACCCTAAATTGCTTTTAAAAACTGGAAGGAAGCTGCACAGCACAGCATCTCTTTTTTCGCCATCCTTTACGCAATCCTCCTCCGAGTGTTGACCCTCTCAGGAAGCTGCTTTCTTTTAGCGTCTCTTTATAATTCCAGACATCGCACTTCTCTGGATCTAAAATTCAAAAGCAAGCTCGATTTGTGCAGCGATGTCTGCATCAGAACAAACTGTTGAAGAAAGCTCATCGCACGCAGTTGTCGCAGAGCACCCTCTAGCTACGTACGAGTGGCTTACATCTCGGGTCCTCTCCTTGATCGACGATGCGCGAGAAGTTGTCCGTTTGGCCGTTGAGAAGAGCCTTCCGCAACTGGACCATCTCACTGCCATCTTTTCCAATGCCATCCATCAACCTCTTCTTCACCTTTCCAAGAGAGATCTACACTTGAAACTGTGTTCGTCTGTTCTCTCCGATGGCGGTCTGAAGGTGCGCAACTCGCGACTCGTGCATTTTTCAAGGCAGTGTTTTATAAGAAGGCTTAAGCGTTTGAGACTTTGACATTTTTTTACAGAGATTTTGGATCGATCCAGCTTCGGGGGAAGGATGTTACATGATTTCCGCAAGAGCGTTATATATATGCTGGGGCGAAAATCCAACGTATTGGAGGTGGACAGCTTGGCCAGGCGCAATGTAAGGGTTGCTGCGCGGGATCTTTAATCTATGTTACATGCACCCATTTCACTCGGTGTATAGTTATGCATTGCCTTGCCTGCAATGGTTCATGCATTGTCCGCCTCTACAAATCTCCGCTGCTTATCAAATCAAGTATTATAATATTGGACTTCTTTCCACAGGTCTGGAGAGGTGGCATACTTGAACGAGGTTTGCTGGTTCGATATAAATGGTGTGTTCCGCCAAGTTCTGAAGCCAGGAAACTACCGAGTTTCATGCAGAATGCAACTCTGCAGTTCCTGGGGAGATGCCCAGTCACTTTAAGCCTTGAAGACACAGCATCTGCAGACCCACCACAATTATCTGAGGTGTTCTTTGATGGAAGGACAAATTTCAAGCGAAGAAGGTGCACCCCATTCGCACAGATTCTAGAGCCAGAGAATGGAATTGACATTGGCGAGGAAGGAACTGATGGTGATGGCAGTGATGATGGGCATGATCGCACTGCTGATGGACTCAATGGTAGTGACGATCATGACACTCATAGCGATAACCATAACAATGAAGATGGCCATGATCACAATGCTGACGGACTCAATGATAGTGACGATCATGACAGTCATAGCGATAACCATAACAATGAAGATGATAATGGATGTGAGGATGATGGTGGTGATGACAGCAATGCCGACGATGATAAATGTGAGGATAACGGTGATGAAGATAGCAATGACGACAACGATGACCATGAAGATAGAAATGACGACGACGACGATGATCTACTACTTGAAAACAATGTCGGTATCCGTGAGTGGCTTGAATTGGATGTCGGTCAGTTTTCGGTGCAAGACCACAACGAAGAGCAACCTGTTGAGATAAAGTTTGGCATAAAGGAGATAAGTCAACTTTGGTGGAAGTCCGGATTCGTGCTGGATGGTGTCATCATAAGACCTGCAATTGTTGCAGACATGGCTGAGCTTGAATAAGTCCTCCCTTACCTTCCTTCTCCAATGTAATATATTTCTCTTTTGAGCTGCATTTTTCTTTCCTTCCACACAAAAGCTTCTTCATTCACGTTTTCACAGCCGAAATCTTCATTCTACAATCTGACTTTTAAGGGTTTTTTCCAGAGGTCTCAAAAGATAACTTGATTCTGATATGTACTTTGGAAGTATGGATTTTAGTACAGTTTCATTTTGGCAGGTTGGATTGACATATCTTGAAACATTTTTATCTCTTTTCGCGTTTGATTCAAACTAGAACCACTTTTTTGGAAAGCATTGTACATTACCAACAAAAAGAAATTGATATATAATTCAAGAAGGAGGAGAACATACAACCACGTACAAGCTTGATTCCATTTCAATTTTTCTTTTTAGAGCTTATATTTACATTAATTGAAAGAAATTAACACAAAAATGGACGGACATAAAGGAGGTGGAATTGTCTCTTGAAAAGACGTTTGTTGATTAGAAATTATAGAAAGTGATGGATGATCAAACGAATACGCGGTTAAGAATTATGTTAAGTGATGGATGATTAGGAATGGGGTCTTTTATAGGATCGATCTCCTGCAATTTCGCTTTTCAACAAGTCACTTTGCTATAGAGATGGATCGAGAGGATATTTTCTTCCATTAAAATTTGAACAATATTCAATGGAGACAATCACAAAGAGGGATTAATATTTTTTCTTTAGTGGATATTAGAATATGCTAGTGGCATCTACTCTACTTATATTATTTCCTAAGAAAGTTTCTATCATGTAGGGTAATTTCCTTGCATGTTATTGGAGATTTCTAGTCTACTCACATGTTTGAAAATCTTGGCAAATTATGGATTCACATGAAGAAACAAACCCACCATCCATCAGAGATCAATTTCAAACAGAAACATCTGCTACAAAAAAGAGTTCAACCTTTGAATTCTGACAAAGAACACAAGTTTTCAATTCTAAAACTCGTTCATAAAAGTGTAAAGGAGACACTTAGTTTTTCTCATGTCCAAGAAAAAGTTCTGTTGATCTTCAGACCTCACAGACGCACCCACACAAAGGATAGTATAGAAACAAAATCTTACAGAAGTACTAATTGAAAAGAAATAGACAAGAGAATCAATATGAGATTGGGTAGAATCTCCCCTCACATACTCTGATGGACGAGTCTATCAGAGCATGTGTATTTATATGTATTTTTCATAACATCCTAAATAGAAGATACATGAGGGTGGCGCTTCAAGAAACATGCTTTTTACAAAAATCTATTTTATTTACAAAATCATAATGTATTATGTTTACAAAAATATTGGTTTCTAAAGCGATATATTAATTTTTACAAAAAATAACTAAAATACTATCTTCTAAATATTCTTCTAAATATATATCCAAAAATATTTGAATACTTCCATGAAAGTTCACACTCTCATGAGTCTTCACTTGCTAAAGAAAGACACAAATCACATTAAAACCCTCAAGACATAAAATTTCACGTAACATTTCATTATTCAATAAAGTAGAATTTAATGTGATTGTGAATGATATGTAGAAATCAAATGATCATAATGTGGAGTTAGTGATGCCTTATGAATCCATTGACATTCTTCGAGTGAGTGATTTTTATATTTCACTTAATATCTATGATATTGATTACTTGTGTGTATACTAGTGATAACATAATTAAGTATTTTCTCTTGAAATAAAATTTTAGCATCCTCTTCTAACAAAGGTGGATCATTTAAAATAGGACTGAGTGGTAAAGTTCCTTTAAATGCTTTTAATAAATTGATATGAAAGGAATTATGTGTACTCAAATGAGAAGGTATCTCTCATCTAAAACCATTCTCATTAGGTTTTTTAATAATACAAAAAGATCCATAATAACATGGTGCAATTTTAACCTTAGGATGTTGTGAAATATTTCTCAAACTTCTTTTGCTTATTCCTAACCATACAAAGTCATTTTCATTAAACACTTTAGCTATGCATTTCTTATTAACATTATGTATGTAATGTTCTTGACTCTTTTTAATATGCTCATGAACCTTATGAACTATAGAAATATGATCTTGTGCAAAAGAGTTAGCCATAGGTATGTTAGTTTGAGTGAGAATCATGGGAGTGGGAAGCTTTTTACCATACACAATTTCATCTGGTGCACGTCGAGTAGTGGTATGCATTGTGTTATTATATGCAATCTATAGTGAAGGAAGTTTCTCATCCCAATCACTTGGATTATCTAATGAATAACAAGATAATAAATCTAAAATAGTATTATTCATAACTTCACTTTTCCCATTACTTTCATGATGAAATGCAGAGCTAAAGTTTGTATTGGAACCTAAATTTTGAAATAATGCAACCCAAAAGTTATTACAAAAACAAACATCTCGATAAAAGAGAATAACTTATGAGGAATGAAATACAGTTGTCTACTAGACAATCAAAACTTGTGCAAATCATATCATTATGAGATGCGGTTGTATGAAGACTAGTGATAAAATCCATAGAAATTTGTTCCCATCATCCATAGAGTATGGGAAGTGGCATTAATAATCCAAATGTTTTAGCATGATGTCGTTTCACATGTGGACACTCAATGCGATGGGAAACATATTGTGCAACATCCTTTTCTATATTTGGATAAGAGAAAAACATTTTACACGTAGAAATAGTACTTTGTATGCCCTTATGATCCATATACGGTGGTCCATAAAGTGTAGTGTTCCTCACTAAATGTTGTAGAATTATTAAAAGAATTCCATGTTTGTTAATACAAATCAGATGCATAAGAGGGAATCATGTCATGAAATGAATGAATATGAATAGCAAAAATATTATTGATTGAAACAATATTTTTTTGTGGTGATGGGAAAAAAGTAAGGTTATTAGCTACAATATTAGCTTTGTGAGGTTGATATTGAATCATAGGTTGAATTTTTTGTATGAATGAAGCCCATTTAATATGTCTAACTAAAATCAATGGTTGATTCAATAAATGCTTAAAATCTTGTTGGATGATCTATTTGGATTAATACAACACATATACCTAAACCCCTTGCATCTGTAATTACATGAAAAGGTTGTGCCAAATCTGTTAATTGCAAAATAGGTGCATAAGGAAGTGCATGTTTGAGTTTTTCAAAAATTTATTGTTGTGCTAATCCACATGAAAATTTTAACTTTCTCTTCAATAAAAATGTGAGTGGGAGTGCTAAATAAGAAAAAACTTTTACAAATTTTCTATAAAAACTAGCTAACCCTAGAAAAGAGTATACATCATTCAATGATTGAGGTACATGCCATTCTTGAATTAGTTTAATTTTTTCTTTGGGTCTACATGATTGCCTTGACTAGAAACAATATATCCTAAATACTCTATTTTTTGTTGGAAGAAATAACTCTTTTTAGGATTGGCATAAAATTTATTTTTTTGTAACAAATTAAAGAGAATTGCTAAATGATTTTCATGATAACTCTCATTCTCACTATAAACAAGAATATCATCAAGGAAAACATGAACAAAAGCTTGGCAATTAAGAAAAATGTTATTCATCATACATGCAAATGTAAGAGGTGCATTGATGAGTCCAAAAGGCATCACCATTAAGCCAAAATTAGCATTATGGATTCTAAAAGTAGTCTTATAAAGTCATTTTGTGTCATCCATATCTGACGATACTTGAATTAAGATCGATTTTGTTAAAGACACGTACTCGACAAAGTTTACCTAGCAAATCATCTATCCTATGAATGGGATATCTAGTTTTAATTTTTATCTTATTGATTGATGTATAGTCAATACACATATTATAAGTCTTCTTCTTCTTCTCTCGTAAAAGAATGGGTGCTCTAGAGGGAGAAGAACTAAGTCTTATAAGCTAGGTTGCATTTATTCGACCGAATAATGAAAAAATATCAAATAAGTTCGAACAATTTGAGATTTTCCAAATATCCTCAAATAAAAATTCATATGCCCTTTTTTTCAATTGATAAGCTTTTGATCGAAAAGAATTTTGGTTGAAAACATTTTGGATTGAAAAAATTATCGATTGAAAAAGTTTTCAATCGAAAAGGTTTTAGATTGAATAACATTAACATTCAAAAGGTTTCAGATCTAAAACGTTTTAGATCTAAAAGATTTTAGATCAAAAAGCTTTTAAATATATTTCATCAATAAGAGCTACATAAACACTCTTTTTTTTACTATGTGCTTGTGTAGATTCACAAGGGATAATAAAAGATGTCTTTTTTTTTAAGTCGACATGATATCATATTATAATGCACTGCTTTTATTAAAGAATATGACCGATTTGTTGATCATAATCCAAAAGGACTCACATTATCTAAAAGTCTACAATGTAAAGTCCATGGATCTCTTTGGCATGATTTCCATTTGTAATCTATATTCTTATATACAACACATGTAGCTTAGAATTATAAACTTCCATTGGTTTATCTATTCTCTTCAAACCACATCAAAGTTTTGCAAGTTCCCTATATCCAGACCTGTTCTTCACTCTTGTATCAATGGGGAAATATCTCAAGCCTCTCCTTAACGATGACAATGATGACACCGACAACGATGACGACAAGGATGACAATGAAGATAGAAATTACGATGATGATCATGATCTGCTACTTGAAAACAATGTTGGTGTCTGTGAGTGGCTTGAATTGGATGTCGGTCAGCTTTCCGTGCAAGACCACAACGAAGAGCAACCTATTGAGATAACGTTTGGCATGAAGGAGATAAGTCAACTTTGGTAAAAGTCCAGATTCGTGCTAGATGGAGTCCTCATAAGACCTGCAATTGTTGCACACATGGCTGATCTTGAATAAGTCCTCCCTTACATTCCTTCTCCAACGTAATATATTTCTCTTTTGAGCTGCATTTTCTCTTTCCTTCCGAAAAGTTTCTTCATTCACGTTTTCACAACTGAAATCTTCATTCTACAATCTGATTTTTAAGGGTTTTTTCCAGAAGTCTCAAAAGATATGTGCTTGATTCCATTTCATTTTTTTCTATTTAGAGCTTATATCTACATTAATTGAAAGAAATTAACACAAAAATGGACGGACATAAAGGAGATGGAATTGTCTCTCAAAAAGACGTAAAGTGATGGATGATCAAACTAATACGCGGTTAGGAATTAACTTAAGTGATGGATGATTAGGAATGGGGTTTGATATAGAATCGATCCCATGCAATTCCACTTTTGAACAAGTCACTTTGCTATAGAGGTCGATCGAGATGATATTTTCGTCCATTAAAATTTGAACAATATTCAATGGAGACATTCACCAAGAGGGATTAATATTTTTCTTTGATGGGTATCATAATGTGCTAGTGGCATCTACTCTACATATATTATTTCCTAAGAAAGTTTCTATCATGTAGGTTAAGTTTCTTACACGTGATTGATAGTTCTAGTCCTTCACATGTTTGAAAACCTTGGCAAATTATGGATTCACATGAAGAAACAAACTCACCATCCATTAGAAATCAATTCCAAACTCAAACATCTGATACAAAAAAAGAGTTCAATCTCTGAATTTTGACAAAGAACACAAGTTTGCAGTTCTAAAACTCGTTCATAAAAGTTTAAAGGAGATATTTATTTTTTCTCATGTCCAAGAACAAGTTCTGTTGACCTTTAGATCTCACAAACGCAGGTAGAGAGAGGATAATATAGAAACAAAATCTCACACAAGTACTAATTTAATAGAAAGAGATAAGAGAATCAACATGATATTGGGTACAATCTCCGTCCACATACTCTGATGGACGATTCTATTAGAGCATGTATATTTATATGTATTTTTCATTACATCATGAATAGAAGATACATGAGGGCAGTTCTTCAAAAAGCGTGCTTTTTACAAAAATCATAATCTACTATTTTTAAGAAAATATGGATTTCTAACGCAATTTTTCATGATCATTCTCATTTTCTACTATATAAAAGTATATCATCAAAGAAAACAAGAACAAAAGCTTGGCAATTCAGAAAAATATTATTCATCATACGTGCAAATGTAACAGGTACATTGATGAGTCCAAAAGGCATCACCATGAATCCAAAATGACCATGGTTGATTCTAAAAGTAGTCTTATAAAGTCATTTTGTGTCATGCATATCTGATGATACCTAGATTTAAGATCAATTTTGCTAAAGACACGTGCTCCACGAAGTTTACATAGCAAATCATCTATCGTTTGAATGGGATATCTAGTTTTAATTGTTATCTTATTAAGTGTTGTATAGCACATCCTATAACTCTTCTTCTTCTTATCTACTAAAAGAATGGGTGCTCCAAAGGGAGAAGAACTAGCTCTTATAATCTAGGTTGCGTTTATTTGACCAAATAATGAAAAAGTACCGAATAAGTTCAAGAAATTCTATATTTTTTGAATATCCTCAAATAAAAATTCATATGCTCTTTTTTTTTCAATCGATAAGCTTTGGATTGAAAAGAATTTTGATGGAGAATATTTTGGATTGAAAAAATTATCAATTGAAAAAGTCTTCATTCGAAATAGTTTTAGATTGAATAACTTTTAGATTCAAAAGGTTTCGGATCTAACAAGTTTTAGATCTAAAATTTTTAGATCTAAAAGATTTTAGATCAAAAAGCTTTTAAATATGTTTCACCAATAAGAGCTACACAAAAACTCTTTATTTTACTATGTGCTTGTGTAGATTCACAAGGGATAGTAAAAGATGTAGTTTTTTTTTAGTCAAACATGATATCATATTATAATCCACTTCCTTTATTAAATAATATTTGTTGATCACAATCCAAAAGGACTCACAGTATCTAAAAGTCCAAAATGTAAATTCCATGGATCTCTTTGGCACAATTTCCATTTTTAATCTATATTCTTATATACAACACATGTAGCTCACAATTATAGACTTCCATTAGTTTATCTATTCCCTTCAAACAACATCAAAGTTTTGCAAGTTCCCTATATCCATACATGTGCTTCACTCTTGTATGAAGTGGGACATGTGTCAGACCTCTCCTTAATGATGACAATGACGATGACGACAAGGATGACGACAATGATTACAATGAAGATAGAAATTACGACGACAATGATGATCTACTACTTGAAAACAATGTTGGTATCTGTGAGTGGCTTGAATTGGATGTCGGTTAGTTTTCAGTGCAAGACCACAACGAAGAGAAACTTGTTGAGATAGAGTTTGGCATGAGGGAGATAAGTCAACTTTGGTAAAATTCCAGATTCATGCTAGATGGTGTCATCATAAGACCTACAATTGTTGCAGACATGGGTGAGCTTGAATAAGTCCTCCCTTACCTTCCTTCTCCAATGTAACATATTTCTCTTTTGATATGCATTTTCTCTTCTCTTCCACACAAAAGCTGTGAGAAGTGGAGAATGACATGCCTCAGACTCACCTCCTAGCCTATAAGCCCTTGCCTAGTCACCATCTAGAGTTCTCTCTAAAGTCCCTCTACTCATCTGGCCATCATGAGTAGTTACCTCATATGAACTCACTGGCTTTTGGCCTTGGCTATCCCCCGAGCAAGGAACTTCTCATTCCTCCAAGCATATACATCTCTGGAATATAACACTCTGTCCCCCTTCTAAAGATCATTGTCCTCAATCATATAGAGGGAGCTATGAACGTAGGAATCATAATCTATGATTCCAAATAATAAGAGTACAGTGTGCTAGGTGTCTGAAATACTAGATGCTCAAAAGGTAGAAAACTAGTCTTTGTGCTTCCTACCTAGCATTTCCACCAATCAATAGTAGTCCTTGCCTTGGGAAAACTATAGGAATCCTTGTGAGGCGCAATGAGTCCATATGTGTGCAACATAGGTACTCAGAATATCCTCGGACTCCCTATGGCTAGACCTTGAACACTAACTTGTGATGGATTGTCACCTATAGAGACCTTTGGAAACTTGCTCTTTTCTCGCTGAAATAACCACTAACAGCTTGTCATATGGTATAATCGTGCAAAATCACTTACTTCTCTAGAGTAACAAAAAAATAATATGATCAATCAAAACAATTTAATTATGTCCCACTCTCTGTGGAAGAATACTAAAAAGAAATGGAAATCTTTTCCAAATATTGCTTAATCTCTAAGCTCGAGTAAATCTGCTTGATTTACTATCTCTAAGCTCAAGTAAGTCTACTTGATTTACCTACTCTAATGAAAATGAAACTTAAGAAAGTCTCACCATGATCCAAACTATGAATCCAATATGACAATCTATCAATGATCCAGACTATGGACCAAGATATCAGTATGCGAATGATCCAAACTAGGAACCAAGATCTCAATCTATCACATACAAACTATGGACTAAGATTTCAATCAATCACATCCAAACTATGGATCCAAATCTCAATCTACCATATATAATAATCCCAACTATGGACCAAAATATCTCTCATATAAAGAAAATCCCAATCCACTCTATGGAACTAAGTCTATCATGCGAAGTGAAGATGTGCTAAGAAAGTGTAGCAACTAGTGGAACTACCACCACCTTCTCAATAATAGCATATAAGATGTTCCAAGTGGATGAAACTTGCTTTATCTCTAATGATCATCTAATTCATCACTATGATCAAATCATTCCCAACTAGGAATGCGGTATCTCTAATCAACTACTGTAATAATTTGGCACTCCTAGATATAATGAGGACCATAATGTGAGTCCACTAAATATACTGAAAAATGGTGAGTACATGTGTGCACACTCATAGAACACTAGGCTAAGCATCTAGCTCAGCTCATATGCAGTATGTGTGAAACATGGCCTAAGCTTAGGCATATCAAATAAAGTAGTATGTACTCTGTGAATTTCTTCTTAATGCAATTGCCTATTCATAGTTCTTATGTGCAAACCTTGCCTCTCCACGTCTAGGCTGCCAGCCTACAGACTTTCCTTGTTTGCGATCACATACAGAGTGACTATCTCAACTGCCCCTCTATTGTCTAATAATAAGATGATACTAGAAGATCATATAAATGAACTCCAAATCATATCAAAAATACAATCTCAGAGACTTCTCTCCCATACCATCTGTCCTACACATAGGTAGAATACAAATTTTGATGTTCCATACCACCAAACTTTATACCCCACATAGATGCGTGTATGAGATTAAAGTCAAAAACTTCTCTCCAAACTAATAGGAATAACTTAGTGAGTACTCACAACCATAAATAATAATAACTGAAATCATGAAGCATTCTTGAAGTGTTTCCTTCCCTCTATGATACCAATTGTGGGATTTGAACTCATGACCTACTAGCTAGGAGTATGATGGGCTAACCACTTGCCCAAAAAGCCATGGTTAAGGATTACTTCCTAATCCTCCCTCTTAGGGTGTGGTTCAACCATCTCCTACCCATCATTTCTTGAGTCTAACACTCTCTTCCTCTTCTAGAGATCATTGTCCTGAATGATCAATCCTTGATCTCCCCTTGAATTGATGTCCTCAACCTTGCATAGTCTCTTGAACGGTCTTGTTGTCAACCTTGGTCTCTTGAACCCTTGCTCTCAACCTTGGTCTCTAGAACCTTGCCTTTTAGCTTCTTGGCCACTTGCCTATGGACTTGCCTTGTTTGCAACCTTGGTCTCTTGAGCACCTTGTTCTCAAACTTAGTATCTTGAACCTAGTTCTCACCCATGCTAGGTATCTTGGATCCTCAGTCTAGTGCTTCCATTGGAGCGCTCATTCTGAGAGTTTTCCAACATTATCTTACACATCTAAGTCTGACCTACAGATTGGGAGATACACTCTAATCTTTGATGGGCTCAACTTTGAAAGTGACGCACATGCCTTCCTTGCCCAAGCCTACTTTCTAGGATCTAATAGCAATTGTGGGAATTGAACTCATCACCTACCAGCTAGGAGTATGATGGGCTAACCAATTGCCCCAAAAGCCATGGTTGAGGATCACTTCCTAATCCTCCCACTTAGGGTGTGGTTCAACCATCTCTTGCCCGTCATTTCTTGAGTCTAACAAAAGCTTCTTCATTTGCGTTTTCACAGCTAAAATCTTAATTCTACAATGTGATCTTTAAGGGGTTTTTCCAGAAGTCTCAAAAGATAACTTGATTCTGATATGTACTTTGGAAGTATGGATTTTAGTAGAGTTTCACTTTGGCAGCTTGGATTGACATATCTTGAAACATTTTTATCTCTTTTCATGTTTGATTCAAAGAGAACCACTTGTTTGGAAAGCATTATACATTACCAACAAAAAGAAATTGATATATAATTCAAGAAGAAGGAGAACGTACAACCACATACGAGCTTGATTCCATTTCAATTTTTTTAGAGATTATATTTACATTAATTGAAAGAAATTAACACAAGAATGGATGGACATAAAGGAGATGGAATTGTCTCTTGACAAGATGTTTGTCGATTAGAAATTATATGAAGTGATGGATGATCAAACAAATAAGCGGTTAGGAATTATGTTAACTGATGGATGATTAGGAATGGGGTTTGATATGTAATCGATCTCCTGCAATTTCACTTTTGAAGAAGTAACTTTGCTATAGAGATCGATCGAGAGGATATTTTCTTCCATTAAAATAATATTCGACGGAGACAATCACAAAGAGGGATTAATATTTTTCTTTAATGGGTATCAAAATGTGCTACTAGCATCTACTTATATTATTTCCTAAGAAATTTTATGTCATGTAGATTAAGTTCCTTGCTTGTTATTGGATATTTCTAGTCGCTCACATGTTTGAAAATCTTGGAAAATTATGGATTCACATGAAGAAACAAACTCACCATCCATTAGAAATCAATTTCAAACTCAAACATCGAATACAAAAAAGAGTTGAATCTTTGAATTCTGACAAGCACCACAAGTTTGCAATTCCAAAACTCGTTCATAAAAGTTTAAAGGAGACACTTATTTTTTCTCATGCCCAAGAACAAGTTCTTTTGACCTTCAGATCTTATTGATGCATGTACACATAGGATAGCATAGAAACAAAATCTCACAAAGGTACTAATTGAATAGAAAGAGAAAAGAGAATCGACATGAGATTGGGTACAATTGTCGCCGCATACTTTGATGGACGAGTCTATCAGAGCATGTATATCTATATGTATTTCTCATTACATCTTGAATAGAAGATACATGAGGGTGGTGCTTCAAAAAGTGTGTTTTTTACAGAAATTCGCTTTATTTATGAAATCATAATCTACTACTTTTACAAAAATATTGATTTCTAAAGGGATCTATTATTTTTACGAAGAATAACTAAAATGCTATCTTCTAAATATTTCTCTAAATATCTCTAAAAATATTTGAATACATCCATGCAAGTTCACACCCTCATGAGTCTTCACTTGCTAAAGAAAAAGAAAAATCACATTAAAACCCTCAAGATAGTAAAATCCATATAACATTTCATTATTCGATAAACTATAACATGAATCCCAATTGACAAGCAACTAACCTCAGTTGATAAAAATGAAATAGACATGGATGGCCAATCACAAGTTGCATCTTTGAAGAGTGATAAGCATGTTCCATGTAAAAACACATGCATGGAATTGGAAAACTAGAATTTAGTGTGATTGTGAATGATATGTAGAAATCTAATAATCATAATGTGGAGTTAGTGATGCCCTATGAATCCATTGAGATTCTTTAAGTGAGTAATTTTTATATTTGATTAAATATCTATATTGGTTACTTGTGCATCCCTACAACAGATCGGCCGTATACCTAGGCTTTTAATGAGGAAATTGAATGGGTGCATTTTTGCCGTGATGTTGGTGTAGGTGTCGATATGCCCATCGGAACTAAAGCACTAGTATAGGAATCAATATAGTCATCGGTATGAGCATCGATATAATCCTCGGTATCAGCATCGGTAATACCGACGTTCATACCGATGGTTATACCGATGCCTGTGCTGGGTGTACTGTCACGTATACTGGTGCCCGCTAGGTGTACGGACCTTTATTTCGATGACCTACTGGGACCACCGTCGCTTTTACCAACGACCATATTTGCAATTTTTTTTTTTTTGCTCAGAGTGTGTTGTCTTTTGCTACAACAAAATTATTATGATGTTGCTTAGAAAAAGGGAATACACTCTGCCCAAAAAATACGGAGTACATGTGATGTGTACTCTAATGGCAACCAAAATATGATTTCATAAAACAAAATATTATTAGACACAAAAGAGATAATGAGAATGAACCATGAACCATGTATAAAAAGAGTTATATATTTCATAAATGAAGCATGTACAAGAGTGTGGCAAACCATTGTCATATATGAGGCTTTTACAAAATGTGACAAGCATTGCCATATAAGAATAAAAAAAAAATTTGGTGTCCCACTACCATACACATGTAGCGAATGTTCCATATCATCTTTCAACAAAGAACATTCATGAAATAAGATAAACTCACATGAGATTTACAAACAAAAAGTAAAAATCAAGTTTATAAATTCCTCACCTCATCGTAAACACTCCCATGAAATGACCGCAGCGCATCCCTCCAAGTCCTCCAGTAGTGCAGTCAATCCATGACGATATCCATAAGCCTCCTCCGTTCGTGTTGGAGGACAACCCATTGCCAACTCCTACAACGAATATACAAAACATTAGAGGAACATACATGACAAGCTTAACACAAACAAATTCAATAAACCAAATGGTACTTACAAACTCATGATGCATCGTGTCATATCTGCCACTGCCCAAATGTGATGGTCCAACTGTATCTAAACGTGTGGCTATGGCATATCCTTAGTGGCAATATCGGTCACGAGTCTACTACTGCTCATCTCGAATCATATCCCACTCCTCAACATTTAACCATACACGCTTTGGTAAGCCTGCTGTGAAAGCATCACGAGCCTCGGATCATCAATGGGACATAACTTCAAGTGCAGTGTGCAAAATCCACTCTGAACTGACAAGAGCCTGCCCATGTGCTGACTCGAACTCCAGATAAATCATCTCTATGATATAATTCTTCCAATCCTTATCTTTTTCACTCCATTTCAACATGATAGAGTGTCCAAACTGTATAAATCAAAGATGTCGTATACATATAGATCCACTCCTAGAACATCTTGCTCTAGAGTGTGACCTTGACCTATGAGATAGGCCAGCATGTGCATCGCGTTGAGGTGTCGAATCCACATGTCTACTACTAGAGCCAGTAGGGGATGGCTGAGAAGATGGTCATGGTGGAGTCATAAAGCTTGAAGACATACCTCTGGCGAGAGTAGCACCACTCGTAGAAGCGACGCCGGCAGGAGTGACAGTGATAGGAGTGACACCGGCAAGAGTGACACCGGCAAGAGTAAGTCCGTCAGGAGTGAGACCGGTAGGAGTGAGGCCTCCTAGAGTGAGGCTGCCAGGAGTGAGGTCGGGGGGAGTTCTACCATGAGCGATCCAATACTATGATGTAGTGGCCATATATACTCGAGGTACCTAAGAGATGAACTATAAGAACTGCTCCTCTATAATGGAATGTGGAGTGACTAGAGGACTATCTCCCATCGTGATCTATCACAAAAGAACTCAAATAATTAGCATATAATAATAAAGGTAATATAGAGAAATGGTAGTGTACAAAAGAACATAGCATGGTAGTGTACTCTCTAACATGTTTAGTAAGAATCCGGTGTTTTCAAAAAATTTGATACTTGCACTGAGTGCAAGGACATGCCATTCTTTCCTCCGGATCCAAACTAGCCATCTGATACAATATGGACATTTTACAACGTCTGATTTTTTTATTAAACCTAAAAATCATACTTCAAAAGACTTAAACCTAAAATACTAAAACCTAAAGACTTAAAGACCTAAAAAAACCTAAAACCCTAATCCTAAAGACCTAATCCTAAAAATTGTATTTTTTATATATATTAAGAATCCTAAAGAATATTTTCTATATATCATAAAAAGCCAAAAAACCTTAAAACCCTAATGTTATTTTACATATATATATATATATATATATATATATATATATATATATATATATATATATATATATATATATATATATATATATATATATATATATATATATATATATATATATATATATATATATATATATTTATATATATATGTGTGTGTGTGTGGGTGTATCATATATGTGTATATGTGTTGTATGTACTATATATATGCCTATTTCTTATATAACTAAAATCCTAATTATATATATTTAATTATATATTAATTTACTTTTTTAAAACACTAGCTCTTTTCATATTTATTTATCTATACAATTATCTTATTATACAAATATTTATTTATTTATTTATTCAGATTTTTCTCTTAATTTTTTCTATATTTTTCTTCATATAAATTCAATTGAATTATATGTATGTAAAAACCCTACAACCCTAATCTTTAAGATCTAGACCTAAAATATGTATATTAGTGTATGCATATGTATATACATGTATATATGTATTATATATGTATGTGTTTGTGTGTATATGTGTTATACATGTTTAAAAACCCTAAAACCCTAATCGTAAGGATCTAGACCTAAAACATGTATATGTGTGTATGCACGTGTATATATATATATATGTATATATATATATATATATATATATATATATATATATATATATATATATATATATATATATATATATATATATATATATATATATATATATATATATATATGTATATGTGTGTGTGTGTGTGTATGTGTGTGTGTATGTGTATATATATTTACTCACATTAAAAACCTTAAAATTAATCCTATTTCTATATATTTAATTATATATATATATATACATTCAATTTATTTATTTAAAACACTATCTCTTTTCATATTTATTTATCTATATAATTATCTTATTATATATATATATATTTATTTATTTATATATTCAGATTTTTTTCTTAAGTTTTTTTTATATTTTTCTTTATATAATTTTAATTGAATTATATGTATGTACAAATCCTAAAACCTTAATCTTAGAGATATAGACTCAAAATATGTATATTTGTGTATGCATGTGTATATACATGTATATATGTACTATATGTGTATGTGTATATGTGTTTATATGTTATGCATGTGTAAAAACCCTAAAACCCTAATCGTAAAGATCTAGACCTGAAACATGTATATGTGTGTATGCATGTGTATATATATGTGTATGTGTATATGTGTATATAAATATATGTGTATGTGTATGTGTATGTGTATATATATTTACTCTGATTAAAAACCTTAAAATTCATCCTATTCTTATATATTTAATTTTATATATTTAATTAATTTATTTAAAACACTATCTCCTTTTTACATTTATTTATCTATATAATTATCCTATTATATATATATATATATATATATATTCAGACTTTTTTGTTAATTTTTTCTATATTTGTTTCTTTAATAATAAATTTAACTGAATTAGATGTATGTAAAAGCCCTAAAACCATAATCTGAAAGATGTAGACCTAAAAAATGTATATTTGTCTATATTTATCGATGCATGTGTATATACATGTATATATGTATTATATGTGTATGTGTATGTGTGTATATATGTTATACATGTGTAAAAACCCTAAAACCCTAATCGTAAAGATCTAGACGTAAAACATCTATATGTGTGTATGCATGTGTATATATGTGCATGTGTATATGTGTATCTCTCTCTCTCTCTCTCTCTCTCTCTCTCTCTCTCTCTCTCTCTCTCTATATATATATATATATATATATATATATATATATATATATATATATATATATATATATATGTGTGTGTGTGTGTGTGTGTGTGTGTGTATGTGTATATATATTTACTCTCATAAAAAACCGTAAACCTAATCCTATTTGTATATATTTAATTATATATATTTAAATTATTTATTTAAAACACTACCTCTTTTCATATTTATTTTTCTATACAATTATCTTATTTTATATATATATTTATTTATATATTCAGATTTTTCTTTAATTTTTCTTTATGTAAATTTAATTGAATTATATGTATGTAAAAACCCTAAAACCCGAATCGTAAAGATCTAGATCTAAAATATGTATATTTGTGTATGCATGTGTGTATATATATATACATATATATATATATATATATATATATATATATATATATATATATATATATATATATATATATATATATATATATATATATATATATATATATGTGTGTGTGTGTGTGTGTATGTATGTGTATATATATTTACTCAAAATTAATCCTATTTATTTATATATTCTGAACTTGTTTCATATTTTTTTCTTTATATAAATGTAATTGAATTATATGTATGTAAAAGACCTAAAACCCTAATCATAAAGATCTAGACCTAAAATATGTATATTTGTGTATCCATTTGTATATACATGTATATATGTATTATATGTGTATGTGTATGTGTGTATATATGGTATGCACATGTAAAACCCCTAAAACCCGAATCGTAAAGACCTAGACCTGAAACATGTATATACGTGTATGCATGTGTATATATATGTGTATGTATATATGTATGTTTGTGTGTGTATATATATATATATATATATATATATATATATATATATATATATATATATATATATATATATATATATGTGTGTGTGTGTGTGTGTGTGTCTGTGTGTGTGTAAGTATATGTGTATGTATGAGTAAATAACCTAGAAACCCTAGTCCTAATTTTATATATTTGACGTAAAAAACATTAAAATTCTAATTTTATATATTTAATTATATATTTTTCATTAAAACACTAGCTATTTTCATATTTATTTATCTATATTGAAATCGTATGTGTGTGTGTATGTGTGTGCATGTGTATATGTATGTGTGTGTGTGAATGTATGCATGTGTATATGTGTATGTGTGTGTATGTATGCATGTGTGTATGTGTGTGTATGTATGTGTGTGTATATTTGAGTGTATGTATGCATGTGTGTATATGCACGTGTGTATGCATTCATGTGTGTATGTATGTTTGTGTGTGTGTGTGTGTTCATGCATGTGTGTATGTATGTGTGTGTATGTAGGCATGTGTGTGTATGCATGCATGTGTGTATATGTGTGTGTATGTATGCATGCATGTGTGTATATGTGTGTATGTATGCATGTGTGTGTATGCGTTCATGTCTGTATGTATGTGTGTGTGCATGCATGTGTGATTGTATGTGTGTGTGTATGTAGGCGTGTGTATATGCATGCATGTGTGTATATGTGTGTGTGTATGTATGTATTCATGTGTGTATATGTGTTTATGTATGCATGAGTGTACATGGTTGTGTGTATGTATGCATGTGTGTACGTGTGTGTATGTATGTGTGTGTGTATGTATGCATGTGTGAATATGTGTATGTGTATGTATGTATGCATGTGTGTGTATGTATGCATGTGTGTGTATGCATGCATGTGTGTATATCTATGTGTATGTATGCATGCATGTGTGTATGTATGTGTGTGTGTATGTAGGCTGGTGTGTGTGTATGCATGCATGTGTGTATATGTGTGTGTATGTATATATGCATGTGTGTATATGTGTCTATGTATGCATGTGTGTACATGTGTGTCTATATGTATGCATGTGTGTACATGTGTGTGTATGTATGTGTGTGTGTATATGTATGCATGTGTGTATATGTGTACGTGTGTGTATGTATGCATGTGTGTATATATGTGTATGTATGTTTGTGTGTGTGTGTGTGTGTGTATCATGCATGTGTGTATATATGTGTGTATGTATGCATGCATGTGTGTATATGTGTGTATGTATGTGTGTGTATGCATGTGTGTATATGTGTGTGTGTATGTATGTGTGTATGCATGTGTGTGTGTATGTGTGTGTGTATGCATATGTGTATATGTGTGTGTGTATGTATGTGTGTATATGTGTATGTGTGTGTATGCATGCATGTGTGTATATGTGTGTATGAATGTGTGGATGTGTGTATATACATGTATGTATGCATGTGTGTACATCTGTGTGTGTATGTATGCATGTGTACATGTGTGTGTATATGTATGCATGCTTACATGTGTGTGTGTATGTATGTGTGTGTATGTATGTGTGTGTATGTATGTGTGTGTATGTATGTGTGTGTATGTATGCTCTATCCTCTTATCTCTATCTTCCTCTCTTTCATCTCTCTTTATCTCTATCTCTTTATCTCTCTATCTTTCTCTCTCATCTCTCTCTCTCTTTCTCTCTCTCTTTGTCTCTCTATCTCTTTCTCTCATCTATCTCTCTCTCTTTCTCTCTCTATCAATAGAGAATAAAACAATCACTTACAGGTATGTCCCTCTTTTGGATTATTGTCCTCAAAGCGTAATGATGTTTTCTATCGTGGAATTCCAAAGAATCGACATCAAGAAACTTCTACAAAATCAAAGAGAAGAAAAATTATGAAATATAAAGCATAGAGAAAGACAAAGGCTAAGAGAATGTGCAAGAAAATGTGTGTGTGTTTGTGTATAGAGAGAGAGATCTCTGTGTGCGTGTGTGCACAAGACAATGCAGGTCACAATTCGGTTTGCACGCACAAGTTCGAAAGAAGCACGAAGTTCTTAGTGTAAAACATGCACAAAATGTTGAGTTTTACTCTCAGGTTCCCGGTATGTTTAAAACATGGGCTTGGTATACCCATTGGTATGGGTGTCGGTAATTTCCAATAAAGTTTTGATGCTTATACCGACACTTATACTGAAGCTTATACCAACGGTCACGAGACATCCTGAGGATCGGTTTTAAACACTCATACCGATGGTCATTTGACCTTCAATATGTTTAAGTGGACTTTTCCAATGTTTATATTGACGTTGGGATTGACCATTGGTATAGGCAGCGTCGGTATGTCCCCCATATGTTTTAGTGCGTATAGTAGTGACATCATAATCAAGTATTCTCTCTAGAATTAAAATTTAAGCATCCTTTGCTTACAAAAGAGGATCACCTAAAATAGGACTAAGTGGTAAAGCTCCTTTAAATGATTTTAATAAACTCATGTAAAAAGAATTATGTGTATCCCAATGAGAAGGAATGTCTAGTCTAAAGGCATTCTCATTAAGTTTTTCAATAATACGAAAAGATCCATAATAAGGTGGTGCAATTTTAACCTTAGGATGCTCTGAAATATTTTCCAAACGTCTTTTAATTATTCTTAACCATACAAACCTCTCACAAACACTTAGGCACATGTGGGTTTTCGCAACACATAGAACTAAAGGAATCAAATAAAGATGCAAATGGACATTAAGTGGTAGGTGCAAACAAAGAAACCAAAATTTATTAAGAGGTTCTTGCTCAATGCACATCTTCCTCTTCTTCAGCTTGCAAGTACTTGATAGAGAGTTCAATCAAATTAGTCAATCACAAGGAACATGTTTCTAAAAGATTAGATATTTCCAATTTCGAAGAAGATTTTTAAGTTTTTTGAATTTCAGATGAAGTGATGAAATCCCTCTGACACTGTCAAAGGGGCTACCGGCCCCCTTGGACCCCTAATCAGTGCTGCTTCCCACTTCCCTAAACCCCATAATTGGGGACCTTAATAACTTTGTTTCCTTAAAATATCTTAGATGGTCCAATTGGACCTTCATCCAACATGCAAGATTGGGATTCCATCAATTAGGTAATATAGGATTAGCCTCTCCTCATAATGGGCACCTTAGTGAATTTGTATTAGTACACAAAACCATGAGGGGTAGACATTGGTCATATAATAACACCCCCATCAATGTCTACCAAATGATAAATAAGGTAGTTCTAGGTCACATCTTCATCAATTGAAGATCCCTATTGAGGTTCTCTTTTCCACATGCTTTAGTAAACATATTTGCAAACTTTAGTACGCTATCATACTCAACCTTCATTACTACTATCCACTTGTGGTCTTTGAGTGCTTCATCTAAATTGTGGGTTCTTTTATTGATCCCATAATTGCAACCATAAGAGCCATATTGAGAATATGATGCAAGGATCTTTATTGATATTCAATACTTTTTGATCTAAACAACTCATCTAAAGATGACTCTAGAACATCAACTGGAGGGTTATAATCAAAAAATTGTTGTGACCACTTTGGTAGTGACTTGGCTTATTGGCACAAAGAAATTTGCCTTTTGGTGGAGGAATGTCATTATCTGATATCTCCTCCTCATCAATCTTAACTCTCTATGGGAAGGCATGGCGGCTTATCAAACACCACATCATGAATAAAAAAGACTTCTTTGCTCTGGATCCCAAATTCTATATTCTTTAGAATCTTCACTATATTTTAAGAAGACAGATTTTTTGCTTTTTAATCCTAACTTAGTTCTTATTGACTCAGGTATATGTGCATAACAGAAACTTATGAAAAATCTAAAATGCATAATTGAAGGCTTTCTACTAGAGTACACTTCTTAAGGAGTAATGCCATGTAGTGCCTTTATGTAGCATATATTCAAAATCTACAGAGTTGCATTAATTGCTTCTACCCAAAATGAACTAGGCATATGTTGATCTTTCAAGATGTGATGGGCCGTTTCTACTACAATCCTACTTTTTCTCTCAACAACACTACTATGTTGAGGTTTGTGGGTTGTGGTAAGCTACCTCTTGAGTCCACAAGCATTGCAATAGTTTTTGAATTTCTTCAATAAGATTTATCCTCCTCCATTAGTATGGAACTTCTTTAGTTTTCTAGTTTTTCCATTTTCAACAATCATGTGCCACATTTGAATTTTTTCAAATGCATCAACCTTATTCCAAATAAAATACACCCACATATTTCTACTATAATCATCAAACATCACAAAAAATTCAAGAGATCTTCCTAAAGCAAGACATTTTACTATAAAGATTAGCATGTACCCACTATAACAAGCTTGATCTCGATTGCTTCTATCCTTTGGAAATCCCTTCCTTTGTTGCTTTCCCGTGAGGCAAGCTTCACATGGTTCATGCATATATCAAAATGTAGGTAAATGTGCTAGTAATTTTTTTTCTTGCATCTCTTTAGACTGGAAAATCCAAGATGCCCAAAATGTTCATGTCAAATTTTACTTTTGTCTTTGTCTTCTCTACTAATGAGGGTGCTAGAATCATACAAGTTATCCTTCGACACTCCCTTTCCTATAGTATTATTTATGTCTTACAAACTTTTTACACCATCTTTTTTGAAATGTAGTTCAAGACTACGATCTATTATGGCAAAATCTTATAATAAATGTATGCTTTGTATAGAAACATAAAAACATGAGAGAGTTTTCTCTCAACATCAATGATAGCAACAAAATCTCTTGCACTATGGTGATAATAGAAATATACTTGCAAGTTAAAAAAGTACTCCTATCTACTAATAGCTACCTAAAAACTCTAATACCATGGAAGAAAGTAGTTAGGCAAAAGATTAGAAGAGTAGCAGTAGACAAGATACTAGATATAGTAGAATTTCAAAGGTTTCCTACTAATGACAAATACAAAGATGATGTCCTTGTCCAATCATGTGCTCTCAAGATAGATCTTAAATGGTGATCCAAAAATTTCTAGATAGATAGTTTACAAGGTAGATGTATGCTCACTCAATTTGATGTCTGGTGTAGCAAAAAAATCATGGATATATAGGCTAATGAAGCTTTCTGGCCTTTTGTGGATAGCTACGCATGAGTGGCAGAATTTGGGCTATCACCACTTGTGTAGTCTCCATATGTGGATTAGATCAGTTCAATGGACATAAAAAGTATGAATGACTTATAAGTATAACAAGGAATATTTCATCAAATATTCCCTTTACTATCACGTCGGGGTTACTGCCCTCACACCACCACTATGGGGATGATTGGCCCCCTAGGACCCCTCAATGAGGGGGGACAACTAGCCCCTTGGACTTCCCGAGCTACGGCTTCTCTATGCTTCCCCAAATCCCACATTTGGCAAACTTGGTAACTCTCCTTCCTTACAATACATTAGATGGTAGAATTTGACCTCCATCAAACATGCGAGTTGAGATTCCCATTAATTGGGCGATCCACAATTTCCTTCTCCCCATACTGGTGGTCTTACAAAATGTACATTAGTACATACAATCCTAGGGGCAGGCATTGTTCATATACCAATATCTAGTGTTAGCATAAATGTGTAGGTAAGTAATTCTGTATGTATGTATGTATGTATGTATGTATGTATGTATGTATGTATGTATGTATATATGCATGCATGCAGGTGTGTATGTATTTATGTATGTATTTATGTATGTATTTACGTATGTATGTATGTATGTATGCATGTATGTATGTATGTTCACATGTATGCAAGTAGCTAGTACATATGTACGTAAATGTTTAAGTAAGTTTATATCTATGTACATACGTATGTATGTATGCTTGTATGCATGCATGTATGTGTGTATGTATGTATGTATGTACATACGTATGTATGTATGTATGTATGTGTGTATGTATGTATGTATGTTTGTATGCATGTGTGTAGTATGTATGCATGTATGTAGTTATAAATGAATGTATGTATGTATGTATGTATGTATGTATGTATTTATGTATGTATGTATGCATGTATTTATGTATGTATAGTATGTATGTATGTATGTATGTATATATGTACATATGTATGTATGTATGTCGCATGTATATGTGTATGTATGTAGTATGTACATGTGCATGTATGTGTTTATATATGTATATAATCTTGCATATAAAGCCATCTCGGCAGAAAGATATTGGTAGTGTTTCCCCTAGAGTAAGGATCTTAGCAAAATTAGGAATAATGCTCGTAGATCATAAGAAAAGAAGGCTCGTATGCCATAACTACAGAAGTCTTGCAAGCCATAACGTATGAAAATACTTTCCACATATCCTTAGGTCTAGATGGCATTTTCATAGGTCGAGATGGCATTTTTCTAAGGTTCTAAAGTCTTTAAAATCTTTTGGTACTCAATTGGCCCTTCTTCTTCTTGAAATTTGAAAGGAGATTCTTGATCAAGGTCTTGATCCCTTAATCAATGAAGGGGCGCTTAAGACTTTTCATAACAAGGGGGAACGGATATTAATATTAAATCGATTCCAATTAGTTGTATTAATGTTTCTATATAAGGTTTTTGCCAAAACATTTGTTATCCATGTGAGTGATTCTGTGGATACTATTATGAGAAAATAGAAAAAAGTTCTTAATGCAATTGTTTCCCATTCGGAAGATATTGAGGAGGCCAATAATGACAATCAAGGATTTGGTTTTCAAAATGCTTATTCTGATAAAGATTATGACTGCTTAGAATGGGATTTCATCTTACACACCTTACATATGTTGGTTTTAGAAAACACTTTCAAAACTATCTGTAGAGGAGGTACTAGGGTACCCACTTCAACAAGAGTAGGCAATATGCACATCTAGTACTTCGCCTACTCAAGGGAGGTTCTCCTTAGGGAAGTATACCCTTTAACTTTCCTGTGATCAGGCACGATTGCAATAGATACACTATTTTGTAGATACTCAGCAAGAAGATTAATGAAAAATGACCATATTGAAGGACGAAACCATTTCTTAGTTTGAACAGATCATTACAATATAGGCAAAAGAAATGCTCTAAAAGTTGATGCTCTGGGCTAACATGCCATTCCAGAACTGAACAATATCAATACAAGAGATCCGTCCAATACAATGAACACAACTAGATGAAGACTTGCACTGATCAATACAAAGATATGAAAACCCACTCTAAGGACATACCAGTAACTCACCCCGAATGACAAAATCAAGCCACTCCTTCACACTATAGTGCTATTAGCCCTCCACTAGGAAGCCCACACTCTGTATCCTCAACACAAAGTGACTTCCAATAGTAGGCTTATAGCCACAAGGTGCAAGGAGAAGACTAGAAGAAATGCCAGAGATAAGATACATATATCCAATGAGTACTAGTCCATTGCTTTTATAGGCTTCAATAGGTCAAGAGGGTCTTGCGGATTTCCCACGTTCACTGAATATGCACCAGTTGATTGCCCCAAAATTTGAGGGGTAGATCAATTATGGTTCTCGCCACCAGCTTTAAATTTGATCTTCAAAAATATATACTCATGGCTCTGTCATCATGAATGTTGGCGGCAACATCTATTTACTTTCTAGCAAAAAAAAAGAAACTCCAAACCCCTCATAAGTGAGAATTCATAATTGTTTGTAGATTGAAGACCAAAAGGCACTTAAAAAAAAACGCTTGATATACAATAATTTATCACACAGTTTTTATAGCCGCAATCTACTCCTCCCCCCTTGCAGAAAGAACCGTAACCATCACATCTTTCCCATCTGCAAAAACTTCCTTGAGCTAAGACACGAGTCTCATCAGTTGGAAGGCAAAGCTCATCCTTTGTATCACCACTGGCAGTAAGAAGACTCACAAATCCATCTTCAGAAATATCGATCAGCTGATATTCAACGTGTGTGACTTCAGGAACATCACAATTGTGAGATGATGGAACAATATCTTCCCACTTCTTCCCATTAAAGATATTAATGGCGACAAAGTGACACTAAGCATGACCATGCTCAGAGGGGTTGGAGGGAGGACGTGGGCAGGGGTTCGAGGGAGGAGGTGGGCCGGTGGAGTGGAGGTGTTGGGTGGGGGTAGAAGGGAGCAGCTGGTTCGGTGGAGTGGAGGTGGTGGACAGGGGTTAGAAGGAGGAGGTGGGCGGGGGTTGGAGGGAGGAGGTGGGCGCTGGTTGGAGGAAGGAGGAGGGGGGGGGGTTGGAGGGAGGAGGTGGGCAGTTGAAGTGGAGGTGGTGGTTGAAGGGAGGAGGTGGGTGGGGGTTGGAGGGAGGAGGTGGGTGGGGGTTGGAGGGAGGAGGTGAGTGGGGGTTGGAGGGAGGCCATGGGCGGGGGTTGAAGGGAAGAGGTGGTGGGTGGGGTTTGGAGGGAGGATATGGGTGGGTGGAGTGTAGGTGGTGGGTGGGGGTAGGAGGGAGGAGGTGGGTGGAGGTACGAGGGAGGAGGTGGGCGGGGGTTGGAGGGAGGAGGTGGGCGGGTGGAGTGGAGGTGGTGGGCGGGGGTGGGAGGGAGGAGGTGGATGGGGGTAAGAGGGACAAGGTGGGTGGGGGTTGGAGGGAGGTGTGGGGGGGAGGGGTTGCAGGGAGGAGGTGGGCGGTTGGAGTGGGGGGCCAAGGGTGGGTGGAGTGGAGGTAGTGGGCAGGGGTAGGAGGGAGGAGGTGGCCGTGGGTAGGAGAGAGAGAGAGAGAGAGAGAGGGAGGACGGGGGGACTAGGCAGGGGAGCTATGGGACTAGGTGGGGGAAGTGGGGGGGCTGCGGTGTCGGGAAGAAGGAGGTGGTGGCGGGAAGCCGGCACGTGGGGTTGGATCACGCCCCTCTCTGGTGCGCCGTTCCCGCTGTCCTACGAGTGGCGTCTGCGCGCTGGGCGCCTCGCCTCTACTCTCTGGAGCGTGCGTGATCCTCGTACGCGTGGGCCCCTTGCCCTCAGAAATGTCGAGACGTGCGTGCGTACACAACCGTAGGCGTCGAGAAAGAGACAAATCAGATACAACACTGATTCTCAAAATCACTGGGTCGGCGTATATACAAACTCGATGATACAATAAAATCCGAATGATACAGTGATGCCCGCTACAGTGCGGGTCTGTGATACAAAAATCGGCTACAGTGCAGAATAGATAAATACAAATAAATGCCGCCGCTACAGTGCGGATCGGCTGGATATGATGTAGGCCTCCCGCTACAGTGCAGGAGGTCACCCTCGATCTTTGTCTTCTGGTCCTTGCGATTTAATCTTTCCTTCACTTTTCTTCGATCCAAGCTTTTCTTCTGGTCGTCACTTTGTAGCTCTTTACTTCAAAATTCACAATAATCTCTGATCACGCAGTAACCTGGAGAAGCGTTCCACATAAGAAACCCACAGGGAGAACAAATGAAGCTTGGGCCCCTATTTATAGGCCCCTCCCTAGGACTTCCTTCTAGAACGTTCCCACCTCCTCAATGAACTTTCTATTTATTTATTTTTTTTTTTTTTTTGCGTACCTTTAATTTTTTCTTAGACTATGGTTTTGATTTCACACTAGATATTCACAATTTAATGGGTTCTTAAGGTTTGGTCCACAAAACCCACCATTTCCAAGGGTCCAACCTAAAGTTTTTGATCGGTAAAAGTAAGAGTTTGCTCACAATTATCTCAAACTCGCCAATTCAAGAATTTATTTACAGTTCGGACCTAAACTCCAAGGGTTTCCAAGGGTTCGAGTTCATTTTTCATGGGGTAAACCCTCACTTTCAATCAGATTCAAAGAGTCAAACTTGGGTTTTCATGGGTCAAATGTCTGTTGTTTATATACACGAGTCTAACACACATCTCAAACTTGTTTTCACATCACACAATCAATCAATTCTGCCAAATTATGCATGAAATATACCCCTCTTTTAGCCAAACCATCACACAAAACTCAGAAAATAACGAACTTTGAAAAAAAAAACTAGTGCACACTCCCTGCGGGATTTCATCCCAACAGCGGGACCAGGCGGGGGGTGTGGGACTAGGTTGGGGGGAGTGGGGGAGGGGGGGCACTAGGGGTGGGGGGCTGTGGGACTAGGCGGGTGGAGTGGGGGGCGCTATGGGTGGGGGGGTGTGTGGGACTAAGCAGGGGGAGTGGGGGGGCGCTACGGGTGGGGGGGCCGTGGGACTAGGCAGGGAGTGGGGAGGCATGGTGGGGAAGGGAGACAAAGAGAGAGAGAGAGAGAGAGAGAGAGAGAGAGAGAGGTGGTGCATTGGCTGGAGACCACACTACAGACCCCCACATCAAGTCTTTGCACCGTCTCGATGCAACTCCTCCTTTATTTGCTTATTTAAATAAGAGCAAAATAAACTGCAAACACTGAAGGAAATACGGTATGTATAGTGAATGGATTTCTTTTATCTTGAATTAATTCAGGTAATTCTTCACCCTACAGATATTGACCAGGGGTATCCTCTTACCCTGCAAATCCTCTAGATGTTGTCACATGGAGTATCATTCATTGTTAGAAGTAAGAGTTGTGAAACCCCTCTTATATTTGTTGAGTAAGATACTCACATGAGTGCCAAGTGGCAATCATATGAGAGAGTTTGATTATTATTCTTTTGGGTAATTGACGAGAAAGGGATATACCATGCAGTTGGGTCGATTAGAGGCATCATCCGTCTTCGTGTATGCTCTAGTATTGTCAGACGATGAATGACCTTCCTCAGCCTCGGACAACGTGTGGAGATCTATTCAAAATGGGGGCAGTCATCGAGAGATCATCATGGCATTGGTATTACAGCCAGGCAGCACACAAACACAACCAACCCAAGAACACCCGCAAACGGACCAACCCAAGAACGCCCGCGAATGGATCTTCCCAATGAGCTCAGTGAGGGAGGTGCAGGCCAGCCTCTCCCTCTTTCCACCCTCTTGGATGTGGGAATGAAGAGAATATTCCTCAATATATAGTATGAGCTCTATGCGTGAAGCCTTCTATGTGGGATAAGTCTAGGAATTATGTAGCTGCTATGAATTTGTTTGGAGAAGGAGAAAGGTAAAAGAATCCACTAAAATCGAGTTTTTTCCTCCAAAGTTGAGGGGAGGAAAACAAGCTATGGTTCAAGTTTTGGGAAAAGAAATGATATATGCATGTATTATGGGCTGTGGACAAGGGCCATGGGTCATGGGTTTTTCTTAAAAAGCTTCAGTTCCTTAGTTTCGAGCTTCTCAAAGTCACCCTTCCATGAAGATTAGCTTTTCCACTTCCTACTCGTGACATACCCGGATTCTCCGCACCCTAGCTTGCTCATACGATATCCAATTTCAAAAATCTTGGTCACGTTACGAAGCTAGACTCCTAAGCTTTGCTTACAAATCATTCATGTTGGATTTGGATGAGATATGGTCAAGCCAAAATCTCTCTGCAGCACTTCAACATATACTAGGCGACCACATTCGAGCCTAGTTTTTCATCATCCGGTGTCCAAATTCACTTTTTTCACTTGGGATATCTTTATATCTTTGAAGTACAGGTGGTGGGCTACATTTCTTGGACTAGTGAGGACTATCAAATCTCAAAAGTTGTTCAGTTTCTCTTAGTTTTCCTGGTTGGGGCTATTGCTACATGGTTTTGGCATTGTTCTTGTTGGTTTTTGGCGATTAGAACCTCCCCAGACCAACCAGACATTTCCAAATTTTGTTTGGGCCTAGTGAGGATTTAAAATGAGTGACCTAAAGCTTCAAGAATCACTTGGATTCTGCTTCCGTAGCTTCATTTTGTACCAGGAAAGTGCTATTGTGACATATTTCTCTTCATCTTGCATATTTAAGCCTTACTTCCATTCATTTTCACATATTCTAGCTAGAAAGTCGGGGAAGGGAAGTAAAACATGGAATCTAAAGGGAAACAAGTAGTTGAACATACTTCTCCATCTAAAGAGCAACTAGAGGATTCTGATTCTAGAATGGAAGAAGTCGAATTGGGGTAGAAAGTAGAGGAAAACTTAGAAGAGAAAGAGTCTCAACAAGAAGAATATGCATATGAGGAAGTTTTAGATGTGTTTGTCACTCATGATCAATTTGTGAACTTGAAAAAGCAAACCCTTAAATTAGAGAGAGATCTTGGTAGCATCATATCTCTCATACAACAACTAAAGTCTCAAATGATCTCACTTGAGACTAGTGTTACCTCATTCCTATCTAGGAACGAAAGAGAAACCCCTTCTATTCCTCTACAGATTACTAGGAAAGATACTTATCTTTCTAATAAGAACAAAGGAGAGAGCTCTAGGGAAGCTTCCCTCCTGAAAGACTTGAAGCCACCTACCTTTACAGGGGATGATTGAGACAAGAACAAGGATGCAATCTATACTTTTTTTACAAAAGTGGCATGATTTGCATCAATTGAAGGGCACCCCACCAAAGTACCGTGTGCTAGAGGCGAGTCTCTCGCTCGGCCCACATCCTTACAAGTGGTGGATGAGTCTTAAGGAGGGGAGCTCTATCCCTATTGATTGGAATGAGTTTGAGAGTCTTTTTCTAAAAGAGTTTCTTCTTGAGAATGAGGAGGAGAGGAATTGGGATGAGTGGGATAGGATTACCGAGAGAGGTAGGCGTCTTACGGTCTACTTATCGCACTATAGAGAGATCATTTTGAAACTTAATGGCTTTGATGATTTTCAGAAGACTAGAGGGTTTGTTAGGGGCTTAGATAAAGCCATAAAGAGGGAAGTAAGAAGGAATGCACCTAAGACGTTTGAGGACGTGATCAAGTATGCACAGATCTTTGAGGACCATAACCGTCCTCAATATACTCCTATGAAGACGGATAAGCACCTCAAGCCTCTTAGTGTGACTAAATTCAAGAAAAAGTTGCCTTTTGGGAAAAACAAGCTTTTTATTAGAAAGCCAAAGATCATAAGGGCCTAGGTTATCTACAAATCAATTTGAAAGGGCCAAAAGAGAGAACTTGTGCTTTAGGTGTTTGTCTCCTAGCCATTCATAGTGGAACTACCCACTCAAGAAGGGGGAATAAAAGAAGAAGGGATGAGAGACTAGTATGGTCCCTGAATAGGGCAAAAAGGCGGACCACTTAGTGCAGACCCTTCCTATTCATGGCAGCTCTAGTTGTAAGGGAGTGGAGGTGATGCACGAGGATATTCAGCACACATGTTGTTTGACTCGGTCATTGTGGCCACCGCAGTTTGGACCACATGACCTAGTTAAACTCTGTGGTAGTGTGTATGGGACCAGAGTGCGGGTCATGATAGATGACTTTGCCACTCATAACTTTATAAATTATGCTCTGGTCAAGAAATTAAAGATTCTCCAACAGCCTAGTGCACATAAATGCATAGTATCTTTGATGCAAGGGTAAGATAAGAGGATATGGGATACTATGGTATCCAATTTGGAAGTCAAGATGCAGGAGTATATAGATTATATGGACTTCCAAATTATGAATATGGAGAGGACAGACCTAGTCTTAAGAAGAGAGTGGATATGGGGGTTGGGAGACACACTTAAACGCAGCTATCAAAACAACACACTTGAATTTGAAAAGAATGGAAGTAAAGTTTGTATTCAAGGAGAGAGAGATGTACCTAGTGCACCTCTCATTTCATCATTAGAGTTGTATTGTCTTTGTTATTCTCAGCATGTACAGGAGATGTTTTTATTGTATAGTCATGATATGGAGCATTGTATAGAAAGCTCATCTTATGTATATTTGCATGCTAGGAATGTAAATATGGACACGACTTTCTACTATTCTTTTTTGCAAGAGTGTGTGGTTAAAAGTTTTAAGGATCTTATGTTTGAGTATATAGATGTTTTTCCCACTGACTTACCTAGAGGGCTACCACGTGAGAGAGGGGACATTGACCATGCCATTGAGGTTGTTACTAACACTAACCCTATTTGAAGGCCAGCTTATAGGCTTAGTGTTTCTCAGCATGAGGAGTTTGAGAAGCAATTGCAGGATTATTTAGAGAAGGGCTTCATTAAGTCTAGTAACTCACATTGGGCATCGCCAATGCTCCTACTTAAAAAGAAAGATGGCTCTATGAGACTATGTATAGACTATAGAGCACTTAATAAGGTAACTATAAAAATTAGATTTCCAATGCCTAGAGTGGAAGATCTATTTCATCAGTTACATTAAGCTAAGTATTTTACTAAGCTTGACCTTAGATCAGGATATCATCAAATTAGGATTAAGGCGGAGGATGTCCCTAAAACTGCTTTTAGGACTAGATATGGACATTATGCATTTTTGGTGATGCCTTTTGGTCTCACCAATGCTCCTGCCACTTTCATGAAGCTCATGAATAGTGTTTTACAGCCTTATCTAGGACACTTTTTAGTAGAATTTTTGGATGAAATTCTGATCTATAGTGCATCAGAAGAGGAGCACTTGGGACACGTAAGAAAGGTATTTCAAGTGCTAAGGGAAAATTCACTCTTTGCTAAGGAGTCAAAGTGTGAATTTTTCAAAACAGAGGTTAGATACCTTGGGCATATAGTCTCCTAGGATGGAATCCAGATGGATCCTGAAAAAATAAGGGCTATTATGGAATGGCCACATCTAAGGAACTTTGGAGAGCTATAGATCTTCCTAGGTTTATCAGGTTTCTATCAAAGACTAATTAAGAATTATGCCAAAAATGTTTGTTCCGATGACTAAATAACTTAAAGGGAAAGGGAAAGCCTTTCATTGGGGAGACAAATAGAAGCAAAGTATATAGAAATTGAAAGTAGCAATTGCTACAACTCCGCTTTTACATATAGCACATCACAACAAACCATTTGGGTTGAGACTGATGCGAGTGATTTTACTATAGCAGTAGTTTTAGTTCACGATGGTCGATTAATAGCTTTTGAGAGTAAGAAACTAGAATTGGCTCAAAAGAATTACTCCATTTATGAGAAGGAGTTGTATGCAATTGTCCATGCTTTGAAGAAGTGGTGTCATTATTTATATGGTGCCAAAGTTATGATAGTGTTTGATCTGCAAGAGAGCATCAAGTGGCTCTCTAATAAAACAGAGCTTAAAGGTCATAAGGCCCAACGGGCAGAGACCCTTTAGGAGTTTGATTATGAGCTTAGGTATAGGAAGGGAAAGTTTAATGTAGTGGTTGATTCACTTAGCCGCATGCCTATGCTCAATGGACAAAGTTTTACTCAGATCACTAGTGAGCTACTTGAGTCCATTAGAGGGAAATGTAGGCTTCATCCTACATATTCTAGGATTTGGGAAGCCATAGAGAATGGAGATCGTGATATACGGGCTCCCAGTGAGGATGGAGTATCGACAGGTACTCAAGAAGGATTTAAGTGGAAGAACTACAGTGTCCATGATGGATATCTGTTAGATAAAGGTAAGGTGTGTGTCCCTAGAGATATTGAGATGAGACGACATATTTTGTATGATTATCATGACACACCTAGTGTAGGACACCCAATAGTCAACAAGAATTTTGATCTTGTTAAGAGGAAGTTTTATTGGCCCAGACTTCATGAGGACGTCCTTGAATATGTGCTTAAGTGCATTAAATGCCAGGTCAACAAAGCTGAGAGATTGAGGATTTGAGGACTACTCCACCCATTGGATATTCATAATGGGAAGTGGGAGAGTATATCCATGGACTTTATAGTCGGATTACCTAAGACACAGAGAGGGCACGACTCGGTTTGGGTAATTGTGGATAGGTTAACCAAAATGGCTAGGTTTATTCGGACATGTACTATAGTGAAGACATCGGGATAGGAAGTTTACTAGCCACTTTTGGAGAGGGTCTTCAAAAGGTTTGATACGAAACTTAGCATGATTACGGCCGAGCATCCACAGTCGGATGGGCAAACACAGAGGGTTAACCAAATCCTATAGGATATGCATCGAGCATATGTGAATGAAAGGAAAACTAATTGGGAAGAGTACTTACCTATAGTAGAGTTTGCATATAATATTGCCAAGCACTCTTCCACTAGGCATACTCCATTTATGCTTATGTATGGGTTTCAGCCAAGAGCTCCTTATGTAGTACACTTGTAGAATGAGAAAGTTCAAGTAGCAAAGGACTTCTTGGAAGAGATGAACGATATTCTTACGCTTGCTAAGGATAGCATTAGAAGAACTCAGGATAGAGCTTAGAGCCTATGCTGACCCTCAAAGGAGAGATATCAACTTTGAGGTAGTAGAGCAGGTCTATCTTAGAGTTCCATCTAGATCTGAAACCATAAAGACACGACCATCCAAAACTATCTCCTAGCTATTGTGGACCTTTCCAAATACTTAAGAGAATAGGAAAGATGGCTTACCAGCTCCAACTTCCAGAGAATAGTCAAATTCATCTAGTTTTTCATGTTAGCCGGCTTAAGAAAAGGCTGGATGAATTTGACAACCACATTCTAGACAGTGAGGTAGTAGAGCCTATTTCTGTTCAATCTATTCCACATGAGCCTGAGTGCATACTATGCACTCGAGAGAGACGGATGAGAAGTCACTTGTATAAAGAGTGTCTAGTAAAGTGAAAAGATAGTTAAGATAGTGCCACATGGGAGCGGGTTAGCACCCTTCAGAGACAATTTCCTAGCTTTAAATTATCTTCCCAAGGGTCTTCTGAAGGGGAAGGATACAGGGAAACAACAGAGAGATATGATCATGTATTACTATACATGGGGATATAGTGGGAGTGGTATTTCTATTATTTCTCTCTCTCTCTCTCTATCACACCTTCTAATACCATTTCAGAGAGCGAAAATGGAATTAAGGGGAAGGAAATGTCACATGGAGTATCATTCATTGTTAGGAGTAAGAGGTGTGAAACCCCTCTTATACTTGTTCAGTAAGATACTAACATGAGTGGCAAGTGGCACTCATATGAGAGAGTTTGAGTATTACTCTTTTGGGTAATTGATGAGAAAGAGATATACCACACAACTGGGTAGATTAGAGGCATCATCGGTCTCCATGTATGCTTTGGTATTGTTAGACGGAAAACGGCCTTCCTCAGCCTCAGACAGAATGTAGAGATATATTCAAAATGGGGTAGTCATCGGGAGATCATCATGGCAGATGCAGTGCTCCGTGTGGTAATACCTTTATCACCCTGTATGGTCCTATCCATTTGGGTGCCAATTTGGTTGAAACTATTAGGATTTGATGCAGCAAAACCAAGGATGCTTCCTGTACTTCATTAGACTTAAGATACCTGTCGTGCAATCTTTTGCACTCTTCTTGTGTTACCTAAAGCTTTTGCATTGCTCCTTCTCTGTATTCTTCTAATGCCACTAGTCTCCTAATGAGAGATTCAATTCCAATGGTTCTGGCTCCAATTTATCTTTCGATAATAAATTTGAATGGTTTCAATGCCTCTTTTCCACATACTAAGCGAAATGGACTCTCGCCAGTGGTTCCTCTTCTTGTAGTTCTAAAAGCCCAAATTGCACTGATCAACGCTTCTGGCCAAAAGTTTTGATGATCAAAAGATAATGTGTGCAGCAACCCAATCAAAATCTTATTAGATCTTTCTGCTTGGCCATTTGCCCTTGGATAGTAGGCACAATACTTTTTATGAAAAACCTTGTACTTGTCAAATATAAATTGGAGGAATGGATTTACAAAATGTGTGCCCCTATCACTAGTGATTTCTAGTGGGAAACCAAATCTTGAGAAAATACGTTTATACAAAAAGTTAGCTAGTGTTAAGGTCGTGCAGTCCACGGTAGCTTTAGCTTTTATCCATTTAGTTGCATAACATGTGGCCATCAGCTAATTGGTCCTATAAAATCAAGACCCCATCGCTCGAATGGGAGCCATCCTGTAGATATGACTAATGGTTGGAAACTCAATCTTGTTGGCCTAGGAGCACATCTCTAGCAAATGTCACATTCTTTAGCAAATTTGATCACATCCCGGTAGATATGAGGCCACCATAGTCCTTTATGGATGATTTTGTGCGCGAAATCCTCCCCCTTTAGATGTCCTTCACTATGTGTTGTCTCAAGCAAAAGGTTTACCTCCTCTCGATAAACACACTTTATTAAAATACCATCCTGACAATATCTATATAAAGTCCCATTTATAAGTGAGTACACTTTGGTTTTAAGGAGTAATCATCTCTTTTCTATAGGTGTTAAGTGTTCTCAGAGTTTCCTAGTAGTGAGAAAATGGAGAATTCAATCATACCAATCAGCGAGAGTTGCTACTAGGAAGAGATTACTATCCACCAGTTCATCGTTCATACCTATTTCCTTCTTGCTCATTGCGATCGGCTGGATACTTGATCCGCCATGTAGTGCTCTCTTCTTGGCTTAATATGAATATCAAAATTGAATTGTTGAAACAGGAGTAACCATCGCCAAACCCTTCGAGCCACTCTAGGCTTGTTTATCAAGTACTTCAAGGGATGATGGTCAGATATGACTATAAATTGTACATCAAAAAGATAATGCCAAAACTTTTGAAGAGCAAATACAATAGCCAAACCTTCCCTTTTGATCGTACTTTAGTTCCTTTCTCCCTTGATAAGTAGCCTTCTGGCATAGGAGATAGGTCTATCAAGCTTGTGTGATGATGGTTAATCCAAAACTGCACCAACACCATGAAGACTGGCATCTATATGCACATGAAACTCCAATGAATAGTTAGGAACACTTAAAAGTCGAGTGATACATAGCCTCAATTTTAGTTCACAAAATGCTTTCTCAGCTTCAGGATTCCATGAGAAGGGGACCTTTTTACTGCTAAGCCTTGACAAGGGCTTAGCTATTTTTGAATAAATTTGTATAAATCTTCTATGGTATCCTCGATGGCCCAAAAAACTTTGCACTTCCTTTGGGTTTTGTGGAATAGGCATGGAAAGGATAGTAGTAACCTTTGTTGGGTCAACCATTATCCCTTCAGCAGATACTATGTGACCAAGAAGAGTGCCTTTAGTGACCAAAAAGTGACATTTAGCAGGATTTAACTTCAAACCTGTTGTGAGACATTGCTCAAAGATTTCTTTTAGATTTTCCAAATGATCATGGAAATCATGAACTGCTCCTCTTCTATCTGTAGCTGAAAACACTGAGAAGTCATCCGTGAAAATGCACAGAAACATTGTTTACCACTTGCCCAATATCAAATACATTGTTCTATTAAATGAAGCTGGTGCATATTTCAAGCCAAAATCCATGCACGTATAGACATAAGTGCCCCATGCAATAACAAAGGTTGTTTTGTCCCTATCATCAGGATGGATCACTATCTGATTGTAGCCACTAAAACCATCCAGGAAGCTATACAAGGTGTGTTCGGCTACTTCCTCAAGTACTTGTTCTATGAAGGGCTAAAGAAATCGATCTTGAACAGTTACCTTATTGAAGTCAGGAAAATCAACACAGACTCTTATTTTTCCACTATTTTTCTTGGGTACAATTACCATAGAGGAAAGCCACCTATAATGTTCTACTGAAACAATTATACGTGCTTCTTCTAGTTTTGTAATTTCCAACTTTATTGCCTCTGCATACTTTGGATTGAATCGATACGACCTACTTCTTGCAGGCGCAACTCCCTCAACTAAGGGTATTCGGTGTAATCGAAGCTCCTTTGGTATCCCTATTAGATCTTTCTAGGACCATGCGAAGACATTTTTATAAGAAAAAAGTAAAGACGTTACCTTCTGCATTAAAGGGGGATAATGCCATAACCAAAGAGGCCAAGTGGACAACTTGAGGGTTCTCCTCATCCCCTAGATTTACTTCTTGAACAAGTGTTTCACGACTTGTCTTACTTGAGAAATCATCCCCACTATATGTAGGAGTGGAATTTTTCTTGTACTCTGCAATATGTTCTCTGGTCCATCCTTGAGGTATATCCAAAAAGGGGAGATCTTCTCTGCATTCAAGCTCATAACTTTCCTCCCCTTATACTTCTATATTTTTTGCCCCTTCAATGTTTGTATTCAAGTGCAAGCTCTCATTCTCTAACATCTTATGAATTTCATGGCCTTTTTCTAGAGTTCCTTCATCTGCAACTTCTTCCTCTATTTCATTGATTTCCACTATGCAACACTCTACACTTTCCATCATACAATTCAAGAATGTATCTTCTTCTTGAAGTAAAGAGGGCATTACCTGAGCATCCACAGTATACCGAGTAGCTTTCCCTGAGTCGAATCCTTCTTCCAAATGTAGTTGCAGTTGGCTATTGGTGTTTGTTGAAATCCACAATTTGTTATTTCCCCAATCTTGCAAAGCTTTTTCTTGCATTAGCCAACACCTTCCTAGGAGTAAAGGGTAAGAAGTCTCTTGCGGAAGTGCAATAGCAACAAAATACAGAACAAAGTGACAACCCTGTACTATCATCATTACCTTTTCAATAATGCCAAGTGGTGCAACCCGATGTTGATCTGCTAGTGTAATTGTGAATGGTGTCATCTTGGCGGGGTTCAAATTTAGTTTCCTCTATGAAATTTGGCATCAAATTGATGCCACAGCCTCCATCTATGATCACACCTGTGAGAGCTTCATCCTTTATAAAAACAAATAATCTTCAGCTTTGGTAGTCAGCCAAGGGTGCAGGGGGAAAATCAACCATGAAATCATCTATGCTAGGTGGTTGGCTCAAGTGAGCAGAGTGTATAATCTTTAATAAGTCAGTCCTTATTTTTGAACCCATATTTATGAGTTCGTACAGACTAACCTTCTGATGAATACCTTTCAAGATGTGCTCAATGTTTACCACATGTGTGTTTTCTTGCAGACTTGTTGGTTGGTCCCTTAGTGAAGTAGCCATCCTTTCATAAGCTCCTTCAATATCTGCTTGGTCCTTCCACCCAACCTTATTTTCCTCCTCCCCATCCTGGAGTCCTTGTTGTTCCTCTCTACAGGTTGCTACCGGTTGTCTGGCTCTAGTCATTATGGGGATTGAAGAAGATGAAACAACATAAGACTGAGTGGTCATACCTTTACTAGTGGGGAGACTGCAATCATGTGAATTGGAGCAGGGTGACTTCTTGGGAAATCTTTGGTATAGTGATCCTTAGCCTCTAGACAATGCTGACAAGGAGGTGCATCTTCTAGAAGGGAGCACCTATTTTGCATATGGCCATACTCACCACATCAATAACACATCAATGGCCTGTTATATATAGGCCTCGTTGGACGATTCTCCTCTCTATTAGGTGCATTTGAAGTACTAGCATAATATGAATCGAGAGCTTGAGGGTTACCTTGTTGTTGTGCACCCTTGAGGTAGTAATAGTCTCTAGCTTCATGGCCATCTTTTCCACAAAAGTGATGACTTACCCTGTTAGGACAATTAGCATTGGAATGTCAACTATTGTTACATATTGTACACCAAATCTGCCTTCTTATATCCTGAGTGGTCCGCAAATCTTCTAATTTGTGATGAATTTGGGCTACTTCATCATCAGTGCAATGAGACGACGGTGGCAAGACCTTCTCTTCTTGGTGATTTTGCTGCATTCTCAATGCCTCTAATTCTTTCCTCAGTTGCCCAATAGGGTCTAGTTATGTTGCATAATTTGATTGGGTGTTGAAAATGTTGCCTAGCTTCTTCAATGCACGATGCCACTGCAACAAAATCATTAAGGGTTGCATCCAATCTAAGAGATTCACGTAGCTTCTACTGACATGACCTGAGCTAAGCGTTTTCTCTACATTTTTTAACCAAGAAATCACCTGGAGCATGTGGCAGACGTGCAACAAGTGCTTTTGTCCTAGTATGAAGTTCGTGAAAGGATTCACCTAATCTTAGCCTTAGGTTCTCTAGATGATCTAGAGCTCTTTTCGAGGAGTCACTTGGTCAAAATGTCTATGAGAACGCCATCTTCAGAGCCTCTCATGTAGCAAAATTGCCATCTTCAACAAGAGCAGGCAACATGCACTTCTAGTACTTCACCTACTCAAGGGAGGTTCTCCTTAGGGAAGTATACCCTTTAATGTTCCGTGAGCAGGCACAATTGCAATAGATACATTGTTTTGTAGATACTCTGAGAGAAAATTAATGACAAGTAACTATAGTGAAGGACAAAACCACTCCTTAGTTCGAACAGATGATTACAATATAGGCAAAAGAAATACTCTAAAAGTTGATGCTCTAGGCTAACATGCCATTCTAGAACTGAACAAAATCAATACAAGAGATACATTGAACACAACTAGATGAAGACTTGGACTAATCACTACAAAGATATGAAAACTTGCTCTAAGGAAATACCACTCACTCACACCGAATGAAAAAATCAAATCACTCCTTCACACTATAGTGCTATTAGCCCTCCACTGGGAAGCCCACACTCTGTATCCTCACCATAGAGTGGCTTCCAATAGTAGGCTTGTAGCCACAAGGTGCAAAGAGAAGAACGAAAGAAATGCCGGAGATAAGATACGTATATTCAATGAGTACTAGTCCATTTCTTTTATAGGCTTCAACAGGCCAAGAGGGTCTTGCCGAGATTTCCCATGCTCATTGAATATGCACCGGTTGATTGCCCCAAAATTTGAGGGTAAGGTCAATTATGGTTCTGGCCACTAGCTTTAAATTTGATCCTCAAAAATAGGTACTCAGGGCTCTGTCATCATGAATGTTGGTGGAAACACCTATGTACTTATTAGTTAAAAAAAAAAGAAACTCCAAACCAAACCCATAACATGTTCAGGTTGAAGACCAAAGGCACTTACAAAACAAGTTCAAGTTATCATATTATTTCAGGTAGTATCTTAAATAAAAAACCCTCATAAGTGAGAAGTCATAATTGTTTGTAGATTGAAGACCAAAAGGCACTTCAAAAAAAAGCTTGATATACAATAATATATCACACAGTTTTTATAGCTGCAATCTGCTCCTCCCCCATGGCAGACAGAACCATAACCATCATATCTTTCACTTCTGCAAAAGCTTCCTTGAGCTGAGACACAAGAGTCTCATCATTTGGAAGGCGAAGGTCATCCTTTGTATCACTAGCGGCCGTAAGAAGACTCACAAACCCATCTTTAGAAATATTGATCTGCTGATATTCTATGCATGTGACTTGAGGAACATCACAATTGTGAGATGATGGAACAATATCTTCCCAGTTCTTCCCATTAAAGATATCAATGTTGAAAAAGTGACACTTGGCATGCCCATGCTCAGGGGGGTTGGAGGGAGGAGGTGGGCAGGTGGAGTGGAAGTGGTGGGTAGGGGTAGGAGGGAGGAGGTGGGCGGGGGTTGGAGGGAGGAGGGGGCCGGGGTGGGAGGGAGGAGGTGGGCTGGTGGAGTGGAGGTGGTGGCTGTAGGGAGGAGGTGGGCGGGGGTTGAAGGGAGGAGGTGGGCGGGGGTTGGAGGGAGGAGGTGGGCAAGGGTTGGAGGGAGGAGGTGGGCGGGTGGAGTGGAGGTGTTGGGTGGGGGTTGGAGGGAGGAGGTGGGTGGGTGGAGTGGAGGTGGTGGGTGGGGGTAGGAGGGAGGAGGTGGGCGGGGGTAGGAGGAAGGAGGTGGGCGGCGATTGGAGGGAGGAGGTGGGCAGGTGGAGTGGAGGTGGTGAGGGGGGCGGGGGGGGTTGGAGGGAGGATCTGGGTGGGGGTAGGAGGGAGGAGGTTTGGGGGGGGGGGGGGAGGGGGGGGAGGGTTGGAGGGAAGAGTTGGGCGAGGGTTGGAGGGAGGAGCTGGGTGGGTGGAGTGGGGACCCAAGGGCGGGTGGAGTCTAGGTTGTGGTGGATGGTAGGAGTGAGGAGGTGGGCGGGGGTAGGAGGGAGGGAGAGAGAGAGAGAGAGAGAGAGAGAGAGAGAGAGAGAGGACAAGGGGACTCGGCGGGGGGGCTCTGGGACTAGGCAAGAGGAGTCGAGGGGTACTATGGGTGGGGGGCTATGGGACTAGGTGAGGGGAGTGGGAGGGGGGCATTGCGGGTAGGGGGGCTATGGGACTAGGCAGGGGGAGTGGGGGGGGGCACTTTGGGTGGGGGGCTACGGGACTGGGTAGGGGGTATGGGACTAGGCGGGGGGAGTGCGGGGGGCACTGCGGGTGGGGGGGCTATAGGACTAGGCAGGGGTGTGGGGGGGGGGCGTTGTGGGTGGGGGGCTGGAGGAGAGAGAGAGAGTTAGAGAGAGAGAGAGATAGAGAGAGAGAGGTGCACTGGTTGCAGACTGTGCTACACTATCTCAAATGTATCTTCTCTAATGCCTCTTCAAAAGATGTAGACTCTGTAAAATCTCCAAGAACTTTAGACTTGTTAGGTAAGAAAGAAAAGAAAGTCTTTTTGCTGATTTATTATTTGTCATTGCTACAATTAGTTTGGATTGGATAATCCAAGATGCTCAAGGTAATGATATGATCAAAGGATCATGGAAAAATTATGTAGATGGCAAAATGCAACGATTTATAATGATTCATAATGCATTAGGTTGTTTCTCTAAAGCTATTTTGTCAAGAAGTAATGACTATAAGTCTTCTTTTAATATCTTTTATTCTTCTACCCCTCAGTTCAGTTCCTATTGGATCTAGGTTATTCTTACGTATAAAATGATGAGAGTCTTTGATTGCTTTGCATTCCTATGGTTGTCAAACTCATAAATATCCAAAGATGGGATGGGATTATTGAATGACTTCATTAAAATAATTTATGATTGAGTACCCTAATACAAGACCATCCCACAAAAAAAATCAACCATTCATCACTCATACTCTTATTTATTATATCTCATGCTAGAGAGACTAAGTTAAAAAGATACGGCTTCAAACTTTTAATGGTGTGGGGTCATGAACACAAGAAAGATTCACAAAGTTACTACATTATTTGTTTTTTGAAAAATGAGGCAAGTGTTCTAGGTTTGCTTGATCTCCGATTCCTTGGAAGAAAAAAATACGTGCTAATTGGATTTCGGGAAAATTCTATACTTCTCATATTTGGATGGTTTTGATATCTGATCAGATTTTTAACTTTATTAATGCTCAGCTTGAAGTGTAGAAAAATATTAATCCCTTTGTAGTGGCTTTCCCCAACATCACTTTTATTTCTAAAAGGTGAGTTTTTATCCAAAGGCTATGGAAAAGTGCATTTTTTAAAGAAAAATATGTCTTTCTAATGTGTTTTTGGATGCCGTAGGGAGAACTCAATTTTTGCTTTAATTTTATTTCTTGTTCTCCCAAAAAAATGGAGGATAGCTCATAACCTCTTAAAACAAGATGCAAAAACCTTGAATCATGTGCTATCTTAACAAGTTAGGCTTATCTCTTTTCCCATAATTGACGAAAATTCTTAGTGTACCACTTCTTCTTATAAGGTCATCAGGTCTCATGCTAATAATTTTAGTTGAGCTTTAAGATTTACTAGTATACAGCGGGACTCACCATTTCCTTGGTAGGAGGAGGTAGTTAAGCAGAATAAAAAAATAAGTCTCCTCAATCCACTTAACTCTATTTGAAATTTAAAGTTTTCTAATCGATATGGATATATATATATATATATATATATATATATATATATATATATATATATATATATATATATATATATATATATATATATATATATATATATATATATATATATATATATATATATATATATATATAGTAGTTTTCCAAAAATATGAAAGAGTCATATCTCATATGCCTGATTGTACACAATGCATTTTGAAGTAAAACCTAATCTTTGAAACTTTCTGTCTTTAATGGTATTTTCCCTTTCTCTAATGAAGTGGGGGAGATACTAAACGCATCTTTCTCTAATGAAGAATGGGAGAAATTGGCCCCAAAATTACTTTTCCCCTTTTGTGCAAGAATCCGTATCAAAATTATTAAGAAAACACAGAATTTGGTTTTGATAAATGTTCTAAAACGTATTCAGTCACCAAATTCTACTTTTTTATTACATTCTTTATTGGGTGCTACTGATTTGGGAAAAGAGAATATCATGTCTAACACTACTTCCATTCATGAGACAGCTATCACATATTCTCTCTAGCCCCCTCTCTTTTTCTCCCTATTATTTTTTTTCTTGGACTCGTACTATCCCATCCATCTTGGTCTAGTTAATTTCTATAAAGGCCCATTTTGGACTCACGCTCGCTTTTCTCTTGGGGTGACATAAACTCTATTGATGTAAAGATCTCTCATTAATGGAGCTTATATTTGTAATAAAAAAGAAAGAATAAAATATGAAAGGAACGAGAATATCATATAGAAGTATCTTAACATTTTTTAATAGAGGATAAAAAAAAAGATGTTACTTGGATTCTACTATGACCAAACCTATTACCTCTTAATGCAATTTCTTCATCTCACTTGAGGCTACCCCAATGGGAATATTGTCACATTTACAAACAATTCCTCATATCCTATCATAGGATTTCTAATTATTTTCTTGATTGGTACTAATGAAAGTACATTCACATTGTTGGATCTTGTATCTATGCCAAAGATCAATTAAAATCTATTATCATGTCAGCATGATCCAGAGATAGGCTTGGTAGTAAATTATATTCATGAAAGGTCTATAATTTTGGATGATTATGCATTTACAATATAGGATATGCATCTCTCTCAAAGGGACTTTTTCATGCATGCTTTGCCCATATAAATGTTGCTAGATTTCTCTGCTTGAAAATGTCTAAAATTTGCGTCTGTCAAGGCTTCATTTGGATTAAGATGCATTGTGATTCCTTTTATAAAGATGAGGCAATAATATTTTATTTTATTTTTTAACTACAGCTTTTCATTTTGATGTTTATGATCTTATACAAACACCATTCTTTGGAAATTATCCGTACTTCATGAATCTTATTGACGAATTTTCTCGGCGTGCATGGGTCTATTTTGCAAAGTCAAAGTCCAACATGATTTACATGTTTGAAACAAATAATGGTTATGGCTGAAAATCTATTCACATGTAGAATGGGCACCCTCCATGTTGATCGATGGGGGAGTATATGACTTTTGCATTCAATGCATCTTTGGATTAATATCAGATAAAAAACCAATTCACGATTATATATTATCCACACTAAAATGGTGTTGTTGAAAAAACAATATAGGCTTGTGATGGAAATGGCAAGATGGATGGTTAGAGTAAAATATCTCCCCATAGTCCCAAGCTTGAGGTCATGTGTAACTTATGTACTTAAAATGTTTCCTTCTAAGGCACTACAATCTATCACCCATTATGAGTATTTTCATTATTGAGAACCACCTATTGCTCATTTGCATGTTTTTTGTTGTTTGTCATATGCATTATTACTCGACCAACAATGCACGAAATTGGATGGTAAGGCTATCTAAAGTATTTCTTTGGGATATCTCAGAGCAAATGCTATTTCCTATAACACTATAAAACTATGTGTACTTTGGGTATCCGAGATGTTGGTAATGAAAGGATTTAGTGGAGCCTTTTATTTCATGTATTAAGGAGTTTTCTATGTGCTAAGAATTTTTTTATGACACCTTATTGCCTATATTCACTAGTGGCAAAGCAAGTGTATCTCCTATTGAGGAAACTTCTCAACCTATGCAGGTGTTGAATGAATATAAATGCTATCCCTTTTTTATGTAGATATTCATGATGCACCCATTAATGTAGACTATGGAAGATAGCAAGTTAGATGTATTTCTACTTATTTCACTCATTTAGGCTTCCATTTTGCTTGTTTTTCATTTATTTTTATGTAGTTCCTTTTTCTAGAGTTTGTGATGAGAATGATTCCATTTCTTTTAATGAAGAAAAAAATTAAAAAAAAAAAGAAAATGGATGGCCACTATGTAATGAGAATTCGCTGTTATTATGAATAATACTACTTGGTTTTCATGTGACTTGCATCCTAGCAAGACGACCTTTGACACTAAATGAGCTTATAAGTTTAAACGCAAACCTAATGGTAGTATTCAACTATATAAGGGTAGCCTTGTAGATAAGGGTTATGGTTAAGAAACAAGCAATGATTTTAGTGAGATATTTTCTCATTCATGCCATTCAAAACCACTCATAGCATTTGTGCACATGCAACTTACAATAATTGGAATTACATTATTTTCTCATCAAAACTACATTCTTGAATGCAGACTTTCATTATTACTGGACGTTCATCATAGTCAAAGATTGCACACAATAAGAAGAATGTTGTATCCACAAAGAGCCCCATTGGTAGGTTTGAAGACCTGCATACAACAAGATAGAAGCACATGCACCTACAACAAAACAAAAGAAAGAGGGCACATGGGTGGACACATACACACATTGACAAGTAGGGGAGAGATATCATGTTCCAAGAAAGTCATTGTATTACAAAAGCCTAGATACAATGCTCAAAAGAGTTGTCATATCGAACTATTAACCCTAAACAATGGTAGATTTTTCACTTATATAGACTTTTTAAGAACTCTTTCCACATAGTAGTCTCTAGCCTAACTTTAAAAATAGTGTCAAGAGGCTATTTGTAGGCCAAAACGAGTTGAAAATCAGGCAAAATTTGGTGAGGAAATTCTAGACATGCCCAAGAAGCTTGAGTACTACTTGACTTTTAGAATGTGAGAATTGACTAATTTCTAAAGGTGGCATGCGATATTTTATGCCCTTTCACAAAGTGTCGACGTGCCATCGGATTGTGATACAAATTGTTGTGTCCAAGGGGAATTGAACGTAGTTGAGGATTACTTCCTAGTCCTCCCTCTTAGGGTGTGATTCAACCATCTCCTCCTTGTCATTTCTCGAGTCTAACATCTTCCTTTTGCATGATGGTATTATGTCCCACAAGATGATGTTATTTTCCTATTTACTTTAGCTCGTGTAATTTTTATAGGAAAAGAGCTTAAATATATATTTTTAACCCATGCAGTGTTATGGAATAATGTTATTTTATTATATTTTTCATTAAACACTACAAGGAATACAGGCGTTTAGCGATGGTTAAGGCGACATAATTTTGTCACTATAAAATTGCAAAATGCATCGTAATGAGCCTCGCACACGGGCCATCGATTAAACCACGAGCCGAACGATGTTTTTTGCGACTTGTGATGCGACGGGGTCTGCGACGCTCGCATAGAGTGTCGCTAACACGACGGTTTAAAAAAGCATCGCACAAGCCACATTTTTTACCTCGCATAAGCGATGCTTTTTGGCATCGCATAAGCGATGCATTTTGGCATCGCATAAGCGATGCTTTTTGGCATCGCATAAGCGATGCTTTCAGATGTCTCTTATGCGATGCGAAGTCTACGCATAGCATCACTTACACAATGGTCTGTTGATGGAAAAAAGTTAAAACGTTGGAGGCTCTTTGATCGGCATTTTCACGCATCTAATGGAAGAGCTCTGCAACGTTCGCAATTGCACTGCGCTTACGAGTTAAAACAAGTATATGCAGAATTGTTGTTTTGCCTAAGCTCTCTCTTATTGTCTCCCTCTGTCTCTGTTTCTCTCTTTCTACATCTTTCTCTCTTTGAATTCTCTCTCTCTCTCTCTCTCTCTCTCTCTCTCTCTCTCTCTCTCTCTCTCTCTCTCTCTCTCTTTATTGCAGGTTATTCAAGAAGCTAACCAAGCAAAAAGTATGGCTAACTATTGTAACACTACAAGAAAAAGGGGGGCGTTGCGACACCCCCGAATCGGGAAAAAAATGAAAACTGTCGCTTATGCGACGAAGTCGTCGCATAAGCGACGGTAGGAATTTCGGATTTTTTTTTTGCCTGACCCTCGTCGCATAAGCCACGCTACTTAAAAAGCGTCGCTAGTACCGTCGCTGGTTAGCGACGCATTTAACGACGTTGGCAAACTGCAGAGCGTCGCATATGCGACGCTCTGGAATGTAAGAAAAAAATTTCAATTCTCCCAGCACATTTGTGACGGGACTTGGACGCGAGGAAGAACACATAGACCGAGAGAGAGAGAGAGAGAGAGAGAGAGAGAGAGAGAGAGAGAGAGAGAGAGAGAGAGAGAGAGAAAGAGTGCATGCGAGAGGGAGAGAGAGAAGCGAGACCATTGACAGGTATGCGCACACACACACACTTACACACACATACATATGTACACATACATATACACGCATAGACACACACACACATACGCATAGACACACACACATACACACAAATACACACATATAGACACACATACACAATGCATAATGCATACACATACACACATGCACAGATAATGCATACACATGCACACACATATACACATGCACACACATATACATGCACACACACATACATATGTACACACACATATACACGCATAGACACACACACACATACGCATAGACACACACACACATAATGCATACACATGCACACACATACACACATGCACACACATATACATGCACACACACATACACATGCATAATGCATACACATACACACATGCACACATAATGCACACACATGCACACACATATACACATGCACACACATATACATGCACACACACATACACATGCACACACACATACATATGTACACACACATATACACGCATAGACACACACACACACATACGCATAGACACACACACACATACACACAAATACACACACATACACAATGCATAATGCATACACATACACACATGCACACATAATGCATACACATGCACACACATAATGATGCATTCACACACATACACATGCATACACACATAGACACACATATACACTTACACATCCAAACATACACACTCATAGACACACATTCATACACACACACATCCAAACATACACACTCATAGACACACACACATACACATAGACGCGCACACACATACACACACATAGACGCGCACACACATACACACACATAGACGCCCACACACATACACACACATTTACACACACAGACACATACACACATAATGATGCATCCACACACATACACATGCATGCACACATAGACACACATATACACACACACATATGCATACACACACACATAGAGAGACATACACACACATACACATACATGCATACACATACACATACACACAAAAACACATACACACACATAGACACATACACACATAAACACATACACACTCATAGGTACACACACATACACATAGACACACACACATATAGTATATACACACACATGCACACATAGACACATACACACATACACATGCATACACATGCATACACACACATACACATGCATACACATGCATACACACACATACACATGCATACTCACATACAGACACATATACACACACATACACACATACACACACATATATGCATACACACACATAGAGAGACATACACACATAAACACATACATGCATACATTTGCATACATAATGCATATGCATATGCATATAATGTACATACATACTTACATGCATACATAATGCACATGCATAGATGCATACACACACACAGATTCATACACACATAGACACATATACACACATGAACACATACATACTCATAGATACACACACATACACATAGACACACACACATACACACACATACACACATAACGATGCATACACACACATACACATGCATACACACATACAGACACATGTACACACACATTCACACACATTCACACACATATACATACATGCATACATATTGCATATGCATATGCATATATACATACTTACATGCATATGCATACACACACATATGCATACATACATACTTACATGCATATGCATACACATGCATATCCATATGCATACATAATGCATATGCATATGCATACATACATACTTATATGCATACATAATGCACATGCTTACATACACTGTCATAATGTATACACACACACATACACACATAGACACATACACACATAATTATGCATACACACACATACATATGCATACACACACATATGCATACATACATGCATACACATACACACACATAGATACATACATACACATAAATACATACACACTCATAGACACACACACATACGCATAGACACAGACACATACACACACACATACACACATAGACACATACACGTAATGATGCATACACACATACACATGCATACATAGACACACATAATGATGCATACACACACATACATATGCATACGCACACATATGAATACATACATGCATACACATACACACATAGACACATACACACACATAGATACATACATACACATAAACACATACACACTCATAAACACACACACATACACATAGACACACACACATATACACACACATACACACATAGACACATGCATACACACACATATGCATACATACATGCATACACATACACACATAGACACATACACACACATAGATACATACACACACATACACATGCATACACACATACAAACACATATACACACACACATACACACATAGACACATACACACGTAATGATGCATACACACATACACATGCATACATAGACACACATAATAATGCATACACACACATACATATGCATACACACACATATGCATACATACATGCATACACATACACACATAGACACATACACACACATAGATACATGCATACACATAAACACATACACACTCATAAACACACACACATACTCATAGACACACACACATATACACACACATACACACATAGACACATGCACATGTAATGATGCATACACACATACACATGCATACATAGACACACATAATGATGCATACACACATATACATATGCATACACACATATATGCATACATACATGCATACACATACACACATAGATACATACACACACATAGATACATACATATACATAAACACATACACACTCATAGACACACACACATACACATAGACAACACACACATATACCTACACACATACACACATAATGATGCATACACACACATACACATGCATGCACACACATATACATACATACATGCATACACATACACACATACACACACATAGATACATACACACACATACACATGCATACACACATACAAACACATATACACACACACATACACACATAGACACATACACACGTAATGATGCATACACACATACACATGCATACATAGACACACATAATGATGCATACACACACATACATATGCATACACACACATATGCATACATACATGCATACACATACACACATAGACACATATACACACATAGATACATACATATACATAAACACATACACACTCATAGACACACACACATACACATAGACAACACACACATATACATACACACATACACACATAGACACATACACATAATGATGCATACACACACATACACATGCATACACACATATATGCATACATACATGCATACACATACACACATAGACACATACACACACATAGATACATACATACACATAAACACATACACACTCATAGACACACACACATACACATAGACACACACACACACAAACACACATAGACACTTACACACATAATGATGCATACACACACATACACATGCATACACACACATACACGTATATATATTGATTTCTAACCATTTTGTTTTATATGTTAGGTATTATGGATCCCAGTAGAGAGAGAAAGGTAAAACTCACTCTCATAAAAAGTCTTATGAGAGCAAGAGTTCCGTCAGATACTCTAGGGGCCATAATGCGGGACTACGCAGAGATGTCCGATGAGGAGCTGGATTATACGATCCAGATGCTTACGCGATTAGACGAGGGCTCTTCTGCGGATCCACACGCAGGAAGAGAGCTATCTGCTCATAGGTATGTTTTTTTTCATAAACTTTTTTAATGATATTATAGCACATATTTTTATTTATTTCTATCTATCTATTTTTAGGACACCTATACCACCTCCAGCACGTGATAGCAGAGCAGAGACGTTGCCTATGAGGACATGCATAGGCACTTTAGAACTAGAGTGCGACATAGAGCCAAAGGGGAATATTGTATACATAGGAAATGGATTGGAGTTCAAGAGCAGAATGTGTGCACTATGCAACTCTTACCTGCGCTTTATCCACTTACCGTGGAAGTAAGTAAAAGTTTTACATATAAATTGAAATATATATCTTATGTTTTACTTATATTATGTTTTTTATTTTTGTAGTGAGCATGATGAGAGGGATAAAATGTACGTGCTCAGTTCACTTGAGACGGAGTTTGGGACAGGGTGGTCTCTTAAATGGTGTTTAAAAGAGATGCGGACACTTATGGCGCATCGTCGTGACAATGCACGGTATGTATGTATATGAGAGAGAGAGAGAGAACACTAATGTCGATATTAGGGTTTTGAAATCCCTAATTTAAAAACTCTAATTCAACCTTTTAGCCATATGTTTGAAGTATATGTACACATCCGACGTCCGACTAGAGAGATGTCTCTCCTCCCAACCTTATGCCTCTATATATAGCTACTCGAATCAACGAGGATCATGATTCATAATATATGTAAAGATATATACACATCATGTAGATAGGATACATAAATATAAAATGGAGTAGATATATTATGCATCACACATACATGCCTAAATGCACACATAAATATATATATACATACTAACATATTTACATGTACATATTTACACATACATGTACATGCCTACATGCACACATAAACATATATATACATGCATACATATTTACATGTACATATTTACACATAGAAACATATACATATATACATGTACACAATTATAAACACTTGCATATATTACGTACATGAATACATGAATATTTTACATAAATGCATATGCATATATACACATATGCATATTTAACACATGTATACATATATCACACACATGCAAGCACATACATATACATGAAATACATATATATGCATACTAATATATGTATACATATAATACACATGAATACACACACATATGCATACATACATGATAAAAATTTACTCCTCGAAGATAAAGCTATATATAAAATAATTAGGCATACCCCCGAGCTTCATGTTCTAACTTAGAAGAACATGATTTCATCTCTCTAGTAGGATTCATCCTTATTCAAGTTAATAAAAAAAACCTATTATCTGATATCCATTCAGAAGCTTCAAGTTACTATCTAATCTGCTCATATGTTTTCATTATTGCCATCATTTTGGTAGGACATCAATATAGTCTCATCTTCATTATCTTTATTGATTTCATTTATTTCTTCTATTGTTAAATCTATGTTCTCATGAATCACATCATCTATTGGTGGATTAATATCTATTTCTGGTAATTCCTCTTCCTCATCAGTAGAATCAGCATGTAGAGAATTTTCCTCTTCATCAAAAATATTAGTATCATTATCACGTATAATGAGTCTAATTTCTATTCCAAATGTTGATGTATCAGTATCTGATGCTGAATCATCAAGAGGACTTTCTTCAATCTCTCTAACAATAAACTGTTCAAACAATGACCTACCTCTAGGTTGCACATGAATGACTTGCCACCAAGGATGAGCATCTGGGTTTTTATAAAAAAATGCTTTTTCAATATGCCTAGGAAGAATATATGGTTCTTTAGTAGATCGCATTACCTTGGAAGAATCAATTGCCCAAAACCCAGTTAATTCCTTTCTTATTGTAGAATTACTACCTTTATACTCCGCTCAATACCAGTCAACCTTCAAAATGACCTATCAAAATATATAACAACAAAAACGTTCCATTATTAGGTGCTTAAAAAAATAACTAACTCTAAAAAAAATATATAAACTTTTTTCTACCTGTTTGAATGTACGAAATGAAATTTCGTAGATACCAACAATAGTTCCTACGTAACCAAGTTCGCTATCTATAAGGTTCGTGTCTTTTGAGCTAGCACGTGATAGTTGCTTGAAACAAGCAACAATACTAGAATCCTCTGTTTTACGTAAAGAATCAATGGCTTTGATTCTAATATGCTGTCCAAAAGCCCACATATTAGTGAACATTCGAGCCTGCAAAACAAATTCAATTAGTAAATAGAAACTAACATACATATATGAAAAAAATAAAATATATATTTTAATAAAATTACCTTTTGTTCACAACCTATCATTAACTCTCTTTGCTCATCTGAGATTTCTTCATTATTTGCGTTGGCGCGTTGCAAACGACTCTATAGCCAATCCGTGAAAGAAGGTATATCTGTAATCTCATTAATATCGAGATTACGTCTAGATCTTTTGTTTTTTCGCCTTTTACTTTGGAGACTTTGAAGTTCCTCGTACTCGCTAAGGAATGCTTGCATGCATTCGCTATTATATGCTACAAAACTAGAAACATCATTTTTTTCTTGAAATGTAAATAAGAATGGAACCCCCTTACCTGATAATACCTCATCTGTTATTTTTTAAGAAGACTTGTTGGTCCATGCATGTGGAGCTTCTTCATGAACTCTTTCAAGGTACTCACTAATGTAATACATGCACTCTTCAAGCATCCAACCCTTCGCCATGGATCCTTCTAGTTTTTCTCTTTGTCGCACGTAACCTTTTAGTATTCCCATAAATCGCTCGACCCAAAACATCCATCGAGTGTTGACAACACCAGCAATCTCTATCTCATCTACAAGATGGACTAGTAAATGAACTTGAATATCAAAAAATGAAGTAGGAAGTTCTTTTTCCATCAAACATAGTAGCTCTTTGCATTCACGTTTTTTTTTGTGGGATCAAATTTTTATCGATCTCTTTGGATGTAATCCACCTATACAAATCATAAAAACAATCGTAAAGAAGTTAATTAAAAAATAAAAGATATCCAATATTCATACATATTAAATATAAAAGTATCATAATTACCTTATAAGTGATCCAAGACGATAGATCACATCTCGTACTCCCTTCGTTGTACATCCATCGATAACCAAAGGTAAAATATGTTTCAAAAAGTTATGCCAGTCATGGGTCTTTAATTCAGATAAGCTCTTATCATCCATAGTAAACATGTTTTGAAATGATGCTCCATATCCTGTAGGAGTCTTGATCAATTGAATTCTATTGTTGATAGTCTGTATCTCTTTTGTTGTAAGTACCCAAGGAGAAGATGCATAAGTCGTTTCTTGTCGATGTCTATCAAAAACTGGCCATAACTTTGGTTTGGATTTTTTATCTTTCAAATCATTCCTTGATGTTGTGGTATCTTTTAGTCCAAGAAGATGCTGCCATAGTGAATAACCAATATTTTTGAATATATGCATAGGATCAAGAAGATGACATACTTTTAACTCTTTCCAATACTCCAAAGAATACCATATTGATATGTTCTCTGCGAGTGCCAATTTCCCTTTACCTCTCTTCACATACTCATTATCTGAATCATCACTGAAGATTTCTGCTTCTGGATCTATGAGAGGTCCATCTGTCCATTTTTTATACCAATCCATAGGCGTCATAGGTTTTGAATACTGGCCTGTTTCAAGCTTTCCATTAAAATGTATCGCTTCTCTTTTAGATCTTAATGGATGATCATAAGGCAAGAATCGTCGATGTCGAAGATAAATATTTTTTTTGAGATTCTTACTATAGATTGATCTCAACCAATCACCACAATATGGACAAGCTTTATAACCCTTAGTAGATATTCCTGCATCATGGAAAATGATAAAAATATAATTAGATTAAATCATATTTATTTACATGCATATTGAATAAAAAAATTACATCAATACCTGAACAAACGCCATATCTAGGAAAATCGTGAATAGTCCAAGCCACAATACCACGAATCCTTGATGCTTTTCGATACATCAATGACATTAATACCTCTCCATAACTCTTGAAGATCGTCAATGAGAGGAGCAAGAATTACATTCATATCTTTAACTTGTCTTTTGCCTGGGATTAAAAGTGAAAGCATAAAATGTTCCTTTTTAATGCTAAGATATGGCGGAAGATTGTAGTTTATGACTACCACTGGCCATGTTGACCATTTACTAGATTTAATGGAGAATGGATGAACCCCATCTAATGCAACTCCTAACTTTAGATTCTGTGGATTTTGTGCAAATTCAAGCCATGTAGAATCAATATGCTTATAAGCAACACTATCATGAGGAATTCTGATTATTCCATCAGTACTTTTCTGATCATGTCCCCAAGTCAAAAGCTTTGATAATTCCGGCCTTTGAAACATATGTCTTATCCGTGGAGCCAATGGAAAATGTCTCAATACCTTTTTCGGGACTTTACCTTCTTCACGCTTATATCGAGGAGATTGACATTTGGGACATGTCAAAGAGTCTGCATATTCACCTCTATATAAAATACAATCGTTAGGACATGCATGTATACATTGATAATCTATACCAAGATTGTTGATTATCTTCTTCATTTCATCATGTGAGGTAGGAAGAACATTCTGACTTGGTAAAAACTTTTCAGATAATAACCTGTAAGTTTATCAAAAAAAGATATATTAAAGAAGGTACATAAATATATATACATATATACATGCACGTTTTTATTCTTACTTTAGATAAGGTAAGAACAAGAACTTGAATTGAATAGATACTTTTTGTCCGCGCATCTTTTAAAACTATTAATGCATCTTTCAAAATATTTACGCAAAACAATCGTATCCTGTCAATTCACACATATGTTCATATAATGGTGACCTAGATGAATCGCATGCACAGAGGTTACTCAAGATAGAGCAGGATTTCTCGGGTATGTAGTAAACCTCTTGCATGTCAATGATGAGCATCTGAACTTTAGGATACAAAGTGGACTACTCCATTATAATCAGATTGTTGTCTCTTGAGTAACCTCTGTGCATGCAACTCATCCAGGTCACCATTGCGAATATTTGAAAAGATGCATTAATAGTTTTAAAAGATGCCCGGACAAAAAGTTTCCATTCAATTCAAGTTCTTGTTCTTACCTTATCTAAAGTAAGAATAAAAACCCGCATGTATTTATATATATATATATATATATATATATATATATATATATATATATATATATATATATATATATATATATATATATATATTTATGCATATATATATATATATATATATATCTATATATATATATATATATATATATATATATATATATATATATATATATATATATATATAGATAGAAAATTGAAATTTATACCTTAATAGTGTCGAAACAGATACATTACTCCATCCAAAACGATTTTGAAGGTTGGGAATAAGTAAGCTCGCATTTAGTCGTGTCAAATGACTTCCTTCATATACATGCTTTAGACATTCCTCTCGAAGATATTTCTCATTTTTAGAAATATCCATGCTCTCACTGTCATTTTGATACCAATCCTCAATAAAATCTGCCATGCCATCATCTTCATCATTGTCACACAAATCTTGTACTTTACCATCTTTTGAATATAGATCTTTCAACTTTGCATATTGCACAGGCTTAGTTTTGTGTAGCCTCCTCATGGAAGCTTCTGATAAATGAGGTCTTACTGGTAATTGTGAATGTTGTGGACGAATATCATCAACATCATACGTTGGAATCTACACATATAAATAAAACTCATTAGTATTCCATAAATGAATAAAAATTAAACTTCAAATATGAAATTAAGTATATAACTTATTAAATATGGATTTAAAATTTTTATTCTCTCTAGCTAAAAGGTGCTCTTGGAGGTCTACGCCATCCATAATTCACTAATAGTTCATCACCAGCATGTAATGTAGTAATAGCATTGAAAACTATGTAACTTGATACATCTCTACTCATGTATGGTGATTCATGACTATTTTCATGCTCCTCAAATCTGCAATTAGTCCTTGAACTATTATGTAACCCTCGACTACTATTTATTAAACCTGCTATATTTCCATGTGTGTAAGGTCTTCCATCAATATATAATCTTTCATTTTCTGCATGTAAAATCCTTCTACTAGTAAGAGATGCTGTGTTCAAGCATATTCCATAAGTACTCATGCTTTGAACATAACGTGAAAGTCGATGCCAATCTCCCCATCCATATATAGGACCACAAAATGACATAAGAGTGACTTCAAAGTTCGGAGGCACATACAAATCCTCTACAATAAAGAGACCACTACCAGCATTAGTAATAGTGGATGGAGCAATCATATAGCGATTACCCCAAAAGTTGAAAACCTCTCCATCTAAAGGAAGTGGTCCTCTATTCCATCCTCCATATCTTCTTCTATCATAAGTTTGTACTAAAGAACGATCACGAGCTGGCAATGGATAATCTCCAGCCGTTTCATTCTCTAAACCAGGAGGTAGAGGATTTCTAGAAACCTGTGCTTTTTATTGATGAACAGAAAGTCCATGACGTGTACGAGGTATATTAACATTATAACAAAAATCATCATCATCGAGCAAGTATTCCTATATATCAATAATAATTTGATTTTATACATGGTTTTTGAATAAAATAATGACATTAATATATATATAGAAAATACATACCCAAGCATTATCACGTTGACTAGGTGATGGTGCATGCTCAAAAGAACCATACTCTGCCTCATGTTGAATACATTCCAATCGTGGTCTTCGATACGTGCCATAACAAGAGTTACACCAACATATAATATGCTCTGGATAGTAAAATTCATCATAATTCCTATCGGAGGACACATGTGAAGTCGTTGCATGGGTAGGAGGTGGTGGAGTACCCTCTGATTGATCAAAATCTGCACATCAAAATCCATCAAATATAGTTAAAATTAAATATTTCATATACTTACAGTATAAAGTCGTTGCACGATGAGGAGACGGTGGTGGAGTTCCATCTGATTGATCAGAATCTACAAATAATGGTATTTGATATTAATAACTTGATTATCTACATAAGTAAAAAATTCACATATACATATTTACACATACACACATATTCACATATACACATTTATACATACACACATATTCACATATACACAACTACATATTATTGTGGGATAAATGCATGTATTTTGTATGAATGAGTGTATATGCATGCATGTTTGTGTACGTATATATGTGGATATGTATATGTGTGTTTATGTTATATGTATGTATATGTGTATATATATACATATATGCATGCGTATATGTTTGCATGTATATGCGTATGTGGGTATGTGTATGTGTATGTGTATGTGTGTGTATATATGTGTATGTATTCTGACTTTTTTTCTGTTTGAGATTAAATTAACAGGAGATATTGTATGGTCGAAAAAATAAGAGGCGAGCTAACATACCACCTGAGTCGTGGCAGTTTTTTCGTAGACAACTACGTCTTCAGGAGTCATTTCCTCAGCAGATAGTACACAAATTAATAGTTTTTATTTATAATTTTTAGATATTTTAGTAATTTTTTACATTTAATTTATGTATTTTTTTTCTTGAATAAACAGGCTGCTGTAAAGAAAACAGTGGAGTCGGGCCACACATCGCACTTAGGCCAAATGGGCCATAATGGTTTTGTAGCTACGTTTGTAAGTATATGTGTTATTGTGAGTATATTTTTTATTTTAGTTAAAATGCAAGCAACTAATGTTTTTTATTTGTTTCATTGCAGCGAAAGGATTATGGCCGATATCCTACGAAACACGAGATTGAGTATGCTACACATTTTGGATATCGGCGTTTGGGCGAGTATATACAAGATCATCCTGATGCCTTTGTGAGTATTTTTAAATTTTATATAATTATTTTGTTGTTATGAATGTTTTAATTATTTTATTGATTTATGTTTGTTATATGTAATACAAGAGTATTATGGGGAGACAAATATGGATGAGGTGGAGAGACAAACACAGGAGGGACGATCTCGATCATCATAGGGTGATCATGAAAATGAGGATGAGGAAGATCAGGATGATCATGATATTGCTGATGATGATGATGATCATGATGATGATGATTAGGATTTTAGTTGATTATGACATTGGATTATATGTATTTACATATAAATATATATATATATATATATATATATATATATATATATATATATATATTTATCTATATATTTATCTATATATTTTTCATTTCAGTTATGTTTTGAATTGTGTGTATGGTATTAAGTAATGAAGAGTTTTGTTCTATTGATTGTTATTATTGTTTATATTAAGCATGTGTTTTAATACTTTAATTATATAATTCATTTATATGTCTGTACCTAAGTGTATATGTATGTGTGTGTATATGTATGTATGTGCATGTGTATGTGTGTGTATATGTATGTATGTGCATGTGCATGTATAAGTGTATATGTGTGTATGAGTATGTGCATGTGCATGTGTATGTGTGTGTATATGTATATGCATGTATATGTATAACTCTATGTGTATGTGTGTGTATGTGCATGTATATGTGTATATGTATGTATGTGCATGTGTATGTGTGCATATATGTATGTATATGCATGTGCATGTATAAGTGTATATGTATGTATCAATATGTGCATGTTCTTGTGTATGTGTGTGTATATGTATAACTCTATGTGTATGTGTGTGTATGTGCATGTATATGTGTATATGTAGGTATATGCATGTGTGTGTGCATCTTCATCATGTATAAGTGTATGAGTGCATATCAATAAGTGTGAGTATGGTATGTAATGAAAATAACACAATTCAAATGATCTACAAATAATAGAAAGTGTACTTACAATTGTTAGCCATAGTCTTTGCTTAGTTAGCTTCTTGAATAACCTGCAATAAAGAGAGAGAAAAGAGAGAGAGAGAGAGAGATAGAGAGAGAGAGATCTAGAGAGAGAGATCTAGAGAGAGAGAGAATTCAAAGAGAGAAAGATGTAGAAAGAGAGAAACAAAGACAGAGGGAGACAATAACAGAGAGCTTAAGCAAAACAACAATTCTGCATATACTTGCTTCAGCTCGTAAGCGCAGTGCAATTGCGAGCGTTGGAGAGCTCTTCGATCGGATGCGTGAAAATGCTGATTGCAGAGCCTCCAACGTTTTAATTTTTGTCCGTCAACAGATCGTCGTGTAAGCGATGCTATTCGTCGTCGTATAAGCGACATTACTTTAGCGTCGCTTATGAGACGGTGCGCACCGTCGCTTATGCGATGCAAAAAAGCGTCGCTTAAGCGACGCCTTTAACAAGCGTCGTTTAAGCGACGTTGCACGGGAGCATTGCAATCCAAGTCGCAAATACCGTCGTTTTTTGCGTCGTATAATCGACGGTCCGCGCCCGACGCTAATTCCGACGCAAGTTGCAATTTTATAGCGACGAAATTCTGTCGCCTTAACCGTCGCTATACGCCCGTATTCCTTGTAGTGTAAGTACAATTTCTATTCTTTGTATATCATTTGAATTGTGTTATTTTCATTAGATAGCATACTCACAATTATTTATATGCACTTATACACTTATATTGATGATGCACTTTCACACATATACACATCTACACATACACATACACACACATATTCACACACAGATACATGTGCACATACACTTAGACATACACACATATGCACACACAGATACACATGCACATACATACATATATACACACATACATATACACTTAGGTACACACATATGAATGAATTATATAATTAAAGTATTAAAACACATACTTAATATAAACAATAATAACAATCAATAGAACACTCGTGAATGATTTGAAATGATTGTTTCTCGTTGTCACTCAATATCCTAAGCATAATATGAAGTCAACCCTAAGTACTTTGAGTGAAATGTTCTTCTTGATTCTCCTAATTCTTGAGTCTAGTTCTTGAAATGTTACAGAAGTTCAAGTTTGCCAACACATATATATATCTACATCTTGAGAATACAACATGAACGAAAGAAAGGAGAAAATAACACTACATACATGCAGCTTTGCATCGGTATATTTATTGCGATATTATTGGTTAAGATTTCAATCATCCACAATTTACTAGAGTGCTTCATAATTCATGAGTAGTTTCTTACATGGATATAGGTGTCATGATATTTGGAGAACTCCAAAGAGAATTTTTTAAAATTGAAAAAAAAAACAACATTTTAGGTGTCATTAGCTAGTATGAATATGATGTTTGATATTCAAGAACTCTCTTCATTAATTCACCCTTGGAATCATCGACATGCACAATAGCAAAAGGTACAAGAACTCTCTTCATTTATTCACCCTTGGAATTGTTGAAATGAAAAAAGGAATACTCCTACTCTGCCACAATCACAAATGTAACAAGCTAAGGAGGAAGGAACAAAAGATAACAAAACATTATGAATGAATTAAAATGGAAATGGAAATGGAAATGACTTACATAAGATGCTCTAAGAGCATGGAGCCTCCATGAGGAGAGGAAGCACACTCTTGGCAAAGAGCTAGAGTGGAATGACTTGTGTGGAGTGAAGGGAGGCCTTGCTTATATGGAGTTTGGGAGAATTCCCTTGCATGTGGGATAAGTGAACTTGCATGAGAAGGAAACTAACTTTGGACAAAAGGGTGGAGCATGGAACTCTCAACACCCCCCCTCCATGTGATGACCCTTTTGTTTTTAATATGGGGTACTAGTGACATATGGGATCACTTAGTCCATTGGTTTTTAGGATCCAAGGGCATATGGGATCCTTGGAAATAACTTGGACATATGGGATCCAAGGGGCTTTTAATGGGATCTATTGTCCAACTCCTCGTCTAGCTCATCAGGTTCGGCAGCCTCTGCGTGTGAGAGACGAGGATCCATATGGGGTGGTAGGCGTGGGTGAAATTTGGAATGCCAAGCTCCAATCAGGAACATGTAGAGGAAGAGGAAATGGACGAGAACTGTGGTGATAGGGTTCTTCCATATGCAAATATCAGAAAACCACCTCCCAATGGCGATCATACCCGATAGAACACCCAAGATCCTGAACCAGTTAGCCTTGCTCTTGCGCATGCTCCACAGATTGTTATCCACATCATTGTCAGCTACATCCTTGACAGTGAACTCATGAATGCTGGTCTGAGGAACATTTGCAGAAGATTGGTAACCCCCCATGACTCTGGATTACAGAAGACGTGCTCAGTGCCTCCAATATGCTCACTACAATGCTTTCTTTCTGTGTCGCACTGGAGCACGAGACGGCTTACTTGCGCACTTTATGAGATATTCATCGATCATAGGACAGGAAAGATAAAAATGGTGCTAATAATGCCTAGGGAAGAAGGTAATAGTGCTTAGAAGCACTTTTATTCAAGGAATATGGGAGGGAGGGAGGGATTAAGAAATAAAAACATACTAATGATGAAGATAACAAAAACAGAACTCAAAAGGAAAGTTAACCTATGCTCTGATACCATGTTGAAATGAAAAAAGGACTAGTCCTACTCTACCACAATCACAAATGTAACAAGCTAAGGAGGAAGGAACAAAAGATAACAAAATATTATGAATGAATTAAAATGGAAATGGAAATGACTTACATAAGATGGTCTAAGAGCATGGAGCCTCCATGAGGAAAGGAAGGTTATATCTCTTTTCATTAGAAACTCGTTGAGTGTCAGTAGACAGGTTGTGGGTTTACAACGTGGGTCCATCAACAAAGGAGAAGCATATACAAGGGAGCATTAGCAAAAAATTATCTGAACTATTCATAGGACAAAATCCTATTTGAGTTAAATCATGTGCAGACAGATAAGCTTATATCGCTTTTCATGAGAAACTCGTTGAGTGTCAGCAGACAGGTTGTGGGTTTACAATGTGGGTCCATCAACAAAGGAGAAGCATATACAAGGGAGCATTAGCAATGAATTATGTGAATTATTCATAGGAGAAAATCCTATTTGAGTTAAATCATGTGCACACAGATAAGCTTATATCTCTTTTCATGAGAAAATCGTTGAGTGTCAGTAGACAGGTTGTGGGTTTACAATGTAGGTCCATGTCAGGGGACAAAGGGGAAGATGTTGACGGTTGCAGGCTGGAACAGTAGCTTGATCATTAGTTTTTATGCATGTACAGGCCTTCGAGCTTCTCATATCAGCTATGTAAAGAATGTCCGACTAGGGATGCCACTATTTCTGTTTAATTACATTGATAAAAAGGTGCATGGTATTTTTGAGGCAGACAACTATTGTAGAGGAGGTACTGGGATATCCACTCCCAATAATATCAAATTGTATACATTTCCAGTACTCCATCTACCAAAGGGGGGTTCTCCTTAGGGAAGTATACCCTGTAACATTCCTGTGTGTAGGTACCTTTACTGACAACAGAGAAACCAATAGAAGTGAAAATGTACGGTTGTAGAGAAAGGATCAATAACAAGTACTCTTGAGAGAGGAAATCACTTCGTAACTTTGAAAATGATTACAGAGAGCTACAATACTACAAAAGGATATAATAGTGGGCGATGCACGCCAATGACTAGATCTAAGCCACTCAATCACCCTGCAATGCTAATCATCAACTCCACCAGGATGCCCATGCTCTGTATACTCATCACAGAGTGACCTCCAACAGTGTGCCTCTAGCAACAGAGTGCAGAGAGTAGACCAGAAAATAGCCTAAACTAGCATCAACAAATGATGGTAGTGATGATACGCAATAGTTCACATGAATGAAATTACACCCCCCCTTAAATGAGTGCCAAACATCTGTTTATATAGACTCTCGAAACAGAAGAAGGTCCTTTGATTCCGCAACCGATAATACACCTACTTCCGTCTATTTCGCCTGCCAAGATGGGCATCACCCGTAGTTTTTCCTGCCAAGATGGGCATCACCCGTAGTCTCACCTATGGGAAGGATTCGCCTAAAATATCTGTTCAATATATCCATCAAGGTGGTTCGATTGGCCTTGGGAGTGCATATGACAATGAGTACAGTTGGAATGTCCATAGATTCTGTATTTGTCATGTCATGATGCCTTGTGCATGCTTAGGGGTGTCTGTCATCCACCGGAGTGTATTTAGTAATTCTGGTTCGGGTGATTTCGGTCAACCAATTGATCGAAATCCTCCCTATCGCGAAGTGCTCACCGTAAAGTTATCAAAATTCTGTCGAAAAGATGCCGAATTTGCGAACTTCTTCCGAATTCTGAGTTTCTTTCAGTAATTCAGATTCCAGTGATTTCGGTCAACTAGTTAACCGAAATCAGCCCCGTCACCATAGCGTTTGCCGTAAAGTTATCAAAATTCTACGAAAAAAGGTGTCGAATTTGCAAACTTCTTCCGAGTTATTCCAGAATGTTTTTTTCTTATTTTTGCTTCAGCTGATTGAACCCTCGACATCCTTCACATTCCTGAGTACTCCTTCAGAAAAAGAGAGCCCAAACTTCTTCTAAAATTCCAGTCGTGTTCCAGTACTCAACTGGACTATTTTGCTCCGAAAAGGCGCGATCTGAAATTCCAGTTGTGTTTCGATACTCGGCTGTGACTATTTTCTTTAAAAAGCGCGATCTTCTGTCTCTTATCAGAGATGGGATTCTGCTGGATTACAGTCCCCCGCATCAAGACTTTGCACCGTCCCGATGCAATAACTCATTTATTTGCTGATTTCATCAAACAAAATGATATGCCCGAAATAATTAAAAAAAAACTATGGTATGTAAAGTGAGTGAATTCCAAATGCTTGTATTAATTCAAATAAGTTTCTACCCTGGAGATGTTGACCAGGGGTATCCTTTCACCCTGCAAGTCCTCGAAATAAACTGCTCCTTGAGGTAGTACCTTTATCACCTTGTAGGGTCCTATCCACTTAGGTGCCAATTTGATGGATGTCGACGGAATCTGATGCACCAGGACCAAAGATCCTTCCTGTACCTCATTAGTGACATTTATCAGGATTTAATTTCAAACCTGTTTTGAGACATTGCTCAAAAATTTCTTTTAGATTTTCCAAATGATCATGGAAATCTTAAACTGCTGTTCTTCTATCTGTGCCTGAAAATACTAAAAAATCATCCATAAAAATGCGTAAAAAGGTTGTCAACCATTTGCCCAATATGAGATACATTGTTCTATTAAATGAAGCCGGTGCATTCTTCAAACCAAAAGACATGCGAGTATAAACATAAGTGCCCCATGGAGTTACAAAGGCTGTTTTGTCCCTATCCTCAGGATGAATCACTATCTGATTGTAGCCGCTGAAACCGTCCAGGAAGCTATACAAAGTGTGATGAGCTACTTCCTCAAGTACTTGCTCTGTGAAGGGCTGAGGAAATCCATCTTTAAGAGTCACTTTATTCAAGGCTCGAAAATCAACACAGACTCTTATTTTTCCACTACTTTTCTTGGGCACAATAACCATAGAAGAAAGCCACCTCGAATGTTCTACTAGAACAATTATGCCTGCTTCTTCTAGTTTTGTAATTTCCACTTTTACTGCCTCTGCATACTTCGGATTGAGTCGATATGGCCTACTTCTTGTAGGCGGGGCTCCCTCAACTAAGGGTATCCGATGTAATCTGAGCTCCTCTGGTATCCCTGTTAGATCTTTGTAGGACCATGCAAAGACATTATTGTAAGCAAAAAGTAAGGAAGTTACCTTATGTAGTAAAGGAGGATAATGCCATAGCCAAGAGGCTAATTGGACTACTTGAGGGTTCTCTTCATTCCCCAGATTTACTTCTTGTACCAATGTTTCAGTACTAATCTTGTTTGATAAATCATCTCCATTGTATGCAGGAGTGGACTTTAACTTATATTCTGCAATATGCTCTTTGGTCCACCCTGGAGGTATGTCCGAAAAGGGGAAATCTTCTCTGTATTCTGGCTCATTACCTTCCTGTTTTGAAACCTCTATAGTTGTTGCCCCTTCAACATTCGTAATCTCCTTCAAGTTCTCGTTCTTCAATTCCTTACAAACCTCATGGTTTCTTCCTGCACCTCCTTCATCTGGAACTTCTTCCTCTATTTCATTGATTTCCACCGTGCAACATTCTGCACTTTTCATCATCCAATTCAATAATGTATTTTCTTCCTGGGGTAGAGAGGGCATTACCTGAGTATCCACAGTATATCCAGCAGTTTTCCCTGAGTCAAATCCTTCTTCCAAATGTAGCTGCAGTTGACTATCAGTGCTAGTTGAAATCCATAGTTTTTTTCCCCCAATCTTGCAAAGCTTTTGCTTGCCTCAAGGTCTCCCCAGAAGTAAAGGGTAGGAAGTCTCCTGTGGAAGTGCAATAACAAAAAAATCCAACACAAAGTGGCAACCCTCTACTATCATCTGTACCTTTTCGATAATGCTAAGAGGCGCAACCCGATGTTGATCTGCTAGTGTAACTGTGAATGGTGCCATCTTGGTGGGGTTCAAATTCAGTTTCTTCATTGTAAAATCTGGCATCAAATTGATACCTGAGCCTCCATCTACGATCACACTTGTGAGAGCTTCATCCTTTATACAAACAGATAATCTTGAGCTTTGGTAGTCTGCCAAGGGTGCAGGTGGAAAATCAACCATGAAACCATCTATACTGGGTGATTGGATCAAGTGGGCAGAGTGTATAATCTTCAATAAGTCACTTCTTATTTTTGAGTCCATCCTTATAAGTTCGTATAGACTAACCTTATGATGAATAACTTTCAAGATCTGTTCAATGTTTACATCATGAGTGTCTTCTTGCAGAGTTGTTGGTTGGTCCCTTAGAGAAGTAGCCATCCTTTCATAGGCTCCTTCAATTTCTGCTTGGCCCTTCCACCCAGACCTCTTTTCCTCCTCTTTATCCTGGAATCCTTGTTGTTCCTCTCTATGGATTGCCGCTGCTTGCCTAGCTCTAGTCATCATGGGCATTGCAGAGGATGAAACGGCATAAGACTGAATGGTCATACCTTCTTCTTGTGGTGAGACTGTAATCATGTGGATTGGAGCCGGACGACTCCTTGGGCAATCTTTGGTATAGTGATCCTTCGCCTCTGGACAATGTTGACAAGGAGATGCATCCTCTAGTAGGGAACACCTATTTTGCGTATGGCCATACTCACCACAACGATAACACATCAATGGTCTATTATATCTAGGTTTTGTCGTACGATTTTCCTCTCTACTAGGTACATTTGAAGTACTAGCATAATATGAATCCAAAGCCTGAGGGTTACCTCGTTGCTGTGTACCCTTCAGGTAGTAACAGTCTCTAGCTTCATGACCATCTTTCCCAGAAAATTGACAGCTTACCTTGCTAGGGCAATTAGCATTGGAATGTCCATTGTTGTTAGAGATTGTACACCAAATCTGCCTTCTTATATCATGAGTGGTCCGCAAATCTTCTAACTCACAGCGAAGTTGGGCTACTTCATCATCAGTGCGATGCAGTGGTGGCAAGACCTTCTCTTCTTGTTGATTTCGTTGCATTTTCAATGTGTCTAGTTCCTTCCTCAGTTGCCCAATAGGATCCAGTTCTGCAGCATAATTTGATTGTGTATCCCCTTCAAAATGTTGCCTAGCTTCTTCAATGTGTGATGCTTCTACGACAAAATCATTGAGGGTGGCATCCAATTTAAGAGACTCACATAACTTCTGTTGAGATGACCTGGGCAAAGCTTTTTCTATCCATTTTTTAACCAAGAAATCACGTGGAGCATGTGGAAGACGTGCTACAAGTGCTTTTGTCCTAGTGTGAAGTTCATGGAAGGATTCACCTTGTCTCAGCCTTAAATTCTCTAGCTGATCCAAAGCTCTTTCCGAGGAGTCACTCCGCCGAAATGTCTGTGAGAACGTCGTCTTTAAAGCCTCCCATGTAGCGAAATGGCCATCCATATATTGACTGTACCATTTGTCTACAAGACCTTCCAGTGTGGATGGGAAGAGTGCTAGCATTGCATCTTCTCTATTCTGTAGACCTCGCCCACGGCATAAGGAGATGAATCTCCTCACATGATCATTAGCATCCTCATATGCTTGTCCCTTGAAGGTAGGGAACTTGATGTTGAGTCTGGAGAGTAAATGAGAAAGGTCCTCCATTTGTACTAGTGTTTCTTCTGATGTATCCAAGGAGAAGTCTAAGATTCTCCTATGCTTCTCTTTTGATAATGGTGTCGCACCCAAATCAATAGATAAATTCGAAGAGGGTAGAGGGGACGTAGACTCAATAGTCGAGGTTATAGCTAACTTGTTAAGGCTCCTTTGTACACGAAGAGGCTCCTTATCTGCTCGGGTATAGGTCATGTAATGTACCTACTTGCGAATGCAATAGGGCAAAAATACCGAACAAGGGAGTATTTACTATCCTCAGGGCCTCTCACAGAAATGCAAGGGTCCCACCGTGCGTGTCAAACTATAGAGGAGGTACTCGGATATCCACTCCCAACAATATCAAATTGTATACATTTCCAGTACTCCGTCTACCAAAGGGGGGTTCTCCTTAGGGAAGTATACCCTGTGACATTCCTGTGTGCAGATACCTTTACTGACAACAGAGAAACCAATAGAAGTGAAAATGTACGGTTGTAGATAAAGGATCAATAACAAGTACTCTTGAGAGAGGAAATCACTTCATAACTTTGAAAATGATTACAGAGAGCTACAATACTACAAAAGGATATAACAGTGGGTGATGCACGCCAATGACTAGATCTAAGCCACTCAATCACCCTGCAATGCTAATCATCAACTCCACCGGGACGCCCACGCTTTGTATACTGATCACAGAGTGACCTCCAACAGTGTGCGTGTAGCAGTAGAGTGCAGAGAGTAGACCAGAAAATAGCCTAAACTAGCATCAACAAATGATGGTAGTGATGATACGCAATAGTTCACATGAATGAAATTACACCCCCCCTTAAATGAGTGCCAAACATCTGTTTATATAGACTCTTGAAACGGAAGAAGGTCCTTTGATTCCCCAATCGATAATACACCTACTGCCGTCTATTTCGCCTGCCAAGATGGGCATCACCCATAGTTTTGCCTGCCAAGATGGACGTCACCCGTAGTTTCACCTATGGGAAGGATTCACCTAAATTATCTCTTCAATATATCCATCAAGGTGGTTGGATTGGCCCTGGGAGTGCATATGACAATGAGTACAGTTGGAATGTCCATAGATTCTGCATTCGTCACGTCGCGATGCCTTGTGCATGCTTAGGGGTGTCTGTCATCCACTCGAGTGTATTTAGTAATTCTGGTTTCGGTGATGTCGGTCAACCAGTTGACCTAAATCGGCCCTATCGCCAAAGTGCTCACCGTAAAGTTACCAAAATTCTGCCGAAAAGGTGCCGAATTTGCGAACTTCTTCCGAATTCGGAGTTTCTTTCAATAATTCCGATTCGAGTGATTTAGGTCAACCAGTTAATCGAAATCCAACCTCTCACCGTAGCGTTTGCCGTAAAGTTATCGAAATTTTGCCAAAAAAGGTGTCGAATTTGCAAACTTCTTCTGAGTTATTCTAGAATGCTTTTTTCTTATTTTTGCTTCAGCTGATTGAACCCTCGACATCCTTCACATTCCTCAGTACTCCTTCAGAAAAAGAGAGCCCAAACTTCTTCTAAAATTCCGATCGTGTTCCACTACTCAACTGGACTATTTTCCTCCGAAAAGGCACGATCTGAAATTCCAGTTGTGTTTCGATACTCGGCTGCGACTATTTTGTTTAAAAAGTGCAATCTTTTGTCTCTTATCAGAGATGGGATTCTGCTGGATTACAGTCCCCCGCATCAAGACTTTGCACCGTCCCGGTGCAATAACTCATTTATTTGCTGATTTCATCAAACAAAATGATATGCCGAAAATAATAAAAAAAACTATGGTATGTAAAGTGAGTGAATTCCATCTGCTTGTATTAATTCAAATAAGTTTTTGCCGTGGAGATGTTGTTCAGGGGTATCCTTTCACCCTGCAAGTCCTCTAAATAAACTGCTCCTTGAGGTAGTACCTTTATCACCTTGTAGGGTCCTATTCACTTAGGTGCCAATTTGGTGGATGTCGACGGAATCTGATGCACCAGGACCAAAGATCCTTCCTATACCTCATTAGTCTTTAAATACCTGTCATGTAGCCATTTGTGTTCCTCTTGCTTTACCTATAGTTTCCTCATGGCTACTTCCCTATATTCTTCCAATGCCACAAGTCTTCTAATGGGCGGCTCAATACCACTAATTCTATTAACCATTTATTCCCAACAAGACACTGCATTATCTCGCTATCATGCACAACTACACTGCCTAAATATGTGTACTCTACACTAGGGGGAAAGCTCATATTTAAGACCTATATCCCTGTGTGAATGCATGTGTATGTGTGTGAATGCATCATTATGTGTGTATGTGTGTATGCATCTGTATGTGTGTATGCATGTGTATGTGTGTGAATGCATCATTATGTGTGTATGTGTCTATGTGTGTATGTGTGTGTGTATATGTGTGTGTATGTTTGTGCAGGTCTATGTGTATGTGTGTGTGTCTATGAGTGTGTCTCTATTTATGTGTGTGTTTGTGTCTATGTGTGTGTATGTGTCTATGTGTGTATGTGTATGCATGTATGTGTGCATATGTGTGTGTATGTGTGTGTATGCTTTATGTATGCATGTGTGTGTATGCATTATGTATGTTTATGTATGCATGTGCATTATGTATGCATGTGCATTATGTATGCATATGCATTATGTATGTGTATGTATGCATGTGCATTATGCATGCATATGTGTGTGTATGCATGTAAGTATGTATGTATGTATGCCTATGCATATGCATTATGTATGCATGTATGTGTATGTGTGTGCATGTCTCTCTATGTGTTTGTGTATGCATATATGTGTGTGTATGTGTGTATGTGTGTGTATGTGTGTGTATGTGTGTGTGTATGTGTGTGTATGTGTGTATGTGTGTGTATGTGTGTGTATGTGTATGTGTATATGTGTGTGCATGTGTATGCATTATGTATGTGTATGTCTACATGTGCAATATGTATGCATATGTGTGTGTATCATATATGTGTGTGTGCATGTATATGTGTGTGTGTATGTATGTATATGTGTGTGTATGCAACATTATGTGTGTATGTGTGTATATGTGTGTGTATTTGGGTGTGTATGTGTGTGTGTGTATATGTGTATGTGTGTGTGTGTGTCTATGTGTGTATATGTGTGTGTATGCATATGTATGTGTGTGTAAGTGTGTGTGTGTGCATATCTGCTCTCTCTCTCTCTCTGTCTCTCTCTCTCTCTCTCTGTCTCTCTCTCTCTCTCTCTCTCTCTCTCTCTCTCTCTCTCTGTCTTGGTCTCGTCCAGATCTCGTCACAAATGTGCCGGGAGAAATCGAAATTTTATTTGAACATTCTAGAGCGTCGCTTATGTGACGCTCTGGAAAGGAGGACGCATATGCGACGCTATCCAGTTTGCCCACCTTGCAGATACTGTTGCTAGCTAGTGATGCAACGATTTAGCATCGCATAAGCGACGCAAGCATCACTTATGCGACGTATCCCCTTAAAAATAAAAAACAAATCGAAAACACCGCCGTCGCTTATGCGATGCTAGCGTCGCATAAGCGACAGTGCTCGTTTTTTTTCTAATTCGGGGGCGTCGCTACGCCCCCTATTTCTTGTAGTGAAAATACTTTTAGATGATAAAAAGGAAAATAATACAAAAGCGTGAGTGAGAGTTACACATAAGATTAGTAACCTTTTTATCCTCCGCATCCGAGTTCCATTTACTTTTCAACTTAAGGAAGGGGATTTCTTACAATTGATGAATCTCCTACCTAAAGCGCTAAAGGATTGTTTGTGTATCTTTCTTTCCAAATATTTCAAAGAACCTCTTCACGTCTCACATCATTCTATGGAGCTATGGAGTCGCAGGTTGCTTCCCCAATCGAAGTGTGTTTCCAATCTATTTAGCACGGCAGATGAAGCACACTAGAGGGTCTACCACATTAGGAAGCTTCTTTGAGATGAGAAAAACGAGTGACCCAGATCTTCTTTACCATGATTGGACCACTTGTATTATGTAATTTTTTCTTCTTTTAAAGACTTACCTGTTTGTCTTTGTCCACAGATTTCGACGTAATTAATCCAGCTCATTCTCTATACTCCATGATTTGATTTGAGTGTGCGCTCAAAGAAGTTCAGATAGAATTGAGTTTTCATGTCTCATAGAGTTGAGTTTTTATGTTAGATTACAGCAGCGCAATGACATTTGCAAACCGTTGTTTAACAGTCCCTTTCTGACTTATGGTGGACATCCACACAGCGCTGTCGCTCTTCGAACAGGAGAAGCTTGATGGTTCAATTCTAATGAGTTTTGAAGAACAAAAATCAACACGCGTGCTCTGCAAATCCCATACAAGTCTAATTTTGTTTTGAATGTTTTGCAGAGGAGGTGTGGTCTTCATTGATAATTGAACTTTTAATGGAAGAAAATATCCCCTCGATCATTGATTGTTGAAATTTTAATTGATGGTTGAAATGGAATCAAGCTCATAATGGTAGATCTTGAGCAGCAATTAATAACAGCGTGCTCATATGTGGTTGTATGTTCTTCTCCTTCTTTAATTATATATCAATTTCTTTTTGTTGACAATGTACAATGCTTTGCAAACAAGTGGTTCTAATTTGAATCTAACCCAACCTCCCAAAGTGAAACTCTATTAGAATCTATACTTACAAAGTACATATCAGAATCAAGTAATCTTTGGAGACTTTTGGAAAAAACCTTAAAAAATCAGATTGTAGAATGAAGATTTCAGTTGTGAAAAGGTGAGTCCTTTCCGCCTATATCCATTTCCAGCTTTTGTGTGAAAAAAAAGGCAGCTCAAAAGAGAAATAAATTACATCAGAGAAGGAAGGTAAGGGAGGACTTATTCAAGCTCAGCCATGTCTAAGGTAAGGAAGGACTTATTCAATCTCAGCCATGTCTGCAACAATTGCAGGTCTTAGGATGACACCATCTAGAACAAATCCGGACTTCCACCAAAGTTGATGTATCTCCTTCATGCGAAACTTTATCTCGACACGTTGCTCTTCGTTGTGATGTTGCACCGAAAATTGACCAACATCCAATTCAAGCAACTCATGGATACCGACATTCTTGTTGCAGGTGTGCTGCTCCATAATGTTCTCAAGTAATGTTCTCAAGTAATGTTCTCAAGTAGCAGATCATCGTCGTCCTCGTCATTTCTATCTTAATCGTCATCGTCATATCTATGGTTGTCGCCATTGCTATTTTCATCACCATTATCCTCACATTTATCATCGACGTCATTGCTGTCTTCATAAGCTTTATGCTCACATTTATCATCGTTGTCAATGTCATGCTTATCACTATCACCGCTTCGATCAGCACCACCGTCATCATCGTTCTCACAATTATCGTCATTGTGGATATGCTGCTCCGCAATGTATCCAGACAGCAGAAGAGAGTACAGTAATTTTTCATCTTAACCATCATCATCATCACCGCTATCTTTATCATCTCCATCATCATCCTCACATCAGCACTACGACTGCTTCCATCAGCACTACCATCATCATCATTCTCATACCTGTCATGATCTTCACTACCATCGAGTCCATCAGCAGTGTGATCATGTCCATCATCACTGCCATCACCATTAGTTCCTTCCTCGCCAATATCAATTCCACCCCACGCGTGAACTGATTGATCACCATCATTAGTAACAAGAGTAACATTCTCTGGCTCTAGAAACTGTTCGAGTGGGGTGCACCTTCTTAGCTTGAAATTTGTCCGTCCATCAAAGAACACCTCAGATACATGCGGTGGGTAAGCAGATGCTGTGACTTCAAGGCTTAAAGTGACTGGAGTGTCTCCCCGGGAATTGTAGAGTTGCGTTCTGAATGAAACTCGGTAGTTTGCTGGCTTCAGAACTTGGCGGAACACACCACTTATATCGAACCAGCATGAACCACTGCAGGCAAGGCAATGCATAACTATACACCGAGTAAAATGGAGAAGATCAAATACTTTCAACGGTGAAGATTCATTCTTCAATTACAAATTGGAAGTGAAGGAGGTGTCATCTATTTAGTCCTCATTGAAGTGGATATGGAGAAATTTATGTATATAAAAAGATGAGACTAGAATTTATGTTTATGGTTGTGTTTTTCAAGTTGAATTATTTGGAATGCTGGAAGGCGATGAAACCTGATCATTCAATCTTGCGAATCTTTAAAATTGCGGAAAACATTCGCCGAATTCGTGTAAGGGAAATATTCCACAATCACAAAGTTGGGAGTTCGATTTTGTAAATCGAAGACTCTTTTTTTCGGAATGCATAACTCTAGTTTGGCATTTGGATGACTGAAGCATTAACTTAAAAATAAAAAGGAGATTACCAAAAAGAAAACACAAAAGGTTTCGCTCAAAGCTTGATGACGAAAAAGAAAATGCACGAAAGATGGGTTACAGGGGACATCACATAACTTGTTAGCTTTGACATTTTTCTTAGTTCCTTAGTGGAGGATTCGCTACATCAAGACCGTTTCTTTTATTCGCCTCTTACGATCAATACATTGTCTTCTTGTTATTTGAAAAGCGGATGCTTGAACACGAAGGAAATTGAGATATAATAAGTGAGGAAGGATCAAGTAATGTCATTAAAGTTCACTGGAGTGAAAATTCATGGAGCTGAAGATCATCCATGGAGGTTTTTTTTTTTGCACAATCACTGCATATAGATAGCATCATCCCAAGCATTGGATGGAATAGTGAAGAAGAGATAACTTCTTTTGGTCGTAAGGATCTATTCGAATCAAAATCACATACATAAAATAGTAATTTGAGAAACTCAATAAATCCGTTTTAAATCTCAAATACATCGAAGCTTTAGTGTCTGAGCTTCTTGGTCGAAGAGAGGACCAATACGATGTAGAACCAATTTTTTAGTCTAGTAAAAATCCTTCAGCCTAAAGCATCCAAAAGAAACAACACATTTATTAGAAACAATGATGCACTCTTATCTTGAGGGGGATAATGTAATAGGTATGCATGTAGCATGTAGCTCTGATAGATGAAAATGGAGCTATTTTGTGGCTAGTTCCAAAAAAATCTCTCTTCGACAATGAGTGCAAGGATACATATGCAGAGACTAGAGTGGAAAAGTGACAAAAAATGCTTGTAATGTGGTGCATGAATAACATTTTTAGTTTGATCTTAAGATTACAAGGGATAACGTAATACATGATGATCTTGATATTATAGAGAGTACACGGGCGGAAGTAAAATGAAAAGAAGAGTGTACACACAGAAGAAAGAGTGTGTGAGACTCAAAATGAGTAGATCATGAAATGGGTAAACTCATGTGGATTAGAAATGAGCTTGCCAAGAGCATGGAGTAGGCTCCTCAAGCTTCTAAGCAAGCACACATGGGGGGAGAGGACCTCGTTATATAGATTTGAGAGGGGTTATGCAAAGTACATCTCATGTGGGATAATTCTCTTGAAAGGAGAATGAATACAATGTTAAAAGCAAATGGAAAGGTACCCAAATACAAAGCAAATACAATATAAAATGGAAATAAACTAGAAATGGAGTGCCTCTTAAATACAAAATGGAGATACACTCATGCGCATACAAAATGTAGAGATGTAGGAGCAATCATGTCGTCAACACCCCCTCTATAGCTTCATTTTGGAGCGGCTAAATGTTGCAGAGGTCCACTAAGTGTTGGAGCACAACTAGAGGTAGAGCCTTTGTGAACAGGTTTGCAAAGTTCTCCTGAGAGGTAAACTGCTCTAAAGTAATCTCTTGAGAGATGAGTTTTTATTCTCTACAAGTAGGGGTCATATGTCCATAAACTTAAACTCCCGCATTAGGATGACAATTAGGATCTTAAGTCAATTAATCAGTTCATTTGTAAGCAATTAGTTAATTAATCCCTTAATGAATATTCATGGACATCCACAACAGTGTTGTCACTCTTCGAAAAGTAGAAGCTTGATGGCTCAATTCCAATGACTTATACATAATCATGAGGACATATATGATTTAATTCTTGATAGCAGAGGAGGTATGGTCGATTCCCATTTGAAATTCTGCAACATGATTTTTTTCCCCTAGTGAATAATTTGAAAAGAAACATAAGTTTATAACTACATATCCACTACAAGGAATGCAGAAGCATAGCGAGAGTTAATGTGACACATTTTCTTCTCTACATGATCCTAAATTTCGTTGGACTGGGCATCTAGTGTGCATCACCATTTAAACGAAGTTAATGTCGATGTTATTTTTTATGTTTGTAATGATGTTCAAGAGATCATTGCTATTTTAGCATCGCTTATGTGATTAAAAAGGCAGGGCTGCATATGTGACACTAATTTGCAATTTCATTTTTTTCCCATTTGAAATTCTACAACTTGATTTTTTTTCTCTATTCAATCCTCTGAAAAGAAACGTAAGTTTATAGCTGCATATCTTAATTGATTGATATGTATGCCTTGTTGTCATTGAGAACAAAAAATTTGATTTCTCATCTATGAATAGCACACAAGCATGGCTTTAGTGTGATGAACTTGTTCTTGGACATGAGAAAAGAGGAATGATTGCAAACTTGTGTTCTTTGTTAGAATTCAAAGATTGAGCTCCTTTTCATATTAGATGTTCAAGTTTGAAATTGATTTCTAATGGATGGTGCGTCTCTTTCTTCATGTGAATCCATAATCTGCTAAGATTTTCAAACATGCAAGGAACTTAACCTACATACTAAAAACATGCAAGGAACTTAACCTACATAATAAAAACTATCTTAGGAAATAATATAAGTAGAGTAGATGTCACTCGCACATTCTGATACCATAAAAGAAAAACAATTAAGCCCTCTTTGTGATTGTCTCCATTGATTGTTGAAATTTTAATTGAAGAAAATATCCCCTCCATTGATCGCTATGGAAAAGTGACTTGTTCAAAAGTGAAATTGCAGGAGATCGATCCTATATCAAACCCCATTCCTAATCAAACCATCACTTAATATAATTCCCAGCCGCTTATTTGTTTGATCATCCATCACTTTACATAATATCTGATTGACAAACGTCTTTTCAAGAGACAATTGCATCTCCATCTTGAATTATATATCAAATTATTTTTGTTGGTAATGTACAATGCTTTCCAAACAAGTGGCTCTCGTTTGAATCAAATGCAAAAAGATATAAAAGTGTTTCAAGGTATGTCAATCCAACCTGCCAAAGTGAAACTCTACTAAAATCCATACTTCCAAAGTACATATCAGAATCAACTTATCTTTTGAGACTTCTGGAAAAAACCCTTAAAAATCAGATTGTGGAATGAAGATTTCAGTTGTGAAAACGTGAGTGAAGAAGCTTTTGTGTGGAAGGAAAGAAAAAATGTAGATCAAAAGAGAAATATATTACATTGGAGAAGGAAGGTAATGGAGGCCTTATTCAAGCTCAGCCATGTCTGCAACAAATGTAGGTCTTATGATGACACCATCCAACATGAATCTGAACTTCCAACAAAGTTTACTTATCTCCTTCATGCCAAAATTTATCTTAATAGGTTGCTCTTCATTGTGGTCTTGCATAGAAAAGTGACTGACATCCAAGTCAAGCCACTCATGGATACCGACATTGTTTTCAAGTAGCAAATCATCATCGTCATCATCATTTCTATCTTCATTGTCATTGTTGTCATCATCATCATCATTGTCATCATTAATGAGATATTCGAGACATTTCCCACTTGATAAAAGAGTGAAGCACATGTGTGCATATAGGCAACTTTAAAAACTTTGATGTGGTTTGAAGAGAATAGATAAAGTAATGGAAGTTTATAATTGTGAGTTACATGTGTCGTATATAAGAATATAGATCAAAAATGGAAATCATGCCAAAGCGATCCATGGAATTTATATTTTAGACTTTCTATTAATGTGAGTCCTTTTGGATTGTGATCAACAAATTGGTCATATTCTTTAAGAAAGGAAGTGGACTAAAATATGATATCATATTTGACTAAAAAAACACATCTTGTATTATCCCTTGTGAATCAAAACAAGCACATAGTAAAAGAATGAAGAGTGTTTACGTAGCTCTTATTGATGAAACATATTTAAAAGCTTTTTTATCTAAAATCTTTTTGATCTAAAACTTTTTAGATCTGAAACCTTTAGAATCTAAAAGTTATTCAATCTCAAACCTTTTCCATCGAAAACTTTCTCAATCCAAAATCTTTTGCACCAAAATTCCTTTCAATCAAAAGTGTATTGATAAAAAAAAGAGGGCATAGGAATTTTTATTCGAGGATATTCGGAAAATCTCAAATTTTTCGAACTTACTCGGTATTTTTTCAATATTCGATCAAATAAATACAACCTAGCTTATAAGACCTAGTTCTTCTCCATTTGGAGCACACATTCTTTTAGTATAGAAGAAGAAGACTAATAGGGTGTGCATTGACTATAGAGCACTCAAAACATCTCAATCAAAACTAGATATCCCATTCATAGGATAAATGAATTGCTATGTAAAATTCATGGAGCATGTGTCTTTACCAAAACTGATCTTAAATCTAGGTAGCATCAGAAATGCATGACACAAAATGACTTTATAAGACTACTTTTAGAATCCACAATGGTCATTTTGGATTCATGGTGATGCCTTTAGGACTCATCAATGCACCTGTTACATTTGCACGTATGATGAATAACATTTTTCTTAATTGCCAAGCTTTTGTTCTTGTTTTCTTTTATGATCTACTTGTGTAAAGTGAGAAAATAAGATTGATCATGAAAATAATTTAGTAATTGTCTTTAATTTGTTACACAAAAATAAATTTTATGCAAATCCTAAAAAGAGTTATTTCTTCCAACAAGAAATAGAGGATTTAGGATATATTGTTTCTAGTGAGGGCATTCATGTAGATGCAAAGAAAATTAAAGTAATTGAAGAATGGCATGTACCTCAATCGCTGAATGATGTATGCTCTTTTCTAGGATTAGCTAGTTTTTATAGAAAGCTTTTAAAAGGCTTTTCTTATTTAGCACTCCCACTCATGTTGTCAGGATCTTGCTCACGCTCAAACAGAAGTTACGAACACAGAAAAACACACACAAGAATAAACGCAACAAGAGACAAGAAAGTACGCAGATTGGGTGCAATCTCCCCCCATGCACTCTGTTCCGACAGTCCACAGAGTGCATGTATTTATAGGACTTTTGATTACGTCGAAAATAGTGGTTACATGAGGGCCGCTTCAAAAAGTAGGCATGAAACTAAAAGTTAGTAACTTTTACAGAAAGCCATTACTTTGAATAACAGAAACTGCGGTCTACAATGACCCTTATTCTAACCATTACTTTTCTAACAATAGAACCTTCTACGCAGGTTTATTTACAAGCTAAATAATAATTATTCGGATTATTGATGTCTGCCCTTTCACGCCTTGCACGCTCCTCACGAACCTTTAGCTACTATAACAGAAACATCAAAAACATATTAATACATTAATAATATAACACTTTAACAATACATTGTTCAATAATATACAACATGCCTCTCAGTTGACAAGCAACTGACCTCAGTTGATAAAATAAGTTAACACTCTAACAATAACAATGCATTGTTCAACATATTCCATGTTACTGTTACAATCCAACAATAACAATGCATTGTTCAACATATTCCATAAGTTATAACATGCCCCTCAGTTGAACAAGCAACTGACCTCAGTTGATGTAATAATAAACATGGATGGCCAGTCACATGTTTCATCACTGAATAAAGAAAATTGGCATGTGCCATGTAAAAATACATGCATGGAAATGTTCATGGAGATGTTACATTAATGTGTTTGTGTATGATATGCAGAAATTAAGTGGTCATAATGAGGTGTTAATTGTGTTTTATGTATCCATTGACATTCTTCAATAGAGTGATTTTTGTACTTAACCAAATATTGATGATATTGAGTACCTGTGCATGTAGTAGTGACATCATGATCAATGATTTTCTGAGGAACTAAGATTTCAGATTGTTCTTCAATCAAAGGAGGGTCATCAAGAATTGGAGCAAGTGGTAAAGTTCCTTTAAAGGGTTTAAGTAAACTAATATGAAAAGAATTATGTATAGTCCAATGGGATGGAATATCTAATCGAAATGAATTATCATTAATTTTTTCTATAATGCGAAACGGTCCATAATAGCGTGGTGCAAGTTTAATTTTAGGATGCTGCAAAATATTTTTGAGACGTCTTTTAATTATTCGTAACCATACAAAATCATTTTCCTTGAATTCTTTGGCTAATCGTTTAGTATTGATAATACATGTATATCGCCCTTGACTTTTTCTAATGCGCTCGTGAACATCATGAAGTATAGAAATGTGATCTTGAGCAATAGAATCAGCCATCGGAATGTCGGTTTGGGTGAGGGACATAGGAGTGGGAAGCTTTTTACCAAAAACTATTTCAAAAGGTGCACGACCAATAGTGGTGTGTGAAGTGTTATTGTAAGCAAATTGAAGCAATGGCAACTTGTCATCCCAGTTATTAGGATTATCTAATGAATAACAAGGCAATAAATCAAGAATAGTACTATTTGTAGCCTCACTCTGTCCATTACTTTCAAGATGAAATGCAGAGCTAAAATCTATTTTAGAACCAAAATGTTGAAATAAGTCAACCCAAAAATGATTACAAAACCTAACATCAGGATCAGATAACATTACTTTAGGAAATCCATGATGTGGAAAAATGCATTTAATGAATAATTTTGCAGCTTGAGGTGCAGTCAAAGTTTTTCTACATGGAATGAAATATGCATATTTACTAAACCTATCAACTATTGTCCAAATCATATCATTATGTGATGAAGTGATAGGAAGACCTGTGATAAAATCCATAGAGATTTGTTCCCATGGTTCATTTGGAATAGGAAGTGGCATTAATAATCCAAATGGTTTACCATGATGACGTTTGACACGCTGACATACGATGCATTGAGAAACATAATGTGCAATGTCTTTTTCCATGTGTGGCCAAAAGAAGAAATCTTTGCAAGCAGAAATAGTGCTCTGAATGCCTCTATGACCCATGTAAGATGGTTCATGCATTTCTTTAATGACAAAATCTTTAAAAGCTTGGGTTATGCACAATCTATGTTGAAAATAAAGAAAACCATGATGAAATGTATAATGTTCAAAAGAGGCACCATTATTGGAGTCATGCCATGCACGTGAAAATACAAATCAGATGCATAAGTGGAAACCATGTCTTGAAAAGAATGAATTTGAATGGCAGAAATATTATTCAAAACAACGGAATTCGAAGGAAAACGGCTAAGAGCATCAGCTACGACATTAGCTTTACCTGGCTGATATTGTATCATGGGTTGGAAATTTTGAATGAATGATGCCCACTTAAGATGCCTATCAGAGATTAAGGGCTGACTTAATAAATGCTTTATAGCCTATTGATCGGTTTTGATTAATACTTCAGAGCCCGTAAGATAGTGTTTCCAAATTCGCAAAGCATGCACAACTGCTAACAGTTCTTTATCATACGTACTATAATTCTGTTCTGAGGGCTTAAGCTTTCTACTCTCAAATGCAATGGGATGGTCATTTTGCATTAAAACAGCACCTATTCCTGAACCGCTAGCATCAGTAACAACATGAAAGGGTTGTGAAAAATCAGGTAATTGTAAAACAGGTGCATGTGAAAGTGCATGTTTAAGTTTGTCAAAGGACTGTTGTTGGGTAAATCCCCATGCAAATTTTATTTTCTTTTTCAACAACAAAGTAAGAGGCAATGCTAAATAAGAAAAATTTCGAACAAACTTCCTATAGAAACTAGCCAACCCAAGAAAAGAACGAACATCATTGAATGATTGTGGTGTAGGCCATTCTATGATAACTCTAATCTTTTTCGGATCCACATGCACACCTTCACTTGAAATAATATGTCCTAAATATTCTAGCTTATGCTGAAAGAAATAACTCTTTTCAGGATTAGCATAAAGTGTGTTCTCTCGTAACAAATGAAAAACTGTTTCAAGATGCTTTTCATGTTCACTATCATTCTTACTGTAAACAAGTATGTCATCAAAGAATACAAGAACAAAAGCTTGGTAATCAAGAAAAATATTGTTCATCATTCGTGCAAATGTAGCAGGGGCATTAGTAAGTCCAAAGGGCATTACCATAAATTCATAATGGCCATTTTGAGTTCTAAATGCAGTCTTAAAAATATCACTTTGTGTCATAGGAATCTGATGGTAACCCGATTTAAGATCAATTTTACTAAAGACACGAGCTCCTTGTAACTTATCTAAGAGATCATCTATTCGAGGAATAGGGTACCTATTCTTGATCGTGATCTTGTTAAGGGCTCTATAGTCAATGCACATTCGATAAGTTTTATTCTTCTTTTCTACTAAGAGAACTGGTGCTCCAAATGGGGAAGAACTAGGCCTTATAAGTCCTTTTTGTAGTAGGTCTTTTACTCGATTTTCTATTTTCTTTTGATGTAGTGGGCCATGTCTATAGGGTGCTTTATGAGGAGGAGAACTACCACGGACTAAGTCTATGCTATGGTCAAAGGATCCTCAAGATGGTGGTAGTTTAGAGGGATATTCAGACATAAAACAATCCTTATAAGTACTCATGAAAGGTTTATATGCATCTCGAAGTGTATGAGTATAATCATTGATGACATTGACAAAAACAATGCATGAGTTGAATCCTTTCCTAAATGCACGCTTTACTTGAGTGTGACTAATCAATGGAAATGGCTGGAAATCATGCCGTGCAGACAAAGTAATGATTTGACCTTTGAAAACAAACTTAAAGGTATGAGTATGGTAGTCAATACGTGGGTTATAATGGTGACGAAAAGGCATACCTAGTATAACATCATAAGATTGCAAAGGTGCAATTAAAAATGTTCGTGAATCAACATAAGGGCCTATGCTAATCGTATTCTCGTGTTACATTATAACGACTACCTTGAAATGCAGCTTTCACTTTATACAAAGAAGGAAACGTTTGTAATTTAAGTTCTTGTACTAATAAATGTGAAATGAAGTCATGTGAACTACCATCGTCATGTAGAATTTTAACTAGTTTGTTATTTATTGTACCCTGCATGCAAAGAAGAGAGTGTAGAGAGATATCGTTACCCAAGGTACTTGAGTCCTTCTCCAGTGATTCCTCTGTCCAAACAAGAGGAATTTCTTCATTATAGACCTCCATGTTATGCAATCGAGCTGTAGCCTGTTTCATATGAAGAGGTTGCAATCTGCACCTTATTTTTGTATGTCCAGGTTTACCACAATTCCAGCAAGTGATTCGTGGTCGCTTCTGTTGGGCATTCACTGCTGAAGTTTGAAGGGTAGGGGGTTTGGTTGGTTGGAGAGATGAAGCAACGGGTGAAGTTGAGTAATTGGATTGTGGAGGACGAGAAAAACTAGGGTAAGATGGGGCATTAAAATTACGCTTCATAGGAAATGAAGGTTTAACAGGAAATGGTCGTGGACGTGGTTGTTGTAGACGGAGTGACTTGGTTATGGACTGGAATTCTTTTTCTGCATCATAAGCAAAAGATATAGCCTTGTTGAGGGTTGTAGGTCGTAGGGTGTGAAGCTTAGCTTGGATACCCACCTCCAAACCATCTTCGTATTTCTGCTGCAAGATATCCTCTGATACATCTTCAAGCACTCGTACAAGTAAAATATTTTGCCAGAACCGCTCTGTGTAGGTAGTAACCGTATCACCCTCCTTCTATGTAAGGGTCGTCCATGCACGTCGAACATGCAAATGGTATTGAGGAGGAAGAAATGAATCCTTCACGTTTTCTTGAAAAGCCTTCCAAGTTGTTGGACGCTCCGTACTGTGTCGCAGGACATTCCACCAGAGTTGAGCTTTACCTACTAAATAGTTAGTGGCAAATTTAACTTTTTCACTTTCAGCATACATTTCATCGGTATAAAAATCATCAAACTGCGACAACCAAGAAAGTACTAAAGGCCCATCCTTTCGGCCATCAAATCGTAGAAACTGGTAGTTTCTATTACCAATCTTTGAATGAGTAACATCAGATTGGGCAGACACAATAGCTTTTACTACTCTCGTAAGGTTTTCTTCCTCAGCTTGCATCTTTTGGAGGATTTCATCACGTTGTTGGATCTCGTTTTGAGCTCCTTGAAGCTCATGCCACAAGAGCTCTAGTTGTTGTTCAAGTGTTGCCGCAGGTAGAGGTGAATTACTGTAATCCTCCATGGTGCTCTTGGACCCTTGCTCTCAACCTTGGTGTATTGCTTCTTGTTTGCAACCTTGGTGTCTCGATCTCGTGTTCTCAACCTTGCTTAGTATCTTGAACACTCAATCAAGTGCCACCCAAGGATTTTGAAGGAATTCACATTTCCAAGCTAGCTCATTGGAAAGTTCGTTCCGAGAGCTTTCCAACGGTATATTTCACGCCTCAATCCGACCTACGGATTGAGAGATACACTTGATTCTTTCTTGGGTCCAATCTTGAAATCGACGCGCGCGCCTTCCAAAAGTAATAAAGAGAGAGAACTCGAGTACAACTCCAAGAGATGGTGGAGTGGTCAAGTTATTTCCCTTGAAAGTAGGAGGTTGTGGGTTCAAATCCTCCTACCTTAGGGACTCTAAAGCTCTCTATTGCCACTCAAAAAAATTAAAATTGCCTCGCGTGTAGCCAACGGTCGCCAAGGGAGCCTTGGGTGCCAATGTTGCCAATGTTGCCAATGTATTGCCTAAGTTATTGCCTAAGTTCTTTGCCTTAGTCGACGCCTTGGAGTAAGCCGAAGGAGTAAACGTAGGTGAAAACGGAGTAAGCCGAAGGAGTAAACGTAGGTGAAAATATAGCGGAAGGAGTAAACGTAGGTGAAAACATAGGTTCTGGTTCTGGATCAGAAACAAAAACCGAAACCGAAGACGGAGATGGAGATGGAGATGGAGATGGAGATGGAGATGGAGATGGAGATGGAATCGGAATTCAGAATCGCGAACAGAGAACAGAACCCTCTGTATTGACGCGTGCAGAGCTCTGATACCACTGTTGTCAGGATCTTGCTAATGCTCAAACAGAAGTTACGAACGCAAAAAAACACACACAAGAATAAATGCAACAAGAGACGAGAAAGTACGCAGATTGGGTGCAATCTCCCCCCATGCACTCTGTTCCGACAGTCCACAGAGTGCATGTATTTATAGGACTTTTGATTACGTCGAAAATAGTGGTTACATGAGGGCGGCTTCAAAAAGTAGGCGTAAAAGCGTGAAACTAAAAGTTAGTAACTTTTAGAGAAAGCCATTACTTTGAATAACAGAAACTGTTGTCTACAACGACCCTTATTCTAACCATTACTTTTCTAACAATAGAACCTTCTACGCAGGTTTATTTACAAGCTAAATAATAATTATTCGAATTATTGATGTCCGCCCTTTCACACCTTGCACGCTCCTCACGAACCTTTAGCTGCTATAACAGAAACATCAAAAACATATTAATACATTAATAATATAACACTTTAACAATACATTGTTCAATAATATACAACATGCCTCTCAGTTGACAAGCAACTGACCTCAGTTGATAAAATAAGTTAACACTCTAACAATAACAATGCATTGTTCAACATATTCCATGTTACTGTTACAATCCAACAATAACAATGCATTGTTCAACATATTCCATAAGTTATAACAACTCATATTCTTAATGAATAAAAAGTTAAAATTTTCATGGGAATTAGCACAACAATAATCTTTTGAAAAACTCAAACATGCACTTTCTTATGCACCTGTTTTGCAATAACTAGATTTTGCACAACCTTTTCATGTAGTTATAGATGCAAGTGTTTTAGGTATATGTGTTGTATTAATCCAAATAGATCATCCAAAAATATATTAAGCATTTATTGAGTCAACCATTGATTTTAGATAGACACATCAAATGGGCTTCATTCATACGAAAAATTCAAGCTATGATTCAATATCGACCTCACAAAGCTAATATTATAGCTGATAACCTTACTTGTTTCCCATCCCCACAAACAAATATTATTTCAATCAATAATATTTATGCTATTCATATTCCCATTGCATTGAGTGTCAACATGTGAAACGACATCATGCCAAAGCATTTGGATTCTTAATGCCACTTCACATATCCAATGGATCATGGGAACAAATTTCTATGGATTTTATCAGTAGTCTTCCTACAACTTCATCTCATAATGATATGATTTGGATAATTGTTGATAGGTTTAGTGAACAACCATATTTCATTCCTCATAAGAGGACTCTTTTTGCATCTCAAGCTCCTAAGTTATTTATTAAATGTGTTTTTCTCCATCATGGTTTTCCAAAAGTTATTCTTTTCGATCAAGATGTTCGTTTTGTAATCACTTTTGGGTTGCATTATTTCAAAATTTAGCTTCCAAAATAGACTTTAGCTCTGCATTTCATCCGCAAAGTAATGGGAAAAGTCAAGTTATGAATAATACTAGTTTAGATATATTATGTTGTTATTCTTTAGATAATCCAAGTGATTGTGATGAGAAACTTACTTTACTATAGGCTGCATATAATAACGCAATACATACCACTACTGGACGTGCATTGGATGAAATTGTGTATGGTAAAAAGCTTCTCACTCCCATGATTCTCACTCCAACTAACATACCTATCGTTGACTCTTTTGCACAGGATCATATTTCAATACTTCATGAGGTTCATGAGCATATTAAAAAGAGTCAAGAACATTACATTCATAATGTTAATAAGAAATGCATAGCCAAAGTGTTTAATGAAAATGACTTTGCATGGTTACAAATAATTAAAAGATGTTTGAAAAATATTTCAAAACATCCTTTTGTTAAAATTGCACCATGTTATTATGGACCTTTTCCTATTATTGAAGAATTTAATGAGAATGCTTTTAGACTAGACATATGTTCTCATTGGAATACACATAACTCTTTTCATATGAGTTTATGAAAATCATTTAAAGGAACTTTTCCACTCATTCCTATCTTAGATGATCCTCCTTTGTTAGAAGAGGATCCTGAAATTTTAATTCCAGAGAAAATACTTGATTATGATGTCGTTACTATATGCACATGTAACCAATATCATTGATATTTAGTCAAATATAAAAATCACTCACTTGAAGAATCTTAATGGATTCATAAGGCATCACTAACTCCACATTATGATCATTTGATTTCTACATATCATTCACAATCACATTAAATTCTAGTTTTCCAATTTCTTGCATGTGTTTTTATATGGAACATGCTTATAATTTTTCAGAGATGCGAAAGGTGATTAGCCATCCATGTCTATTTCATTTTTGTCAACTTAGGTCAAATGATTGTCGACTGTGAGGCATGTTATACTTTATCGAATAACGAAATGTTATATGGATTTTAATGACTTGAGGATTTTGATGTGATTTGTGTTTTGCTTTAGCTAGTGAAGACTCATGAGGGTGTGCACTTGCATGGACATATCCAAATATTTATGGAGATATTTAGAAGAATATTTAGAAGATAGTATTTTAGTTATTTTTGTAAAAATAATAGATTGCCTTAGAAATTGTTTTTTTGTGAAAATAGTAGATTACAATTTTCTAAATAAAGCAATTTTTTGTAAAAAGCACGCTTTTTGAAGCGCTGCTCTCATGTATCTTCTATTCAAGACGTAATGAAAAATACATATAAATATGCATGCTCTGATCGACTCGTCCATCATAGTATGTGGGGGGAGATTGTATCCAATGTCGTATCGATTCTCTTATCTCTTTCTATTCAATTAGTACTTCTGTGAGATTTTGTTTCTATACTATCCTCTGTGTACATGCATATGTGAGATCTGAAGGTCAACAGAACTTGTTCTTGGATATGAGAAAAAATAAATATCTCCTTTAAACTTTTATGTACGAGTTCTAGAATTGCAAACTTGTGTTCTTTGTCAAAATTCAAAGATTGAACTCTTTTTTTGTATTAGATGTTTGAGTTTGAAATTGATTTCTAGAAGATTTTCAGTTTGTTTCTTCATGTGAATCCATAATTTTCCAAGGTTTTTAAACATGTGAGCGACTAGAAATATCCAATAACATGCAAGCAACTTAACCTACATGATAGAAACTTTCTTAGGAAAATAATATAATTAGAGTAGATGCCACTAGCACATTCTGATACTCATCAAAGAAAAAATATTAATCCCTCTTTGTGATTGTTTCCATTGAATATTGTTCAAATTTTAATGGAAGAAAATATCCTCTCGATCGATCTCTATAGCAAAGTGAGTTGTTCAAAAGTGAAATTGTAGGAGATCGATTCTATAACAAACCCCATTCCTAATCATCCATCACTTAACATAATTCCTAACCGAGTATTTGCTTCATCATCCATCACTTTATATAATTTCTAATCGACAAATGTCTTTTTGAGAGACAATTCCACCTCCTTTATGTCCGTCCATTTTTGTGTAAATTTCTTTCAATTAATGTAAATATAAGCTCTAAAAAAAATTGAAATGGAATCAATCTCGTATGTGGTTGTATGTTCTCCTCCTTGAATTATATATCAATTTCTTTTTGTTGGTAATGTACAATGGTTTCCAAACAAGTGGTTCTAGTTTGAATCAAATGCGAAAAGAGATAAAAATGTTTCAAGATATGTCAATCCAACCTGCCAAAGTGAAACTGTACTAAAATCCATACTTCCAAAGTACATATCAGAATCAAGTTGCTTTTTGAGACTTCTGGAAAAAACCCTTAAAATTCATATTGTAGAATGAAGATTTCAGCTGGGAAAACGTCAATGAAGAACCTTTTGTGTGGATGGATAGAAAAAATGCAGCTCAAAAGAGAAATAAATTACATTGGAGAAGGAAGGTAAGGGAGGACTTATTCAAGCTCAGCCAAGTCTGCAACAATTGCAGGTCTGATGATGGCACCATCCAGCAGGAATCCGGACTTCCACCAAAGGTTATTTATCTCCTTCATGCCAAACTTTATCTCAACAGGTTGCTCTTCGTTGCGGTCTTGCACCGAAAACTGACCGACATCCAATTCAAGCCACTCACGGATACCGGCATTGTTTTCAAGTAGCAGACCATCGTCATCGTCGTCATTCCTATGTTCATTGTCATCGTCGTCGTCATTGCTATCTTCATCACCATTATCATCATTGTCATTATCGTCATCATTGTCATCATCGTCGTCATTGCTGTCATGACCACCATCATCCTCACATTCATTATCATCTTCATTGTTATGGTTATCGCTATGTCTGTGATAATCGTCACTACCATTGAGTCCATCAGCAGTGTGATCATGCCCATCATCACTGCCATCACCATCAGTTCCTTCCTCGCCAATATAATTTCCATTCTCTGGCTCTAGAGTTTGTGCTAGTGGGGTGCACCTTCTTCGCTTGAAATTTGTCCTTCCATCAAAGAACACCTCAGATACATGTGGCGGGTAAGCCGATGCTGTGTCTTCAAGGCTTAAAGTGACTGGGGCATCTCCCCAGGAACTGCAGAGTTGCATTCTGAATGAAACTCGGTAGTTTCCTGGCTTCAGAACTTGGCGGAACACACCACTTATATCGAACCAGCAAACCTCGTTCAAGTATGCCACCTCTCCAGACTTGTGGAAAGAAGTGCAATATTATAATACTTGATCTGATAAGCAGCGGAGATTTGTAGAGGCGGATAATGCATAAACCATTGCAGGCAAGGCAATGCATAACTATACACAGAGTAAAATGGGTGCAGGTAACATAGATTAAAGATCCCGCGCAGCAACCCTTACATTGCGCCTGGCCAAGGTGTCCACCTCCAATTCGTTGGATTTTCGCCCCAGCATATAGATAACGCTCTTGCAGAAATCATGTAACATCCTTCCCCCGAAGCTGGATCGATCCAAAATCTCTGTAAAAAAATGTCAAAGTCTCAAACGCTCAAGCCTTCTTATAAAACACTGCGTTGAAAAATGCACGAGTCGCGAGTTGCGCACCTTCAGATCGTCATCGGAGAGAACAGACGAACACAGTTTCAAGTGTAGATCTCTCTTGGAAAGGTGAAGAAGAGGTTGATGGATGGCATTGGAAAAGATGGCAGTGAGATGGTCCAGTTGCGGAAGGCTCTTCTGAACGGCCAAACGGCCAACTTCTCGCGCATCATCGATCAAGGAGAGGACCCGAGATGTAAGCCACTCGTACGTTGCTAGAGGGTGCTCTGCGACAACTGCGTGCGATGAGCTTTCTGCACCAGTTTGTTCTGATGCAGACATCGCTGCACAAATCGAGCTTGCTTTTGAACTGTAGATCCAGAGAAGTGCGATGTCTGGAATTATAAAGAGACGCTAAAAGAAAGCAGGTTCCTGACAGGCTCAACACTCGGAGGAGGACCACGTAAAGGATGGCGAAAAAAGAGATGGTGTGCTGTGCAGCTTTCTTCCAGTTTTTAAAAGCAATTTAGTGAGGCCGGCACTGTTTTGCTGAGTCATCCTGAGTGCCGTCCTCTGCAATTCACACACGTTTATTATTTCTGCTGCCGAGAATCTTGTTGCCTGAATATTGAAAGAACAACTCCACGTTTATTATTTCTGCCGCCGAGAATCCACAAAAAGAAAATGCTGAGCAGCTCTTGACTTGTCAATTGGCTTTTCATGTAAGTTGTAAGCTTAAAATTTCCTTTCGGAGTTCAAAGGAAGCATGTCACGACTCGTATGAAGGGGCCCGCTTTTGGTGAACAACTGTTTTATTGAAGATCTTTGGTCATCTCAATCAAACAACCACATGATTTGAGTTGTAGATGATCAAAGAACGTACATGGATTTGATTACGTGGTGTTATAGAATGTTTAATAATTTAGATTCTGAAAGTATAATTAAAGGATTTTTGAGCCTGATCAAGTGATTTTCTATTATCCCAACCAAAGGAAGATGAGGCTCCATCAAGGGGGAGCTCCGAAGAGCCATCTACAAGTCAATATAAGAAAATATCTCAAAGGCGTGGGTATATAGATATGAATTTCTTGCCATTTTTTTCTTTCTAAAGATGAATGTTGGAAGGCTAACGACAAAAGATTTCAATACTCGCATTGAAAAGCTTCAGAAGAACCATTAGTTAACATGAACATTCAGGGTTTCTAGTTGCATTGAAAAGCTTCACAGGAACGATTAGCTAACGTGGATGTTCAAGGCTTCTAGGTACAGGCTAGTTGGAGAAGAATCTAAGCCTTCTAGCGTTGTCCGTTTTTTGCCAACCTTCATTGTGCCTTTTCTATCCCTGCCCGTATTCCTATTCGAGTTCGGGTTCCGATGGCATTTTTGTTTTTGTTTTCGAGTTTTAGTCTTAGTTTCTATTTCTGTTCTCTATTGCTCTTTCCATTTTTGGTTTCAATTCTAGTTCGAGCTCCTGAACTTGAACATAGAGTACATGCCTACAATTTACTCCTACATTTACTCCTTTAGCTTAATCAAAGGCCTCGACTAAGACATCGACTAAAGCATAGACCTATGGCATAACTTTGGCATATTTCCCTTCCCCAAAACCCATGACTCCCTTGGCCATGCCATTTGTAGCTGCTGGCTACATAGGAACACCCTTTAATTAAGGAGTGGCAATAAGGAGTCACTCATCTACCATGGAGGGGACTTGAACCCTCAACCTCATGTTCATAAGTCAAATTTTTTTACCACTATATTATTCACTTTCATCTCTATTACTTTTTCAATTATGAAGAACCACTCTTCCCTTTTCCATTTGAATTCAAGGACTCTGAAAATTATTTTCGCATCTTTAGCAAGTGGGTTTCTTCTTCTACACACCCATGGAGCATATACATACCATGAAGGGCTTTGGCGAATCATCTCTACTCGGGGTTCTATGCAAACATTGTTTGGAACTCGTGTGACATGAACTTCAAGATTCCCTAAAAACGACACGAAAACATGAAGAAATACTTCAAAAGATACATTTTGAGGAGGAAAAACTTCTAAGGGTGGTGAACACCATTATTATTCCTCAAGCTAAGGGCACGCATACCAGGGTTGGCATACAGAAGTTCCAATTTTCATGGTTTGATGGCCATAAGAATGGCCAACTTGTTTTATCATGGTTATCCCAATTTGATGATTTGTATTCACATGAATCCGACTCGGAAAATAAAAAAGTGAAGTTTCTTACTAATTATTTAGTATGGAAGGCCCAACTTTGGTGGAATGTGTTATGACATAGTGCAGATTATCCCATGAATGGAAAGCCTTTCAAGAGAAGGTCAAGGATACTTCTCTTTCTCCTCAATTCTATCTACATGTTTGTCACTCGTTGACCATATTTACACGGAAAGAGGATGATACCATTACAACTTAAACCAAGTAGTTCTGGTAAAGTCTAGTACTTGTTCACATCTTTGAGGAGGTTCCTGAAGATACCCTACAAAGGAAGTATGAAGATGGTTTGGAGATGGGGATCCAATCCAAGATTCACACACTTCAGCCTACAATGCTTTAGGAAGCTACCTCTTTTGCCCATGATGCACAAGTAGACTTTCAATAAATTATTAAGTTGATCTGTATGCAACAACTGTGTCAATGACCACCCTTTGTCAAGCCTAATTTCCCTTTGAAGTGCAATTTTAGTACCTCTTCTTATCCCGGTTTCTATTGGGGTTTGAGTTCTACGAAAGCACATGAACAACACAAGGATGAAAAAGAACCTTGGAGCACAACGTAACACTGAACACATTACCAAGTGGATATATAAAGATAAGTAGCTCATTAGGTTTATAGGCATATATGCTGCACCCTAAAGAGGGAAAAAGGTGCCCTAGAAGTCTTAAGTGTATTCACATACACTACTACCAAAAAAAATATCAATAAATGCTCCCTCAGAGATGTGATGAAAAAGTAGTTGGCACTCATGTATAAGGGAGTGTGAAGCTATGTGGAAAGAATTCCGAAGCTTTGCAAAAAGATTTTAACTTCTCTCTAAGAAGAGCTTTTGTGAAAACATCTACAACATAATCCTATGTGGGAATATATGCCAAACTAATCTTTCCAACAGAGAGCCTCTCCTTCACATAATGATAGTGCACCTCAATGTGCTTTATGCGAGCATGGAACACAAGGTTCCTCACAACTACCAATCCACTCTCACTATCAATGAAGTTCTCACTATCAATGCAGCCGTTGGTGATAGAAGACTAACCAACACCCAAATAATCCAAAAGGTATCGAAGCCACAATTTTCAAGGCGAAAACTATGGAATAATCACTACAACATATGAGTGTTAAATTGACCCTTATACTAGTGCAAATACACATGGGGAATATGGATGTGGCCTCGGTATAAGCATCCACATAAGTGTAAATATGAAACATCGATATAATCATAGATATGGGCATTGGTATAAGTGCCCATATGTGTTAAATACTATCACTATAATCATTGGTATGAACATCGATATTTTCCCATTCACATACGCATCACTATTAACCTAGAAATTGATGATATAAGCATTGGTGCAATAGAACGAAGGATTACGACCACCACATACTAGAGAGATGACCCTCCTCCCAACCAAATGCCTCTATATATAGCTCTCTCCAGGGGACTGCCTTCTTGGGCAGGTGGATGCTAATCATCCAAGTGTCAGCCATGTAACTACATGTGCTCCAAGTGTCCAGTGGATGCTTCTAGAAGGTTCTAGAGCTCTTTGGGCAAAATACTCTTTCCATGTACCTCATGGGGATTGAACCCAAGACCTCGTCCTTCACACCCTTGAGTCTTAACCATTAGGCTAAGTGGATTACTTGGTTACAAGAGTAAGTGACCTACCAGTAAGTCTAGACTCGAGATCTTTGGCCACACAAACGAATGACCAAACGGAATCCAATTTCAGATCTGTCTGAACCAATCGGATCCCTAGATCACCAACTTACTTTATTACATTCTTCCCCCCTTGGAAAATATTTTCGTCCTCGAGAATTAAAGCTATATGTACTGTAGGCAACCCCCCGAGCCTCATGTTCTAAAACTGGAAGAACATGGTCATGTTCTAGAACTAGAAGAACATGTCTCATCTCTGTGGTGGCATCCTTGCCCAAATGATTCAAAACACTATCTGGTTTTGTACTTTGATGAACGGGACAAAGTACAAACTAGTGAAGAATAATGAGGGTGGATCTAATGACATCCGTGGCTAATTCACAGTTTCTGGATGTGCGATCTAGGCACAAACATGTGAACTAGGTGGATTCAAATTACTAGTCCATTTCTAGGCATAACTGGTGCATGGGCTTAGTAATGAAGGTGGGATTCTTATCCTTCGCAAGACTTTAAGAATTCTTGATTCACTTGAATTTGTTTTGGAGAACTTGAAGTTTGGTTGTCCCATACATCTAACTTTAGATGTCTGTACAATGGTTTACTTTTATCTAACAGTTACTTGATTTTTTCACCCGACTAGAGGACTACTTTGTCCTTATGAGTTTAAAAATCCTTTGTAAACTGTAGGAGAAAGTTTACCATTTCTTTGAGTCAACCATACTATAACTTTACCAATACAACTTCAAAATGAAAATTGTCCAACTTAAGATACTTTTCTCAAAGATTTTAACTGAAAGTTCTTGGGAATTGTCAATCTGATGAGCAATTCCTAACTTCCCTATTCTAGAGTATACTGGACTCCAGGAAATCATTTATGCTATAACTTGAAGCAAATTCAAATGAATAAGTCCACTTAGACTTCTCATCTTTTGAAGATTGAAAAAGGTTCTTGTACATAACATCTATCTAGGATGTTCAATTTAGTTATTTTATTCTAACCTGCTAACCCTGATCTTTTGTAAAAGGAATCAGATACTATATCTGAGTCAATTTCAAAAGATTTGGAAAGCGGAAAGAAATAACTAAGACTCTGTACAACCAATTCAAACTTCGAATATACATAAACTTGCTATGAGTCAAAGTCTAGTTGACTCAGGACTTTAACTTTTCAAAGATCTATTTCAACAAGATATTGAAGCATTGTTTTTATCTTTAAGAGAAATAAGCTAGTTTCTCAAAAAGATACAAAGAAAATCAAAAACATCATCCAACCACAAGATACTAGTGTGGTAACCAACATCAGTGTGTCGACCCACTGAGGTTCTGTCGATGAGTTTCGTATTCAAATAATGCTTCACTTGAGACTAAGTTCAGGTCACATTCAGTCTTTTTGACTCCTAATCGTGAATGCAATTCTTGTGGATTTCTTTGAGTCGAAAGAGTGAATTTATCAAGTTACACTAGGAACTTGATGCTTGACTTAGTCAATTAAATCTTTAGTTGAAAAGATCAACTCAAAATCAAAGTCCAACTTCTTTCAGAAATTTATCAAATATTTCTGATCAATAACACTTAAGCTTGAAGTGTTCTAAGAAGATCTTGGACGTTCCTTACTTCATATCTTCAATTTCCTTGATCTTGAAGTCATCTGGAAGTATCGTAAGATAGTACTTTCATCCTTTACGAATTAAACTTTTCTTGAAGTCTTAATTCCCTTGAGGATGAAACCTAACTTCAAAATCCAAACTAGGACTAAAAGATAATTATCATCCCACGGTCCGATGTCCCATACCATCTTTCCTATATCAATCTGAGTATAAAATCTGGTGTCCCATACCACCCTATTTTATATTCACATTAATGTGTGGGTGATTCTTATCCTAAAGTCTAAACATCTCTTGATAGAGTACCTTATCTCTTCAATTCTTTTACGAGAATTTAGAAGTTCCAGGTATTACCTCTAACTAGATTTTCTAGGTTTTGATTCCTTCACATGATCGTCTCACAATCATGTGCTTTACCTTGGGAACTTGAAAACCTCTTAACAGAATATCAATTCTTCTTTGCTAGGGTTTTCAAATGAAAACCAATCAAAATTCCAAGTACTTGAATTTTCATAGATTCAAGTTCAATTGGATTATTCTTGACCAATTTTGTAGTGACAAGAGCTTTTGACTTCTTGTCTTTAGATTCCTTTGTTTACTGTTGCTTTAGGTACCTACCCCGGGGACTTTATTTAGGAATCTCTTTACTGCTTAAGTCTTAAGCATCCGCTCATGCTTTCTGGATTTGTACCAAAATCCCTTTAAGGATAGGTAAACACTTATGTTTTACCTTCCACAGACTTAATTACCATTTTCACGGTTGCAGACTACATTCTTGGAATTTCTTTACTCTGTTCAGACTTACTCTTTTTCACAGTTTTCCATCGAATAAATGGAACCTGAGTGAATAATTCCCAAAAGGAATTTTATTGCCAATACTTGGGCAATCTACAAAGTAGTTCTAATCGCACATTACTTGGACAATCATGGCCAAGATTGATCAAGTCTGGTTGATCTTGCGATAAAAATAAAGACTTATAGTCTTTATCTTTAAGATCTCTTAAACTATCTTTAAGCTTCTTTGCTTACCTGCAGGATTTTTTGAGATCTTTCTCAAGTCCAAGCATACACTTATGCCTCTCAGATTCCAAAGCGAAGAGTCTTTGATATACCTTTAGGTTATATCACAAATAGGACTTGAAATACCACTTCTAGTGGTTTGGGACGTCCAGGGAACTACTTACTTATTGTTTAAAGAGTATGAAGAATTTCATTCTCAATACTTGAAAGAATGCCATTTCTTCAAAGACTTGAGATTCCTTCTAAGGAATAACTTGAGCAAATGATTCATCTTGGAATCTTTTGCAATATTAAAAGAACATTTGAAAGAAATTCTTTCAAATAATATCCCAAAAATTTACTGATTCAATTGTATTTATTTCCTGAGTATCAAACTAGAGACAAAATATCACATTTTCCAGTATGAAAGTTTAAGTTGACTTTTCGTTTATGTGATATCGACTTCTATTCTTGCGTTTGATACAAGACTCATTATTATTGGTCAATCTTCAGATGTTACTAGAGTCCTATATTTCACTAATCAAATTTATTTTTAGAGTCCAAGCATCTATTGATGATTGATCCAATAGTAATGCAACTATGAACACTTTGAACTTTATAACTTGTTTAGGAGAAGTTCATGGATTTAAGATCCATTTCTTGGAACTTTCTACTCCTAAATGAAAAGTTCACACTTGCTTCAAGTCCTTAGGGACTTATATTATTTCCTAAAGACTGCTTAGCTAGTTGCATCATTTACCAGAGATGCAACTATGGAACCTAACATCCTTTTATTGACGTCAAGGATCAATTGATGTTGAGGTTTAACCTTTGATTTCCATCACCCCTTGATGAAATCAAATGAAAATTTATAAAAGATTGGTACCTTTATATCTTGGCAAAACATTTATATCCTAAAGAGGTTTTGCCTTCATCATTCCTTGGACCTATCATATAATATGAATTTATGTGTATTTTGGGAAGAGTTCATGAATCAATTAAGATCCTCTACTTGGAACATCTACCTTCCCAAAAATAAATTCATCTTAAACATGGTAGGAGAATGATCTCACATGAAATAGAAGGCTTGAATATTTCATATCTCAATTCCAAAAAGTTACTTACCGAGGTTTCATCATGAGATACAAATCTTGAAACCACAAAGAAACTTCTTTAAACTTTCGAAATCTTCTAAATAGAAGAGTACTCAAGGAACTTGGAAATAGAAGAGCCCGCGGGCGTTGACGACTTGTATTCCGAGGCGGTCTAGACTGTCATAGAACAGTGGTGAAGAGGACCTAAAAAGAAGGCAAAATATATTCTCTGTATGCTGCCGGCGGGAATCGATCCCACGCCCCCCCCAAAAGGACTGCAATCGCTTATCCAAGGCGCCCACGACGGGATCACGTCCATGAAGCTGCAGATTATCCTTGTTTGCTAAAGATCGGTGCTGTAAATTCTTCATCAAGCTCTAGCCAAGATCAAAAGGTTATTTCCTCTCTGCTGCAGGCCCGCAGGTGATCGAACACAGAGCCTCTGTGTTGGAACGCGTCCGCCTATCCACGAGGCCAAACGAGGTGCACGAAAACATCTCCAGAGCACATAAACTTGTTCGCTCTTCACACTGCAGAAGATCTCACTTTGAGAGCTAAAAGGGCGGTTACTGAACAGTTCCCTCCGAGATTCGAACCGTGGTTGCAAATTTGAAAGTTGCATCAGATAGCCAAGCCACTCCAAGCCTTTCTCTGTTTCAAGGGCGCAGAAAAAGCTTTCTGAATCTAATAAAATAACTAAATTGAACATCCTAGATAGATGTTATGTACAAGAACCTTTTTCAATCTTCAAAAGATGAGAAGTCTAAGTGGACTTATTCATTTGAATTTGCTTCAAGTTATAGCATAAATGATTTCCTGGAGTCCAGTATACTCTAGAATAGGGAAGTTAGGAATTGCTCATCAGATTGACAATTCCCAAGAACTTTTAGTTAAAATCTTTGAGAAAAGTATCTTAAGTTGGACAATTTTCATTTTGAAGTTGTATTGGTCAAGTTATAGTATGGTTGACTCAAAGAAATGGTAAACCTTCTCCTACAGTTTACAAAGGATTTTTAAACTCATAAGGACAAAGTAGTCCTCTAGTCGGGTGAAAAAATCAAGTAACTGTTAGATAAAAGTAAACCATTGTACAGACATCTAAAGTTAGATGTATGGGACAACCAAACTTCAAGTTCTCCAAAACAAATTCAAGTGAATCAAGAATTCTTAAAGTCTTGCGAGGGATAAGAATCCCACCTTCATTACTAAGCCCATGCACCAGTTATGCCTAGAAATGGACTAGTAATTTGAATCCACCTAGTTCACATGTTTGTGCCTAGATCGCACATCGAGAAACTGTGAATTAGCCAGGGATGTCATTAGATCCACCCTCATTATTCTTCACTAGTTTTGTACTTTGACTACCAATGCAATAGAACGAAGGATTACGACCACCACATACTAGAGAGATGACCCTCCTCCCAACCAAATGCCTCTATATATAGCTCTCTCTAGGGGACTGCCTTCTTGGGCAGGTGGATGCTAATCATCCAAGTGTCAGCCATGTAACTACATGTGCGCCAAGTGTCCAGTGGATGCTTCTAGAAGGTTCTAGAGCTCTTTGGGCAAAATACTCTTCCCATGTACCTCATGGGGATTGAACCCAAGACCTCGTCCTTCACACCCTTGAGTCTTAACCATTAGGCTAAGTGGATTACTTGGTTACAAGAGTAAGTGACCTACCAGTAAGTCTAGACTCGAGATCTTTGGCCACACAAACGAATGACCAAACGGAATCCGATTTCAGATCTGTCTGAACCAATCGGATCCCTAGATCACCAACTTACTTTATTACAATTCGTATGGATGTCGATATGAAAATCATCATTATAGGCATCGCTATGTCCCTGGGTGAAATCGTTGGTATGGCCTTGGGCATACCAACGCTTATAAAGCGATGACCATATCTACAATTTTTATTTTTGGTATAGTGTAGTGTCTCTTGTTGGAATAACATGACAATGTTGTTGTGTAACAATGGACAATGCGTTCTACCAAAGAAAAACCAAGTACATGTGATGAAATGTACTCTAATGCTTGCTAATTTAGGGCTTAGATAATCGACAACCAAAATAAGATTTGATAAAGCAAAACACATTGTCCAAAATAAAAGAGATATGTAGGAGTAGAATGAACCATGAACCATGTACAAAAGACATATTCCATAAATGAGCGATGTACAAAAGAGATTTTCCATATATAAGCCATGTAGAAAATTGTGACAACTCAATGCCATATATGACTCAAATACCAAATGTGGAAAACTAGTCCCATATATGAGAAAAATACAAAATGTGGCAAACCATTTCCATATATGAACCAAATACAAAACTGTGGTGCACCACTGCCATATATGAGCCAATTACAAAACTATGGCACCCCACTATCGTACACAAAACTAGAGGGATCAAAACACCTTTATCTGCACTCTTATAACAAAGCACATTGATGAAATCAAACAAATTAAAACGATGTTTATAAACAACAACTAAAACAACACTAAAACAATTTTGAAATCTCACCTCACGGTAGATGCTCTCATGAAATGACCGCATTGCATCCCTCAAATTCCTCCAATAACACAACCAACCGATGACGATATCCATAAGACTCCTCTGCTCATGTTGGAAGATGACCAACTACTAAATCCTACAACACATATGCAAAACATGAGATCAATAAACATGATGTGTTTAACATAAGCAAATTCATTCATCAAAATGATACTCACAAACTCGTGATGCATCCTATCATAATTATCGCTTTCCAAATGCGATGCGCGGATCATATCTAGTTGTATGGCCACTACTAATGATATCGATTAGGAATCTACTGCTGCTCATTGCAAATAATCTCTGACTCCTTGGCATCTATCCATACATGCTTTGTTAAGCCTCCTATGAAAGCATCGCAAGTGACATCACCTCATTTGACATGTGTTGAATCCATTCTAAGCTGACAAGGGGCAGTTATTGTGCACAACTATCGTATGCATTGATGCATTTCCTTTCTGGCCGCATTCATTACTAGAGCTCTATCACGTATATGGCACACCTTGGAGTCATCCTGGTCATGAGTACCCCAAGGTATACGTGGTGTATTGTGTGGCATACTACTTCTAAGGTACTCCATCTAGGAGTACTAGTGGATGATAGAGCAATCATCGCACCACCTCCACAACATCCATGTCCTCCAAACCCACCTATAGATACACCTCTAGAATTTGCTCCCCCAGAACATGACCTAGATGGACAAGACACACGAGTGCCTGTATCACGTTGTGGTATCAAACGCTGGTGCATATGCTGATTGCTCGAGCTACTAGGGGAAGGCTAAGAAGATGGTCTTGGTGGAGTCACAAAGCCAAGAGTGCCACTGACGGGAGTAGTCTCACCGAAGGGGATACCGCCAATGGGAGTATCCGTCTACTATGAATAAATAAAGCAAGCATCCAACAACCTGCTAATAGACAACAACATCAAATACATCTCCAAAATCATGAAGACTCAATTGTAAACATGTTTTCAAAGGTGTGGAAATAGTTTTGCAATCTTAAAGGACAAATTGTTGCAATAATGTTTCAATATTTTTTTTTTCACATAGAGCTATTCACCCTTATACTTGCATAACCAGAATATCCAAATAATGAAACAAATGGCCCAAATCTAACATCTTAAAAATGGCATGCAAATCACCCTTAAATTCAACAATGTGCTTCTCATTAGGACTAGTGAATAACATGCCATCAACATACACAAAATGATCCGAAGCGCATCATGTGCATCCTTAACATATAAGGTGCTCTTACATGGAATGTTCTCAAAACCATGCACAATCAAGTAGGCATGTATCATTTCATACCAAGCATGTGGTACTTCGTTCAAACCATATAGTGCGTCTTTCAATGTGCATACTCAATTTTTATTCCATTTTTGCACAAGACGACATTGTTGAGATACATACACTTCTTCATGTAACTCACAATTTAGAAATTTAGTTTAAATGTCCAACTTATGTTTATTCCAATCATGATGAGCTACAAGCGCACATATGCTATCAACGTGGTCATTTGGCATGTGGGTGCAAAGGTCTCATCAAAATCAATGCCTATGTCTTCAACATAGTCTTTTGCAACAAGCCTATATTTTTACTTGTCTAATGTTCCACTAGGTTTTTGCTTCATCTTGTATTTTTCCTGGAGGAAAATCATATAAGGAATAAGTACCATCTTCATAATAGCATCATATTTTTATTGCATAGCATCCATCCAATTTTCTAATTTTTGTTCTTCATCAAAAAAAGTAGATTTGTTCTCTTCACAAAGACTAGAGGTGTCCCTTGCATAGCAATCTTATGCAATAGAAGAACTATCAGATCCTAAATGATTATGATATGATAGAGGTGCATCTAATTTGCTATCTCAAAGGTATATGCCAGCCATTGAGGCATATTTTTTGCCTCCGCTATATCAATTCTCTCATCAACAAGTGCATCATGTAAATCTACATCAGAATTGGAATGATCTGTATCATCATGTAGAACCTGTTAATGTTGAGAAATTTCTTGATTTGGATGAGCATTTCACTATCCCCCTATAAAAAGAGGCAGGAAAGTGTCACACACATCTTTGGAAAAAGTGATGTCTCCTTAGTACATGGAAGTAATGGTTGAATTGCATCTTCCAACAAAACAACTAACCAAAATGTGTTTAGTCTATGGATGATATAGTCGATAGCCTTCTCTTACAAAATTGTACCTAACAAAAATAGATTTCACTCATCTATCATCACGTTTTGTGCATTGTTGTTCAGACATTAATGCATATGATAGGCAACCTAAGACAAGAAAATGAGCAAGAAATGACTTGCAACCATGCCAAGCCTTATATTGAGTAATAGATTAGAGTGCTTTGGTGGGACACATGTAAAGTACGTATGCTACACATATAACATCCTCAAGCCAAAAGTTATATGATAAAGCTTGACTTTTGACCATAGAACTAACCATCTCCATGATAGACTTGTTCTTTCTCTCTACACATTAGGTGAAAAAATGAACACTACATGGGCCTTGTAAGGATCCCTAATTTTAGGGATTAAGCTTAATTCTATTCTTGTTTAAGGGGACAAAGTGCATTTAAGAGGGCATTTTTTAACAGGTTGGAATAGCCCTTTTTTAGGCTTCACTAGGCTCTTCTCTTTCTTCTTCTAGAGATAGAGAGCAAGAGAATCTAGTTTTCACTTCATCAAACTCATGCATGCATTTGAATAAACAAATGGTTTTTTTTATAAGTCTGATTTTCGGTGTATATTTACTCGGAAGGGCCCATTTTTTATATATATGTCAAAAGTCACTTTTTAAGACTCATTTTTTAAAGTTTCTTTTACAAAAAGTATAATTTTCAAAATCCTCTAAAAGTATTTGCTAGATCATCAAATGTGTAACTATGCTTCCCCTAAAAAAGGATTCGTATCAAATTTCATCATTTTCAACCACATAGAATAGAAAAATACACTTTAACCCATCCACATACAAGAAGACACGTTTTTCTCAGCAAAATATATGCTTTAGAGTCCCTTTCAATGTGTTTCCTACTTTGTTCTTGATATTCTTGGTCATTAGCAAAGATGGTATTGAGATGTATTATAAACTTCACACTAAAACGTTGTCATGCTCCTACATCAACAAGTATCCATGTTCATGTGCCTAGAAATTTTGATCCAAATACACAACGCAACAATGATGTCGATTCTCAAAATGAATGTTGTGCAGCTAGAGAAAAGAGTATTGATCTTTGGACTCATGGTTCACTATATCCTCCGATCCAATATCTTCTTACCATCCACCATTTCATAACCTCTCAACTCTAAAGTTCATTGGTGCGGTTGAAACTGGACTATTAGGTTATTTCAAGTGATTATCTACACATTCGCATGCTACTTCTAAGTATAGTTTCAAATAATGTCAACTCCTTCATATGAGGGTGATCACTTTAGAAAGCAGAGGCATATCTTTAAAAGAAAACTTATAGAGTTTGAACACGATATGGAAGCAAAGGATTAAAGCACATTTGCAAAGTTAAATGCCAATCTCTAGCAACTGAAAGAGACTCCACTTGGTATGAGATATAGGAAAAGAGCATTGCCATTCTTTGAAGCTCTTTCAGTAGGTGGCGAAGCACACAAATTTCATATTTATGCAAGAAGTTGAGTGTTTGCTTTACTCTTATATGTTTTAATTAAGGTTTGAAATTGAATCTTTCAATGTGTGGGTTATTTATTTAACAAATAAGTGCTTCAAGCTCAGTTCTCAGAGAAGTTAGAAAACTTTATCAAATTGCAAGCCATGGAGGAAATATATGATGAAGATGGCATCAATAGAAATGGGTATATTGAGATGTACAACCTTATGAGGAAAGCCTTGCAAGTACAAGGTGGTTCTCAAAGTACATTTCCATGCCCATATAAAGTTTCTATCAAGAAAAAACTTCTAACGAGGATGTGTCTTGTACTATTGGACAATATTTACTCATAGAAGGAGCTATGCCTACCTCTCTTTATCATCCAAATATTCCCAAGAAGCAATTGAAGATCTAATCTACACAAGGATTTACTTATGCTAAATTCAACAATATATTTGTGGATTTTCAGAAGCTTCAACAAGTGATGGTTTACTTTTAAAGTTCAACAATCAAAGGCACCCCTACTGCATTTTGTATGGTGTTGAAGTTTTGCTAAATTCAAGTTTTAAATTAAGGTGATGTTTCCTCTTTTGTGTAGACTGTAATGATAAATTAAAGTTCATATTAAAGCTTGATGAGTGTCAGGGGAGCACTAGATTGTGCTCTCTAACTACAGTTGACAAGATTTCCGAAATACACTTATGATTACAAGAACACCCACGTAGGGAAAATGATACAAGAATATGTGACTGATACAAGATGTCCTACAACCCGGAACCAATAGGTATGGAAAAGTGGATTAGAGATGATACAGGAGATCCCACAACCCGGGATCGTAAGTATGAGACAACATATCTCGAATACAAGAACTCCCTTCTAGGAGATGAACTGGATACATGAAAGAACTCGATAGGATCTCGTACTACAAGATTACAAGGGGACAAGATAGGATGTCCAAGAACTAGACTATAACAAGGAACAAGACAAGAACTAGAACTGGAACTTGAAGAGAACTCAGTTGGCGGTCATGACTCCTTGAGCTCCCAAGACTGGTATTAGCAAGACTGATTATGAATGTGGCCGACCCCTCCTTATATAGGTTTTCAAGGGCGGTTCATGAAAGGCGGTGACGAATTGATGATGTCATCGATGTGTCATCAATTCGAAACATGAGCTCTGGATATCCGAATCAGGCAAGTAGACAGTCGATCTTAGAGTTTTGGCACGTTCTAGACGCAATGGAAGCATTAGTTTCTCCTAATTCTGAACCAATCATGAGATACAAGGTTCACATGGAATCTAAGGTTCAAGATGGTTTCCTTTGTCCATGACATTACCTCCCCCTCAAGACACAAGTTCCACGAGGAGCGGTCATGTTATCTTTTCTTGCCTTTGTTGGATTTCTCTTGTGGAATTCTCGAACTTTGATTGGTGCTCTCTAAAGGTTTTCTACAGGTTCCCAAGTACGATCACTGATGTCATACCCTTTCCAATGAATAAGGTATTCCAATCTTCCTCGGGATATTATGGAATCTAGGACATACTCGACTTCAAATTCTTCATGATCATCAATCTCGATAGGTGGAGAAGGAATAGGTCTCTCCCCCCTCAAGGGTGAAATCTGATATGGTTCCAACATGATACATGGAAAACTGGATGTATTCTCATAGTACTTGGTAGCTGGAGCTTGAAGGTGACTGGATTAATCTTGGCCAAGATTGTAAATGGACCAAATCTTTGATGATCTAACTTTGCACAAGGTATTGAGGTTTGCAAATTGTTTCTGAGTAACCATACTTTATCCCCAATTTGGTACAATGGATTCTGGACACGATGTTGATCTGCATAGTACTTATATTGTTCTTGAGCTTTATGGATCTCTTCCTTGAGTTCTTTGTGAATGTCCATCAGGTACTGGGCCTTGTCTCTAGCAGCTAGGTTCTTGACATGATTTGAGAGTTGAAGAATGCTTATGAACAGATTGTAGCATCACTTCAGAGTCTCCAACAACAAGTCGAAGACCTAACTCATCGATAGACACAAATCAAGATGGGACATCCAGGGCATGTAGGTGCACTCCTCCAAGAATTACAAGAACGAATCGGGAGTCTTCAGAAAAATCAAGGGAGTATGCAAGTAAATCAACGACCTAGTATATCCTTCATGAGGGAACCGAAGATCTGCATGCCATAAAAGTTTGATGGTGATCGCACAGAGTTCTGGGGATTCTTGCAACAAGTCAAATTGTACATCCGTATGCAGCCTGATAGATACCGTGATGATGCGTCCAAGGTCGGTTTTGTTGGAACCTTGCTCTACGGTCAAGCATTATCATGGTTCGCCCCAATCTTGGAGAAGGATCTGGCCGTACTTCATGACTATGAGGGGTTTCTTAGAGAGCTCATCGCTACCTTTGGAGATGCAAACACGAGTCGAGTGGCAGAAACAAAACTTCGGAAGCTGCGTCAAGGTAACCGCCCTGCCTCTACCTATGCATGAAAATTTAGGCAGTTGATATGTGACCTCACTTGGCATGAAGATTATTTCATAAGCCAATTTAGATAGGGCTTAAGGGATGATGTGGAGGACCTTCTACTCACGATGCCAAAGGTCAAGACATTGAATGAATACATCAACCAACTCGCCAATGGAAACCTTTCGAGCCTACTCCTAGAGATGAGCCTATGCCCGAACCTATGCAGATAGATGTAACTAGGCTCCAGCCTCTAACACCACAAGAGAAACAAAGAAGGAGGGATAACAAATTATGTCTATATTGTGGAAAACCTGGCCACATTGCAGTTAATTATCCCAACAAGAGAACGAACTCCAAAGTCGCAACCACCCTTGTAGAGCAGGGAAACGAGGAAGATTATAGGACAATTGAATATTCTTGCTAAGTAATTTTTCTCTTACATAATGCTAGTGCACTTCAATGTGCTCAGTCTGTGCATGATATACAAGATTAGCAGCCAAATGAAGTGAACTAGTGCTGTCTCCAAAAATCATTGGAGTGTAAGAATGTAACCCCAAATCTGTGTAGAGTTGTTTGAGCCACATAGCCTCTTGTATTGCATTTTGTAAGCCTCTATATTCTACCTCTCTACATGGCAATGCCACATTAGGTTACTTTTTTGATGACCATGATATTAGCTTTGAACCTTCAAAAGATAGGTATCCTGAGGTGCTCCTATCATCCTTGGAGCCAACCCAATTTGCATTAGAATACATCTTTATGTCCCAATCAGGAGTGAATGGATAAAGCAACCCTTCATTTATGGTACCCTTTAGATATTTAAGGATCCTCTTGGCAGCTTCCTAGTGAGGTTTTCTTGGTGTATGCATAAACTGGCTTAATATACTTACTCCATAACATATTTCTACTCTTGTTAGGGTTGCATGATTAAGACTCCCAACAAGTTTTTGGTAATTGTTAACATCTTCAAGAAGTTCTCTGTCATGAGAACTAAGGTTGTGATTGAGTTCCATGGGTGTACGTGCAATTTTAGTGTCTTCCATCTTGAATTTTATCAACATATCATCAATGTACTTCCTCTGAGTAATAAATACACTAGAATCTGTGTATACAAGTTCTACTCCAAGAATGTATGTTAGCAAACCAAGATCACTGATTTTAAACTCTTCTATAATTTGAGCTTTAACCTACTTGATGCCATTAGCATCATTCTCTATAATGATAATGTCATCCACGTAGACACATCTCTAAATAACCTCTGAGTTGTTATTCTTTAAGAACAAAGAAGAATCTGCTTTACTAAGAACAACCTTTACAACATTTTCTTGACTTGGATCTTGGAGGTCTACACAAGCCTCAAAGCCATCTATCAGTGGGAGAAGTCCAAGCTCGTGAATCACCATGCGCATTGTAAGCTTCCATGGTTGGGAATTTGTGGCATTTAGTTTGTCAATCTTAAACATACGTGGGGTTGGTGCTTGTGCAATTGTGATTAGTAATAGTCTACACAACTAACATGAGGACAAAAGGTCTAGTAACTAGAGAAGCGGTGGTCTCTTGATACCATGCAAAAAATTTGACACACACAATCCTGTTGGTAAAGGCGATAACACAGAGGGTGTAAATGATGCACACTCTCATTTAACTTATGAGTCAAATTTAAATACATAAGGGGTCACTTATGCTATTACACCATTTAATGAGAGATTATATCTATTAACCTATGTGGCTCGATGCCAATGTGTGGAGTTACACATGCCATCTTGACATTTAAAGACTTAAGTGTTTGTCTTTGTCGAGAGATTTCAATGTAATTAATCTAGTTCATTGGTTATTCTCCAAGATTTTATTAGTCTGTGTACTTAACGAAGTTCATGGACCCTAAATCTGGAGGATTATTTTCATTTCAAAATTGTCTGATAGATTTGAGTTTTCATGTTAATTTATCGCAGCTCAATGTGATTTGTAAACCGTTATGAATTATGGTAGGCGTCCACAGGAGTTGTGGTCCATTCCCATTTGAAATTTTGCAACTTGATCAAGAAACATAAACTTATAGCTCCATATCTAAATCAATTCAAATGTATGCCTTGTTGTCCTCGAGAACAAAAAGAAATCGATTTCTAATCTATAAATAGCACACAAACATGGCTTTAGTGTGATGAACTTGTTATATGTTTTGGAATAATGGAATGTTATATGGATTTTAATGTCTTGAGGATTTTAATGTGATTAGTGTTTAGATTTAGTAGGTGAGGACTCATGAGGGTCTGAGTATGCATGGACTTATTCAAATATTTTAGTTATTTTTTATAAAAATAATAGATCACATTAGATAGCGACATTTTTGTAAAACTAGTAGATTATAAGTTTTGTAAAGAAACAAGATTTTTTTCAAAACATGCTTTTTGAAGTTCTGTCCCCGTGTATTTTCTCTTTAGGACATAATGAAAAGTACATATAAATACATAGGCTTTGATAGACTCGTCCATCAGAGTATGTGGGGGGAGATGGTACCCAATCTAGTGTTGATTCTCTTGTCTCTTTCTATTCTTTGAGTACTATTGTGAGATTTTGATCCTGTACTATCCTCTACGTATGTGTGCCTATGAGATCTAAAGGTCAAGAGTGGTATCAAAGCAAAGGTGCATCTGCACAGGTGGTTTTTGCATCCCATTGTGACTCACGGCATCCGCTCCATTCATGATTCAATGTCCCTCTCAATTGTCTGGTCTAGGTTTTCATTTATTAAGTTGACCTATTTTTTTTTGTTTGCCAGTTGTTTTTTTTTTTTGAGTTAGTACTTTGCACTCTGCTCATTGTGACATGATACTCGCTATGCTCACTGTGACACTATACTTATTGTACTTATTGTGTTCATTGTACTCACTATACCCCATGTTACTATGCTCATAGTACCCACTATAAAACCTTGTGCTCAATGTGCTCAGTGTACCCCCTATACCCCCTATGCTTACTATGCTCAATGTTCACTCCTCGAGTTCAGTTCGGTTATCAAACTAGTTTATCAAGTTCCTTTATCAAGTACCTTTATCAAGTTCTTTTATCAAGTTCATTTATTAATTTGGTTACTCCTTTAGCTTTCTCCAAGGTGTCGACTAAGGCATACAACTATGGCATAACTTTGGCATCTTTATCTTCTTTGGCACTGATGGTTTCCCTTGCTTGCATTGGCAACCATTGGCTACATGTTAACCAATTCTAACACGAGTGGAATTAAGGCTTAGTTATTTTCCTAGTTAGCCTACTTAGCTCCTTATTTAGCATGTAAGGGATTTGAACCCACAACCTCATACTTCCAAGAGATAAGCTTTATCCACTAGCCTATTTTCACTTATTGATATCCCATTCCCTTTAATTTATATTTAACATAACTTTTGATAACTTTTCATCTTATTTATTTATTCATTTACTAATTAATTTATTTGTTTAACACTCTCTTTTCTTTATTTATTTAATTATTTACCAAATACTCTTATTTATTCTATTTATTATTATTATTATTATTATTATTATTATTATTATATATATATTATTGTTAAAATCTTTTCACATGCTTAGACTTATGTTTGGTTCTTTTTAAGACCATGGAACCTACCCAGAATACGAAAGATTTTGAAACACTACCCCTACCTGGTGTATCAATCAAGCAACAATTAGAGCTTTTGGGACACGAACTCCAACATGCCCAAAACTAGATTGAGGAATGTGATGCTGCACTTCAGTAACTGCAATGTGATGATAATAACCTAGTTAGGGTCGTGAAGGCCATTATCACCGCTCAAGAACAAGGCACGTAGTTGAAGATTGGTACGAAAAATTTCTAATTTTTGCGATTGGATGGGCAAAAGTGTGGCCATTTATTTGTTTCATGGATATCCCAATTTGATGATTGTTATTTTAAAGAATTCTATTTTGAAATTGAAATAGTGAATTTTGTTACTAATTATTTTGTGGGTAAGGCCCAATTATGAGGGAATGTTATGCGGCATAGTAGTGACTGTCGAAAAACATAGGTCGCATTTCAAGAAAAAATCAAGGAGTCCTTCCTTCCTCTTTAGTTCCACTTACATGCACGTTGATCATGGATAACTTTTGGATGGAAAGAAGGTGATATTCTGTCTACCTATACAGAAGGGTTTTGGCAACGACTATTAGTTATTCGTTCGCCTGAAATGATCCCTGAAGATAGTTTGCAATGGAAGTATGAAGATGGTTCGGAGATGGGAATCCAAGCTAAGCTCAACACACTACATCCTATGACCATCTATGAAGCTATTTCTTTTGCAGATGATGCTTTGAAGGAGCATTAGTCCGTCATCAACTCCATTCACTTACAACAATTGCATCAACAACAACCATCCATCAAGCCTAATTTTCCTTTCAAGCGTCCTTTTTCTACTTTTTCTTTTGTTATTGAGTGCCTAGCTACTTTTCAACACCCTTCACAATCCAATTTTACACCCATTCATAGGCCACCCCCTTACATACTATCAAACCCTGAACCCTTCAAACTACGATGCTAGATTTTCAACAAAAGAGGCCCCCTATCACATGTTGGCATTGTGGCAATTTTGGTCATACTAAAGCTAAATGTAGGTTTTGAAATAGTGACATGAAGCCTCTTGGAGCTCAAGTACAAAACAATCAGGTATCTCCTCATGACATTCAACCTAATTGGACCAAAGAAGCATAAGAAAAGGATCTAAGTACATTGGGTAACATGATTTCTATTCATTCTTTACTTTGCATGCAAGGTAATTAATGGTAATGTTGTTAATACTTTACATGATGATGATAGTTCAAATTATTTTTTTCTCATATGCTAGTGATGATCACCAATTAAAACCACTTCCTCCTATGTATAAAGTTAAGTCTTCATTTCAAGGAAATAGTTACAATGTTACAAGTGACGTGCATAACATTTAGATTTGTATAGGTTCTTATGTAGATGAACGCACATTCTCAATTGATCCTTTCCAGTCCTATAATTTAGGTATTTCTTTTTGTCATCATGATGCTCCATGCATTGATTATCATACACACACAATGAGTTTAAGTTTAACAATCAACATATTTCTTTGAGTGCAATGAATGAATTCCAACCATTTGCATTAATTAGTCATACTTAAGTGAAATGTGAATTAGAAAAGGCTATAGCTCATGTATTGTTTTTGTTAATAACATAGTTTATTATACACACATACATCCTAATGCACATAAATCATTTATGGATTCCTATAGGGATTGATTTTTGGATGATATTCCTTCTAAACTACCATCATATAACCACCAGCTAGGGGATCTCTTGACCATGGTATAGACCTAATTTGTGGTAGTTCTCCTCCCCGTAAAGCACCTAATAGGCATGGACCTTTATATCAACAAGAAATAGCTAAGCAAGTCAAGGATTTATTTCACAAAGGAATTATAAGACATAGTTCGTCTCCCTTTGGAGCACCTATTCTTTTAGTTGAGAAGAAGAAGAAGACTTTGAAGGTGTGCATTGATGATAGAGCACTCAATAAGATCACAATTAAATTAGATATGCTATTCACATGATAGATGATCTGCTAAAAAACCTTCATGGAGCACGTGTCTTTAGCAAAATTGATCTTCAATTTAGGCATCATCAGATATGCATGACACAAAATGACATTTATAAGACTACTTTTAGAACTCACAGTGGTCATTTTGGATTCATGGTGATGCCTTTTGGACTCATCGATGCACCTGTTACATTTGCATGTATGCTGAATACCATTTTTCTTTATTACCAAGCTTTTGTTCTTGTTTTCTTTGATGATATACTTGGTTATAGTGAGAAATGATAGTGATCATGAAAATCGTTTAGTAATTGTTGTTAGATTATTTTTTACACAAAAATAAACTTTATGCCAATTCTAAAAAGAGTTATTTCTTCCAACAAGAAATAGAGTATTTAGGATATCTTGGTTCTAGTCAGGGCATTCATGTAGATCCAAAGAAAATAAAAGTAATTGAAGAATGGCATGTACCTCAATCAGTGAATGATATATGCTCTTTTGTAGGGTTAGCTAGTTTCTATGGATAGAAAGTTTGTAGAAGTTTTTCTCTTATTTAGCACTCCCACTCACATTTTTATTGAGGAAAAAGATAAAATTTCCATTGGGATTAGCACAACAACAATCTTTTGAAAAATTCAAAGATGCACTTTCTTATGTTTTTCAATTACTAAATTTTGCACAACCTTTTCCTGTAGTTACAAATGCAAGTGGTTTAGATATAGGTGTTGTGTTAATCCAAATAGACCATCCAACAAGATATTAAGCATTTATTAAATCAACCATTGATTTTAGATAAACACATTAAATGGGCTTCATTCATACAAAAAATTCAACCTATGATTCAATATCAAACTCAGAAAGCCAATATTGTAGCTGATACATTTACTTGTTTCCCATCCCCACAAACAAATATTGTTTCAATCAATAATATTTATGCTATTCATATTCATTCATTTCATGACATAATTCCTACTGATGCATTCGATTTGTATTTTTCACAAACATGGAATGCTTTTAAGAATTCTACAACATTTAGTGAGGAACACTACACTTTTCATAATGGATTTTTGTATTTCCAACACGAGTTATGCATCACACAAGGTTTTAAAGACTTTTTATGAGAGAGATGCATGAACCACCGTATATGGGTCATAGGGGCATACAAAGTACTATTTCTACATGTAAACTTTTTTCTTTTAACCAAATATAGAAAAGGGTATTGCACCATATGTTTCCCATTGCATTGTGTGTCAACATGTGAAACGACATCATGGTATAGCATCTGGATTAATGCCACTTCCCATACCCAATGCACCATGGGAACAAATTTTATCATTGGTCCTCCTACAAATTCATCTCATAATGATATGATTTGGACAATTTTTGATAGGCTTAGTAAACAACCGTATTTCATTCCTCATAATAAGCCTCTTTTTGAACCTCAAGCTCGTAAATTGTTTATTGAATGTATTTTTCTGCATCATGGTTTTCCAAAAGTTATTCTTTTCGATCGAGCTGTTCATTTTTGTAATCACTTTTGGGTTGCTATATTTCAAAACTTAGGTCCCAAAATAGACTTTAGTTCTACATTTCATCCTCAAAGTAATACAAAAAGTGAAGTTAATAATGATACTATTTTAGATTTATGATGTTGTTATTCTTTAGATAATCCAAGTGATTGGAGGATGAGAAACTTCCTTTACTATAGGTTGCACCGGATGAAATTATGTATGGTAAAAAGCTTCCCACTCCCATGATTCTCACTCAAACTAATATACCTATGGCTGAGTCTTTTGCACAAGAACATATTTCTATACTTCATGAGGTTCATGAGCATATTAAAAAGAGTCAAGAACATGACATGCATAATGTTAATAAGAAATGCATAGCTAAAGTGTTTAATGAACATGACTTTGTATGGTTATCAATAATTAAAAGACATTGCAAAAACATTTCACAACATCCTAAGGTTAAAATTGCACCATGTTATTATGAATCTTTTCATATTATTAAAAAAAATAATGAAAATGCTTTTAGGCTAGAAATAGCTTCTCATTGGAATACACATAATTCTTTTCATATGAGTTTATTAAAATCATTTAAAGGAGCTTTACCACTTAGTCCTATTTTAGATGATCTTCCTTTGTTAGAAGAGGATGCTAAAATTTTAATTCTAGAGGAAATACTTGATTGTGATATCACTACTATACGCACTACAACATATGAGGGTTATACCGATGCTGCCTATACCGACGATCACTCCCAGCGTTGGTATAAACGTTGGAAAAGTCCAGTTAAACATACCGACGGTCAAGTGATCATTGGTATGACCGTTTAAAACAGATCATTAGGATGTCTCACGACCGTCGGTATAAGCATCGGTATAAGTGTCGGTATATTCATCAGTATAAGCATCGATATAAGCATCGATAATTTACTAGAAATTATTGATGCCCATAATGATGCCCATACAGATGGGTATACGGAGGACCGAGAGCAAAATGCACACCCAAGGAACCCGAGAGGAAGATAGAGCATACATACACACACACATACATGCACACACATCTACACATGCATACATACACACGCACATGTACACACATGCATACATACACACATATACACACATGCAAACATTCATACACACACATATACACACATGAATGCATACAAACATATACACATATACACACATGCATACATACACACACATGCATACACACATACATACACACACACATATACACATATGCATACACACACATACACACACATGCATACATACATGCCTTGAAATTAAACCTAATGGGCTACTTATCTTTATATTTTCACTTGGTAATGTGTTTAGTGTTATGTTGTGCTCCAAGGTTCTTTTTCATCCTTGTGTTGTTCATGTGCTTTCGTAGAACTCAAACCCCAATAAAAATCAGGATAAGAAGAGGTACTAAAATTGCACTTCAAAGGGAAATTAGTCTTGACAGAGGGTGGTCATTGACACAGTTGTTACATACGGATCAACTTAATAATTGATTGAAAGTCGACTTGTGCATCATGGGCAAAAGAGGTAGCTTCCTAGAGCATTGTAGGCTGAAGTGTGTGAATCTTGGATTGGATCCCCATCTCCAAACCATCTTCATACTTCCTTTGTAGGGTATCTTCAGGAACCTCCTCAAGGATGCGAAGAAATACTAGACTTTACCACAACTACGTGGTTTAAGTTGTAATCGTATCATCCTCTTTCCATGTAAATGTGGTCCACAAGTGACAAACATGTGGATAGAATTGAGGAGAAAGAGAAGTATCCTTGACCTTCTCTTGAAAGACTTTCCATTCATGGGATAATCTGCACTATGTCGTAACACATTCCACCAAAGTTGGGCCTTCCATACTAAATAATTAGTAAGAAACTTCACTTTTTCATTTTTAGAGTCAGATTCATGTGAGTAAAAATCATCAAATCGGGATAACCATGATAAAACAAGCTGGCCATTCTTATGGCCATCAAACCACGAAAATTGGAACTTCTTTATGCCAACCCTGGTATGTGTGCCATGAGCTTGAGCAATAATAATGGTCTTCACCACCCTTAGAAGTTTGTCCTCCTCAAAATGTATCTTCTGAAATATTTCTTCATGTTTTCATGTCTTTTTTAGGGAATCTTGAAGTTCATGTCGCACGAGTTCCAAGTGTTGTTTGCGTAGAACCCCCAGTAGACATGATTCACGAAAGCCTTCCATGGTATTTATATGCTCCATGGGTGTGTAGAAGAAGAAACCCACTTGCTAAAGATGCGAAAATAATTTTAAGAGTCCTTGAATTCAAATCGAAAAGGGAAGAGTGGTTCTTCATAAATGAAAAGTAATAGAGATGAAAGTTATGAAGTGAATAATGTAGTGGTAAAAAAATTTGACTTGTGAACATGAGGTTGAGGGTTCAAGTCCTCTCCATGGTAGATGAGTGACTCCTTATTGCCACTCCTTAATTAAAGGGTGTTCCAGCAGCTACGAATGGCATGGCCAAGGGAGTCATGGGTTTTGGGAAAGGGAATTATGCGAAAGTTATGCCATAGGTCTATGCTTTAGTCGATGTCTTAGTCGAGGCCTTTGATTAAGCTAAAGGAGTAAATGTAGGAGTAAACTGTAGTCATATACTGTACGTTCAAGTTCAGGAGCTCGAACTAGAATTGAAACCAAAAATGGAAAGAGCAATAGAGAACAAAAATAGAAACTAAGACTGAAACTCGAAAACAAAAACAAAAATGCCATTGGAACTAGAATTGGAATAGGAATACGGGCACGGATAGAAATGGCACAGTGAAGGTTGGCAAAAAATGGACAATGCTAGAAGGCTTAGATTCTTCTCCAACTAGCCTGTACCTAGAAGCTTTGAACATCCACGTTAGCTAATCGTTCTTGTGAAGCTTTTCAATGCAACTAGAAACCCTGAATGTTCATGTTAGCTAATGGTTCTTCTGAAGCTTTTCAATGCGAGTATTTAAATCTTTTGTCGTTAGCCTTCCAACATTCATCTTTAAAAAGAAAAAATGGCAAGAAATTCATATCTATATACCCACGCCTTTGAGATATTTTCTTATATTGACTTGTAGATGGCTCCTCGGAGCTCCCCCTTGATGGAGCCTCATCTTCCTTTGGTTGGGATAATAGAAAATCACTTGATCAGCTTCACAAATCCTTTAATTATATTTTCAGAATCTAAATTATTCAACATTCTATAACACCACGTAATCAAATCCATGTACGTTCTTTGATCATCTACAACTCAAATCATGTGGTTGTTTGATTGAGATGACCAAAGATCTTCAATGAAACAATTGTTCACCAAAAGCGGGCCCCTTCATACGAGTCGTGACATGCTTCCTTTGAACTCCGAAAGGAATTTTTTTTTTGAGACAACAGGAAAAGAGAGTAAATTAATGGAAAAAATTACACTAGGCACAGGGAAGCATTGATCCCATCAGCCACAAGGGTTACAAATTGAAGACCATGGTAAACCTATCACTAGAGTAACATTCTAACAGGGATTCTCTCCATCTACAAGGAGGAAGGGTCCTAATAATAACAGTGAGATCCTCGGAGACATTTTTAATGGATTGCAGACTCTGCATACCAGAAAGATACAGGGTTTTTCTAAGTGAACATAGAAAATTCCTCTTACCATTTTTAAAAAGGGTTTGGTTTCTACTAATCCAGATATGCCATAAGATGTGACCCCTCCACAAATTCCAGAGAACCAGATCAAGCTTGTTACAACAACCAAGAATAATCTTTGTGAGGCCCAGTTGAGGGAGCTTCTTGGTAACAAGGATGGGGTCCAACAACTTCCAAAATTGTCAAGCATGCCAATAGTTTATAAAAAGATGGGTTAAATCCTCTTCCCTGCTACACAGAGAACAATTTCCATTACTGGGATTTACTCTCTTTGCCTTGTTGCCAGTCCGAAGCCCATTATGCAGAATCAACCATTCCAAGTAGGAATGTTTGATGTTGTAGGGGAAAGCCCAAATGGCTTTGAACCTATATCTCCATTGATTGGCAGACTAATTGCACCGCCATCTGAGATTGAGCTTGTTAGTCACACAGAGAATAGAGCCCAATGTACTTGAAACTTTTCCACATATCTTTAGCAACATCCCTGATGTGAATGTTACCGATCCTGCATTCCTCCAGCTTCAACTTCAAGAGGGACTTCATTTCCAACAGACTCTGCAAACACGCAGAGGAAAACTGAGTTAGTCCAAGAATATATTCATCGGAAACCAACTCACCTGAGTTGAAAAACCAAGCCCAATTTTTTATCCCAAGTGTAAAGCATTTATGCTCTGTGATCTCTAATCTTTTATTATTCCACAGGGCAATCCACCCCAGCCAAGGAGATTCCTGAAGAAAAGAGTTAAGGTTATAAATAAACGTAAAGTTTGGGGAAAAGGAAGCTTTAACCTTCATCCACACAGACCAAAACCTGCAAAAGAGGATACTACCAGCTCGAGTAAAGGTGCATGGGGAAACCACAATGTCCCACAAATGATTGTTAGTCCAAGCTTTATAGTTCTTAACATGAAACTTATGAATGTTTCTTTTAAGAAGGACAACCCAGATGTCTAAAGAGTTTAAGGCCCTGAAAACCCATTTAGCAGCCAGGTTTTCAGCCATTTTTATAGGTAGATGATACCTAACCCTCCTTCATGCTTACGTAGACAACAAATCTTCCAAGAAACCTTAGGGACTTTATTAGTCTATTCATTCCCTCCCCACAAGAACCTTCTAGCAAGGGCAATTGCCTCATTTAATTGCTTTTTTGAAGGGCTCCAACAAGCCAGGAAGTAAATCAGGGAAGGTAGCAGATAGTGCTTCAAAATAAAACATCTATGAGAGAGGGAAGCATAAACATTATACCACCTAAGCATTTTTTCCTTAAATTTGTTAAGTACCGAATCCCACCTTTGCTGCATAGTGACATTGAAACCCATGGGGATACCGAGTAACCTAAAGATGGCCTGATCCTGTGGGATAAGACAACCATAATTAGTAATGCAACTGGGAATCACATGATTGGATGATCTGAAGCCAGTTTTGGAGTGATTGATATGAGAACCACTAGCAAGACAAAAAATATTCAGACATTCCAGAAAATTTTCAACATAGACAGGATCTGCAAGAGTGCACATATTAGTATCATCTGCAAACATTTGAAGCCCAAGTTGGTGATTGGAATTGGGAATGGGGATGCCTTTGATCTTATGTCTCGACATTTCATGATTCACCAACCACCCAAGAGCATCATTGGATATGGAAAACAGAAGGGGGGCCAAGGGACACCCTTGTCTGATGGATCTGGCTATTTTAAAGGGGGGGAGTTGACCATTCAAAGAGACTCTAGACCAAGCATTCCCAAAAAGGGTACTAACATACTTAATAAATCTTTTTCCAATCCCAATATCCTGAAGAGACTGAAGGATAAAATCCCATTCAATTTTATCATAGGCCTTGTCAAAATCAATTTTGAAAAAGTAATAGTCAAGATCTCTCTCATTAGCATAATCAAAACCTTCCCAAAGAGAGATGATGGGATCAAGAATGTACCTTCCTTTGATGAAGCCTTTTTGCATAGGTAAAATGGTAGTGTTCATGATAGGACTAAGTCTTCTAGCAAGGGCTGAAGCAAAAACTTTGTAGACAGAGTTGAGGCAAGTAATAGGTCTCGAGTTATTGAGATCTTCTTTAGGACCCTTTTTGTGGATGAGTCTAATAACCCCCATGTTCATATCAGAAGACCGATACCTTTCCTAGTGGCCTCTCTCTAGATCTCTAGAAGGTAAGGGGTAAGGAAATCCTTAAGTTCCTCAAAAAATTCATTAGGTATTCCATCAATGCCAGGAGAATTACACATTTTCAATTTATCAATGGTCTCTTTAACCTCACCAGTAGAGAGGGGCAGGTCCAGGAGAGCAGCCACTCCCTGAGGGAGAGTTTTCACCCTGATAGAAGCTTTATGGGCCCTGGCTCTCTAGATGTCCTCCCCCCTCTTGGGAGGACTAGAGAAAATATTCATAAAGAAACTAGAGGCTTCTTGTAAGCACTCTTCCATGTTAGCAGGATTACCACCATTTCTTTTAGATAGCAAAGAAATGAAATCCTTGTTTTTCTCTTGGTCGAGCAAGTCATACATATGTTTATTGGGTCTATCCATGTTCCTCTCCCAGAACCTTCTAGAGTTGGCAAGAGACCAACTAGCTTCCAGATACTCCTCACATTTGAGTTTATGGTTCAACTCAATGGACTCCACACAAGGGTTATTAGGATCATACATCTTGAGAGCATCCAAGATTTTCTCTTTTTTGAGAGACCTAGCCTTAGACACTTTTTCTTTATAGAAGGTAAATATCTTCTGAATATCCTTCACAGCATACTCCCAACTTTTGAGAGCAGAGGTGTTTTGGGAGAAGTGCCAGTTAATGGAGACCTTAATTTGATTAATAACCAAGGGGAACTTGAGCACTCTAGCATCAAGATGGGGCGATCCTGATCTAAAGGGCTTAAAATTCCTCTTAAAGGTGAGACAAAGAGGAAAATGATCAGACAACAACAGGGATTGGTCAGTAGCAGCACTAATCTCCCAAAAATCCTTACCATAAGTAGAATTAATGTAGCACCTATCAAGTATAGCACCCAGGGCATTCTCATTAGGCTGTCTATTATGCTAAGTGACCAGTGTGCTCAGAGTGGTCAATCAAATCATGAACCTGACACAGAGAGTACGAGCAGGTCTTTTCAAAACCATAAATGCAGGACCCCTTTTTATTAAGTCTATCGTTAATGTTAGTAACCATATTGAAGTCTCCAATAATGCAGATATTACCTTGACATATTTTTAACTCCTCCCAACATTTGCTTCTCATGTTCCTGCAATTAGAAGCATAAAGGTTGACCATACTTATTTCCATAGGGGAGTCAAAGGAGATAGCAACCCATTGATTAGACGGACTTTTAATCACCCCTTTGATGAGGCGACCAAGCTTCAGGTTAAAACCAATGGTTGCACCTCCTTTCCCTTGACCATGATCAGTAAAAAAACCATTTAGAGTGACTATCAATAATTTTCAAATGGGTATCAAGCTTATGACCACCAATCTTCAGTTCCTGGAGACAAATAACATCATGGGACTTGGAAAGGATCTTTCTCCAATTATTAATGACTTTGGCTCTCACCAGATTAGTCAGAACTTTACTGTTGAAAGAAACTAAATTAAGAAAATCCATAAAAACAGAAAGCGAGATAGGAGCAAAGGAACTTAGATTTTTGAGGTCTTACTTGGTTGGAGATTAGAACTTGAGGTCCTAACCCCATCTTTCCTTTTTGGCTTACCTTGCAATTTGACGACAATATTGTTGACTTTATTAAGAGACAAAGGAAGTTCAGCTTCAACAGGAACCTCATGAGACATTTGCACCAAAAGTTCTCCATCGACTTTATTTATTTCCTCCATTAAAGTATCATCATTAATGTCTGAAGCATACGTGGTATTGTGGGACTTTTTTTTTCCAATTATATGCCACTCATTAGTAGTGTTAGAGTCTGCTAACACCTGTTTATCAGAGCAGTCCACTAGATTCTCTTCAGTAAGTTGATTTACTGGACAATTTTCCTTGTCTGAATCACATTCATCGATGAAAGAATGATTAGTAACCTCAAGGAGAACACTATATTACTGGACAATTTTCCTTGTCTGAATCACATTCATCTATGAAAGAATGATTAGTAACCTCAAGGAGAACACTATAAGGATTAGCAAATTTCCCTGTTTTCCTTCTTGGGGGTTTAGGATTGAACTTTTTGGTGTTTCCCCTTGCATGACCATTTGGAGTGGACTTATTGAGAGGAGCACCACGACGATCTGCTTCATGAGGTGGAGAATCATCCTTTGAAACCAAGGAGGTAATCTTGAGAAGAGGGCAATCCTTGATAAGGTGTCCCTGTTTAAAACACTTAAAACAGGCATTAGGAAGATTCTTATAAACGATTTGTTGTTCATGTAGAAATAAACCATCAGAGTCCTTAATAGGAATAGACTGTTTAATCAGTTTGGAAACATCGATTTCAATCATCAGTTGGGGATCCCATTTGGGGTTGATACGACTAGTCCTAGACTTCTGCCCTAAAACTTTACCTAGCATAGAGCCAAGTTTGTTTAACCAGGGATAAAAGTTGACTGGGAGATCATGGAAATCCACCCAAATTGAGATTTTGGTAGGCTTGGGCCCTTTAGGGTTGAATCCAACATGCCACTTGAAGAAGGAGATAGGGATATTTCTAACCAACCATTACCCTTCTATAATGACTTTGAGAGCACTGGTAGAATCATCAAAGAAAAACAGATAATAATTGTTGGGTAAATATTGCACCTACTTAACGAAAAGCCCCCTAGATTCCCAAATCGTTTTCATCCAATTCCTGAGGATGTCTTGCGTAGGTCTCGGCCCATGGCAGAGACCTATGACTACCTGTTCCGCTAACTATGCATGCCAATTAGAGAGAGAGTTCCTATCGATGATGAACTCTTCCTCTTTCAGAAATATCTAGGCTACCTACATTCAGGAAATGAGGACATTCCTCTGCAGGCCCCTTGCTTTTCTTTGTTGCAGAGTGGGAGTGAGGGGAGAGATCCATACCTGTGTGAGAATCGATAGAAAAAGCATTACCAATGACCTGACCGTGAATATTTTAATGTGTAGATCGTTTCGACGAGCGCATAATTTCCGCATAGGATCTTGAAGACGAGCACTTGAAGACAACATCTTGGAGTGACATGGTCTCCCTCTTGTGAGGGAGAAGGAGAGGTAGGAGCCGCCACAGCAAAGCTCGAGGCCCCGAGCAGGAGAGGCCACTCACAGAAAGAAGCTCCCGAGGCCCCCAACCGGGGAGGCCACGCACAGTAGAAGCCCTAGCCCGACATGCACTGAGGCATTAACCTAGCTTCCAACCGAAGGACCTCAGTTCCTGATCAATCTCGGAATGATCTAAAATTCCGAAAGGAAATTTTAGGCTTACAACTTACATGAAAAGCCAATTGACAAGTCAAGAGCTGCTCAACATCTTCTTTTTGTGGATTCTCGGAGGAAGAAATAATAAACGTGGGGTTGTTCTTTCAATATTCAAGCCACAAGATTCTCGGCAGCAGAAATAATAAACGTGTGTGAGTTGCAGAGGATGGCACTCAACAAAACAGTGCCGCCCTGCTTTCTGGGATACGGGGGGTCCCACGGGTGCTATGTCCATTCGCTTGTACAGTTGCAATTTCAAAGTTAAAGTGCGGGGAGTAGGCTTCGGCTGAACCTCCATTTAAAAAAAAAAACAGTGCCGCCCTCACCCTAAATTGCTTTTAAAAACTGGAAGGAAGCTGCACAGCACAGCATCTCTTTTTTCGCCATCCTTTACGCAATCCTCCTCCGAGTGTTGACCCTCTCAGGAAGCTGCTTTCTTTTAGCGTCTCTTTATAATTCCAGACATCGCACTTCTCTGGATCTAAAATTCAAAAGCAAGCTCGATTTGTGCAGCGATGTCTGCATCAGAACAAACTGTTGAAGAAAGCTCATCGCACGCAGTTGTCGCAGAGCACCCTCTAGCTACGTACGAGTGGCTTACATCTCGGGTCCTCTCCTTGATCGACGATGCGCGAGAAGTTGTCCGTTTGGCCGTTGAGAAGAGCCTTCCGCAACTGGACCATCTCACTGCCATCTTTTCCAATGCCATCCATCAACCTCTTCTTCACCTTTCCAAGAGAGATCTACACTTGAAACTGTGTTCGTCTGTTCTCTCCGATGGCGGTCTGAAGGTGCGCAACTCGCGACTCGTGCATTTTTCAACGCAGTGTTTTATAAGAAGGCTTGAGCGTTTGAGACTTTGACATTTTTTTACAGAGATTTTGGATCGATCCAGCTTCGGGGGAAGGATGTTACATGATTTCCGCAAGAGCGTTATATATATGCTGGGGCGAAAATCCAACGTATTGGAGGTGGACAGCTTGGCCAGGCGCAATGTAAGGGTTGCTGCGCGGGATCTTTAATCTATGTTACATGCACCCATTTCACTCGGTGTATAGTTATGCATTGCCTTGCCTGCAATGGTTCATGCATTGTCCGCCTCTACAAATCTCCGCTGCTTATCAAATCAAGTATTATAATATTGGACTTCTTTCCACAGGTCTGGAGAGGTGGCATACTTGAACGAGGTTTGCTGGTTTGATATAAATGGTGTGTTCCGCCAAGTTCTGAAGCCAGGAAACTACCGAGTTTCATTCAGAATGCAACTCTGCAGTTCCTGGGGAGATGCCCAGTCACTTTAAGCCTTGAAGACACAGCATCTGCAGACCCACCACAATTATCTGAGGTGTTCTTTGATGGAAGGACAAATTTCAAGCGAAGAAGGTGCACCCCACTCGCACAGATTCTAGAGCCAGAGAATGGAATTGACATTGGCGAGGAAGGAACTGATGGTGATGGCAGTGATGATGGGCATGATCACACTGCTGATGGACTCAATGGTAGTGACGATCATGACACTCATAGCGATAACCATAACAATGAAGATGGCCATGATCACAATGCTGACGGACTCAATGATAGTGACGATCATGACAGTCATAGCGATAACCATAACAATGAAGATGATAATGGATGTGAGGATGATGGTGGTGATGACAGCAATGCCGACGATGATAAATGTGAGGATAACGGTGATGAAGATAGCAATGACGACAACTATGACCATGAAGATAGAAATGACGACGACGACGATGATCTACTACTTGAAAACAATGTCGGTATCCGTGAGTGGCTTGAATTGGATGTCGGTCAGTTTTCGGTGCAAGACCACAACGAAGAGCAACCTGTTGAGATAAAGTTTGGCATGAAGGAGATAAGTCAACTTTGGTGGAAGTCCGGATTCGTGCTGGATGGTGTCATCATAAGACCTGCAATTGTTGCAGACATGGCTGAGCTTGAATAAGTCCTCCCTTACCTTCCTTCTCCAATGTAATATATTTCTCTTTTGAGCTGCATTTTTCTTTCCTTCCACACAAAAGCTTCTTCATTCACGTTTTCACAGCCGAAATCTTCATTCTACAATCTGACTTTTAAGGGTTTTTTCCAGAGGTCTCAAAAGATAACTTGATTCTGACATGTACTTTGGAAGTATGGATTTTAGTACAGTTTCATTTTGGCAGGTTGGATTGACATATCTTGAAACATTTTTATCTCTTTTCGCGTTTGATTCAAACTAGAACCACTTTTTTGGAAAGCATTGTACATTACCAGCAAAAAGAAATTGATATATAATTCAAGAAGGAGGAGAACATACAACCACGTACAAGCTTGATTCCATTTCAATTTTTCTTTTTAGAGCTTATATTTACATTAATTGAAAGAAATTAACACAAAAATGGACGGACATAAAGGAGGTGGAATTGTCTCTTGAAAAGACGTTTGTTGATTAGAAATTATAGAAAGTGATGGATGATCAAACGAATACGCGGTTAAGAATTATGTTAAGTGATGGATGATTAGGAATGGGGTCTGCTATAGGATCGATCTCCTGCAATTTCGCTTTTCAACAAGTCACTTTGCTATAGAGATGGATCGAGAGGATATTTTCTTCCATTAAAATTTGAACAATATTCAATGGAGACAATCACAAAGAGGGATTAATATTTTTCCTTTAGTGGATATTAGAATGTGCTAGTGGCATCTACTCTACTTATATTATTTCCTAAGAAAGTTTCTATCATGTAGGGTAATTTCCTTGCATGTTATTGGAGATTTCTAGTGTACTCACATGTTTGAAAATCTTGGCAAATTATGGATTCACATGAAGAAACAAACCCACCATCCATCAGAGATCAATTTCAAACAGAAACATCTACTACAAAAAAGAGTTCAACCTTTGAATTCTGACAAAGAACACAAGTTTTCAATTCTAAAACTCGTTCATAAAAGTGTAAAGGAGACACTTAGTTTTTCTCATGTCCAAGAAAAAGTTCTGTTGATCTTCAGACCTCACAGACGCACCCACACAAAGGATAGTATAGAAACAAAATCTTACAGAAGTACTAATTGAAAAGAAATAGACAAGAGAATCAATATGAGATTGGGTAGAATCTCCCCTCACATACTCTGATGGACGAGTCTATCAGAGCATGTGTATTTATATGTATTTTTCATAACATCCTAAATAGAAGATACATGAGGGTGGCGCTTCAAGAAACATGCTTTTTACAAAAATCTATTTTATTTACAAAATCATAATGTATTATGTTTACAAAAATATTGGTTTCTAAAGCGATATATTAATTTTTACAAAAAATAACTAAAATACTATCTTCTAAATATTCTTCTAAATATATATCCAAAATATTTGAATACTTCCATGAAAGTTCACACTCTCATGAGTCTTCACTTGCTAAAGAAAGACACAAATCACATTAAAACCCTCAAGACATAAAATTTCATGTAACATTTCATTATTCAATAAAGTAGAATTTAATGTGATTGTGAATGATATGTAGAAATCAAATGATCATAATGTGGAGTTAGTGATGCCTTATGAATCCATTGACATTCTTCGAGTGAGTGATTTTTATATTTCACTAAATATCTATGATATTGATTACCTGTGTGTATACTAGTGACAACATAATTAAGTATTTTCTCTTGAATTAAAATTCTAGCATCCTCTTCTAACAAAGGTGGATCATCTAAAATAGGACTGAGTGGTAAAGTTCCTTTAAATGCTTTTAATAAATTGATATGAAAGGAATTATGTGTACTCAAATGAGAAGGTATGTCTCATCTAAAACCATTCTCATTAGGTTTTTTAATAATACGAAAAGATCCATAATAACATGGTGCAATTTTAACCTTAGGATGTTGTGAAATATTTCTCAAACTTCTTTTACTTATTCCTAACCATACAAAGTCATTTTCATTAAACACTTTAGCTATGCATTTCTTATTAACATTATGTATGTAATGTTCTTGACTCTTTTTAATATGCTCATGAACCTTATGAACTATAGAAATATGATCTTGTGCAAAAGAGTTAGCCATAGGTATGTTAGTTTGAGTGAGAATCATGGGAGTGGGAAGCTTTTTACCATACACAATTTCATCCGGTGCACGTCGAGTAGTGGTATGCATTGTGTTATTATATGCAATCTATAGTGAAGGAAGTTTCTCATCCCAATCACTTGGATTATCTAATGATAACAAGATAGTAAATCTAAAATAGTATTATTCATAACTTCACTTTTCCCATTACTTTCATGATGAAATGCTGAGCTAAAGTTTGTTTTGGAACCTAAATTTTGAAATAATGCAACCCAAAAGTTATTAATAAAACAAACATCTCGATAAAAAAGAATAACTTATGAGGAATGAAATACAGTTGTCTACTAGACAATTAACACTTGTGCAAATCATATCATTATGAGATGAGGTTGTACGAAGACTAGTGATAAAATCCATAGAAATTTGTTCCCATCATCCATTGAGTATGGGAAGTGGCATAAATAATCCAAATGTTTTAGCATGATGTCGTTTCACATGTGGACACTCAATGCGATGGGAAACATATTGTGCAACATCCTTTTCTATATTTGGATAAGAGAAAAACATTTTACACGTAGAAATAGTACTTTGTATGCCCTTATGATCCATATACGGTGGTCCATAAAGTGTAGTGTTCCTCACTAAATGTTGTAGAATTATTAAAAGAATTCCATGTTTGTTAATACAAATCAGATGCATAAGAGGGAATCATGTCATGAAATGAATGAATATGAATAGCAAAAATATTATTGATTGAAACAATACTTTTTTGTGGTGATGGGAAACAAGTAAGGTTATCAGCTACAATATTAGCTTTGTGAGGTTGATATTGAATCATAGGTTGAATTTTTTGTATGAATGAAGCCCATTTAATATGTCTAACTAAAATCAATGGTTGATTCAATAAATGCTTAAAATCTTGTTGGATGATCTATTTGGATTAATACAACACATATACCTAAACCTCTTGCATCTGTAATTACATGAAAAGGTTGTGCCAAATCTGTTAATTGCAAAACAGGTGCATAAGAAAGTGCATGTTTGAGTTTTTCAAAAATTTATTGTTGTGCTAATCCACATGAAAATTTTAACTTTCTCTTCAATAAAAATGTGAGTGGGAGTGCTAAATAAGAAAAAACTTTTACAAACTTTCTATAAAAACTAGCTAACCCTAGAAAAGAGTATACATCATTCAATGATTGAGGTACATGCCATTCTTGAATTAGTTTAATTTTTTCTTTGGGTCTACATGATTGCCTTGACTAGAAACAATATATCCTAAATACTCTATTTTTTGTTGGAAGAAATAACTCTTTTTAGGATTGGCATAAAATTTATTTTTTTGTAACAAATTAAAGAGAATCGCTAAATGATTTTCATGATAACTCTCATTTCTCACTATAAACAAGAATATCATCAAGGAAAACAAGAACAAAAGCTTGGCAATTAAGAAGAATGTTATTCATCATACGTGCAAATGTAACAGGTGCATTGATGAGTCCAAAAGGCATCACCATTAAGCCAAAATTAGCATTATGGATTCTAAAAGTAGTCTTATAAAGTCATTTTGTGTCATCCATATCTGACGATACCTAAATTAAGATCGATTTTGTTAAAGACACGTACTCGACAAAGTTTACCTAGCAAATCATCTATCCTATGAATGGGATATCTAGTTTTAATTTTTATCTTATTGATTGATGTATAGTCAATACACATATTATAAGTCTTCTTCTTCTTCTCTCGTAAAAGAATGGGTGCTCTAGAGGGAGAAGAACTAGGTCTTATAAGTTAGGTTGCATTTATTCGACTGAATAATGAAAAAATATCAAATAAGTTTGAACAATTTGAGATTTTCCAAATATCCTCAAATAAAAATTCATATGCCCTTTTTTTTCAATTGATAAGCTTTTGATCGAAAAGAATTTTGGTTGAAAACATTTTGGATTGAAAAAAATATCGATTGAAAAAGTTTTCAATTGAAAAGGTTTTAGATTGAATAACATTTACATTCAAAAGGTTTGAGATCTAAAACGTTTTAGATCTAAAAGATTTTAGATCAAAAAGCTTTTAAATATATTTCATCAATAAGAGCAACATAAACACTCTTTTTTTTACTATGTGCTTGTGTAGATTCACAAGGGATAATAAAAGATGTCTTTTTTTTTAAGTCGACATGATATCATATTATAATGCACTGCTTTTATTAAAGAATATGACCGATTTGTTGATCATAATCCAAAAGGACTCACATTATCTAAAAGTCTACAATGTAAAGTCCATGGATCTCTTTGGCATGATTTCCATTTGTAATCTATATTCTTATATACAACATATGTAGCTTAGAATTATAAACTTCCATTGGTTTATCTATTCTCTTCAAACCACATCAAAGTTTTGCAAGTTCCCTATATCCAGACCTGTGCTTCACTCTTGTATCAATGGGGAAATATCTCAAGCCTCTCCTTAACGATGACAATGATGACACCGACAACGATGACGACAAGGATGACAATGAAGATAGAAATTACGATGATGATCATGATCTGCTACTTGAAAACAATGTTGGTGTCTGTGAGTGGCTTGAATTGGATGTCGGTCAGCTTTCCGTGCAAGACCACAAAGAAGAGCAACCTATTGAGATAACGTTTGGCATGAAGGAGATAAGTCAACTTTGGTAAAAGTCCAGATTCGTGCTAGATGGAGTCCTCATAAGACCTGCAATTGTTGCACACATGGCTGATCTTGAATAAGTCCTCCCTTACATTCCTTCTCCAACGTAATATATTTCTCTTTTGAGCTGCATTTTCTCTTTCCTTCCAAAAAGTTTCTTCATTCACGTTTTCACAACTGAAATCTTCATTCTACAATCTGATTTTTAAGGGTTTTTTCCAGAAGTCTCAAAAGATAACTTGATTCTGATATGTACTTTGGAAGTATGGATTTTAGTAGAGTTTCACTTTCGCAGGTTGGATTGACATATCTTGAAACATTTTTATATCTTGTCGCATTTGATTCAAACTAGAACCACTTGATTGGAGTGCATTGTACGTTACCAACAAAAAGAAATTGATATATAATTCAAGAAGGAGAAGAACACACAACCACATACGAGCTTGATTCCATTTCATTTTTGTTTTAGAGCTTATATCTACATTAATTGAAAGAAATTAACACAAAAATGGACGGACATAAAGGAGATGGAATTGTCTCTCAAAAAGACGTAAAGTGATGGATGATCAAACTAATACGCGGTTAGGAATTAACTTAAGTGATGGATGATTAGGAATGGGGTTTGATATAGAATCGATCCCATGCAATTCCACTTTTGAACAAGTCACTTTGCTATAGAGGTCGATCGAGATGATATTTTCGTCCATTAAAATTTGAACAATATTCAATGGAGACAATCACAAAGAGGGATTAATATTTTTTCTTTGATGGGTATTAGAATGTGCTAGTGGCATCTACTCTACATATATTATTTCCTAAGAAAGTTTCTATCATGTAGGTTAAGTTTCGTACACGTGATTGATAGTTCTAGTCCTTCACATTTTTGAAAACCTTGGCAAATTATGGATTCACATGAAGAAACAAACTCACCATCCATTAGAAATCAATTCCAAACTCAAACATCTAATACAAAAAAAGAGTTCAATCTTTGAATTTTGACAAAGAACACAAGTTTGCAATTCTAAAACTCGTTCATAAAAGTTTAAAGGAGATATTTATTTTTTCTCATGTCCAAGAACAAGTTCTGTTGACCTTTAGATCTCACAGACGCACGTAGAGAGAGGATAGTATAGAAACAAAATCTCACACAAGTACTAATTTAATAGAAAGAGATAAGAGAATCGACATGATATTGGGTACAATCTCCGTCCACATACTCTGATGGATGATTCTATTAGAGCATGTATATTTATATGTATTTTTCATTACATCATGAATAGAAGATACATGAGGGTAGTTCTTCAAAAAGGGTGCTTTTTACAAAAATCATAATCTACTATTTTTAAGAAAATATGGATTTCTAACGTAATTTTTCATGATCATTCTCATTTTTTACTATATAAAAGTATATCATCAAAGAAAACAAGAACAAAAGCTTGGCAATTCAGAAAAATATTATTCATCATACGTGCAAATGTAACAGGTACATTGATGAGTCCAAAAGGCATCACCATGAATCCAAAATGACCATGGTGGATTCTAAAAGTAGTCTTATAAAGTCTATTTGTGTCATGCATATCTGATGATACCTAGATTTAAGATCAATTTTGCTAAAGACACGTGCTCCACGAAGTTTACCTAGCAAATCATCTATCGTTTGAATAGGATATCTAGTTTTAATTGTTATCTTATTAAGTGTTGTATAGCACATCCTATAACTCTTCTTCTTCTTATCTACTAAAAGAATGGGTGCTCCAAAGGGAGAAGAACTAGCTCTTATAATCTAGGTTGCGTTTATTTGACCAAATAATGAAAAAATACCGAATAAGTTCAAGAAATTGTAGATTTTTTGAATATCCTCAAATAAAAATTCATATGCTCTTTTTTTTTCAATCGATCAGCTTTGGATTGAAAAGAATTTTGATGGAGAATCTTTTGGATTGAAAAAATTATCAATTGAAAAAGTCTTCATTCGAAATAGTTTTAGATTGAATAACTTTTAGATTCAAAAGGTTTCGGATCTAACAAGTTTTAGATCTAAAAATTTTAGATCTAAAAGATTTTAGATCAAAAAGCTTTTAAATATGTTTCACCAATAAGAGCTACATAAACACTCTTTATTTTACTATGTGCTTGTGTAGATTCACAAGGGGTAGTAAAAGATGTAGTTTTTTTTAGTCAAACATGATATCATATTATAATCCACTTCCTTTATTAAATAATATTTGTTGATCACAATCCAAAAGGACTCACAGTATCTAAAAGTCCAAAATGTAAATTCCATGGATCTCTTTGGCACAATTTCCATTTTTAATCTATATTCTTATATACAACACATGTAGCTCACAATTATAGACTTCCATTAGTTTATCTATTCCCTTCAAACAACATCAAAGTTTTGCAAGTTCCCTATATCCATACATGTGCTTTCTACTCTTGTATGAAGTGGGACATGTGTTAGACCTCTCCTTAACGATGACAATGACGATGACGATGACGACAAGGATGACGACAATGGTTACAATGAAGATAGAAATTACGAGGACAATGATGATCTACTACTTGAAAACAATGTCGGTATCTGTGAGTGGCTTGAATTGGATGTCGGTTAGTTTTCAGTGCAAGACCACAACGAAGAGAAACTTGTTGAGATAGAGTTTGGCATGAGGGAGATAAGTCAACTTTGGTAAAAGTCCAGATTCATGCTAGATGGTGTCATCATAAGACCTACAATTGTTGCAGACATGGGTGAGCTTGAATAAGTCCTCCCTTACCTTCCTTCTCCATTGTAACATATTTCTCTTTTGATATGCATTTTCTCTTCTCTTCCACACAAAAGCTGTGAGAAGTGGAGAATGACATGCCTCGGACTCACCTCCCAGCCTATAAGCCCTTGCCTAGTCACCATCTAGAGTTCTCTCTAAAGTCCCTCTACTCATCTGGCCATCATGAGTAGTTACCTCATATGAACTCACTAGCTTTTGGCCTTGGCTATCCCCCGAGCAAGGAACTTCTCATTCCTCCAAGCATATACATCTCTGGAATAGAACACTCTGTCCCCCTTCTAAAGATCATTGTCCTCAATCATATAGAGGGAGCTATGAACCTAGGAATCATAATCTATGATTCCAAATAATAAGAGTAGAGTGTGCTAGGTGTCTGAAATACTTGATGCTCAAAAGGTAGAAAACTAGTCTTTGTGCTTCCTATCTAGCATTTCCACCAATCAATAGTAGTCCTTGCCTTGGGAAAACTATAGGAATCCTTGTGAGGCCCAATGAGTCCATATGTGTGCAACATAGGTACTCAGAATATCCTCGGACTCCCTATGGCTAGACCTTGAACACTAACTTGTGATGGATTGTCACCTATAGAGACCTTTGGGAACTTGCTCTTTTCTCGCTGAAATAACCACTAACAGCTTGTCATATGGTATAATCGTGCAAAATCACTTACTTCTCTAGAGTAACAAAAAAATAATATGCTCAATCAAAACAATTTAATTATGTCCCACTCTTTGTGGAAGAATACTAAAAAGAAATGGAAATCTTTTCCAAATATTGCTTAATCTCTAAGCTCAAGTAAATCTGCTTGATTTACTATCTCTAAGCTCAAGTAAGTCTACTTGATTTACCTACTGTAATGAAAATGAAACTTAAGAAAGTCTCACCATGATCCAAACTATGAATCCAATATGACAATCGATCAATGATCCAGACTATGGACCAAGATATCAGTATGCGAATGATCCAAACTAGGGACCAAGATCTCAATCTATCACATACAAACTATGGACTAAGATGTCAATCAATCACATCCAAACTATGGATCCAAATCTCAATCTACCATATATAATAATCCCAACTATGGACCAAAATATCTCTCATATAAAGAAAATCCCAATCCACTCTATGGAACTAAGTCTATCATGCGAAGTGAAGATGTGCTAAGAAAGTGTAGCAACTAGTGGAACTACCAACACCTTCTCAATAATAGCATATAAGATGTTCCAAGTGGATGAAACTTGCTTTATCTCTAATGATCATCTAATTCATCACTATGATCAAATCATTCCCAACTAGGAATGAGGTATCTCTAATCAACTACTATAATAATTTGGCACTCCCAGATATAATGAGGACCATAATGTGAGTCCACTAAATATACTGAAAAATGGTGAGTACATGTGTGCACACTCATAGAACACTAGGCTAAGCATCTAGCTCACCTCATATGCAGTATGTGTGAAACATGGCCTAAGCTTAGGCATATCAAATAAAGTAGTATGTACTCTGTGAATTTCTTCTTAATGCAATTGCCTATTCATAGTTCTTATGTGCAAACCTTGCCTTTCCACTTCTAGGCTGCCAGCCTGCAGACTTTCCTTTTTTGCGATCACATACAGAGTGACTATCTCAACTACCCCTCTATTGTCTAATAATAAGATGATACTAGAAGATCATATAAATGAACTCCAAATCATATCAAAAATACAATCTCAGAAACTTCTCTCCCATACCATCTGTCCTACACATAGGTAGAATACAAATTTTGATGTCCCATACCACCAAACTTTATACCCCACATAGATGCGTGTATGAGATTAAAGTCAAAAACTTCTCTCCAAACTAATAGGAATAACTTAGTGAGTACTCACAACCATAAATAATAATAACTGAAATCATGAAGCATTCTTGAAGTGTTTCCTTCCCTCTATGATACCAATTGTGGGATTTGAACTCATGACCTACTAGCTAGGAGTATGATGGGCTAACCACTTGCCCAAAAAGCCATGGTTAAGGATTACTTCCTAATCCTCCCTCTTAGGGTGTGGTTCAACCATCTCCTACCCATCATTTCTTGAGTCTAACACTCTCTTCCCCTTCTAGAGATCATTGTCTTGAATGATCAATCCTTGATCTCCCCTTGAATTGATGTCCTCAACCTTGCATAGTCTCTTGAACGGTCTTGTTGTCAACCTTGGTCTCTTGAACCCTTGCTCTCAACCTTGGTCTCTAGAACCTTGCCTTTCAGCTTCTTGGCCACTTGCCTATGGACTTGCCTTGTTTGCAACCTTGGTCTCTTGAGCACCTTGTTCTCAACCTTAGTATCTTGAACCTAGTTCTCACCCATGCTAGGTATCTTGGATCCTCAGTCTAGTGCTTCCATTGGAGCGCTCATTCTGAGAGTTTTCCAACGTTATCTTTCACATCTAAGTCTCACCTACGGATTGGGAGATACACTCTAATCTTTGATGGCTCAACTTTGAAAGTGACGCACATGCCTTCCTTGCCCAAGCCTACTTTCTAGGATCTAATAGCAATTGTGAGAATTGAACTCATCAACTACCAGCTAGGAGTATGATGGGCTAACCAATTGCCCCAAAAGCCATGGTTGAGGATCACTTCCTAATCCTCCCACTTAGGGTGTGGTTCAACCATCTCCTGCCCGTCATTTCTTGAGTCTAACAAAAGCTTCTTCATTTGCGTTTTCACAGCTAAAATCTTAATTCTACAATGTGATCTTTAAGGGGTTTTTCCAGAAGTCTCAAAAGATAACTTGATTCTGATATGTACTTTGGAAGTATGGATTTTAGTAGAGTTTCACTTTAGCAGCTTGGATTGACATATCTTGAAACATTTTTATCTCTTTTCGCGTTTGATTCAAAGAGAACCACTTGTTTGGAAAGCAATATACATTACCAACAAAAAGAAATTGATATATAATTCAGGAAGAAGGAGAACGTACAACCACATACGAGCTTGATTCCATTTCAATTTTTTTAGAGCTTATATTTACATTAATTGAAAGAAATTAACACAAGAATGGATGGACATAAAGGAGATGGAATTGTCTCTTGAAAAGATGTTTGTCGATTAGAAATTATATGAAGTGATGGATGATCAAACAAATAAGCGGTTAGGAATTATGTTAAGTGATGGATGATTAGGAATGGGGTTTGATATAGGATCGATCTCCTGCAATTTCACTTTTGAAGAAGTCACTTTGCTATAGAGATCGATCGAGAGGATATTTTCTTCCATTAAAATAATATTCAATGGAGACAATCACAAAGAGGGATTAATATTTTTCTTTAATGGGTATCAAAATGTGCTACTAGCATCTACTTATATTATTTTCCTAAGAAATTTTATGTCATGTAGATTAAGTTCCTTGCTTTTTATTGGATATTTCTAGTCGCTCACATGTTTGAAAATCTTGGAAAATTATGGATTCACATGAAGAAACAAACTCACCATCCATTAGAAATCAGTTTCAAACTCAAACATCGAATACAAAAAAGAGTTGAATCTTTGAATTCTGACAAGCACCACAAGTTTGCAATTCCAAAACTCATTCATAAAAGTTTAAAGGAGACACTTATTTTTTCTCATGCCCAAGAACAAGTTCTTTTGACCTTCAGATCTTATTGATGCACGTACACATAGGATAGCATAGAAACAAAATCTCACAAAGGTACTAATTGAATTGAAAGAGAAAAGAGAATCGACATGAGATTGGGTACAATCGTCGCCGCATACTTTGATGGACGAGTCTATCAGAGCATGTATATCTATATGTATTTTTCATTACATCTTGAATAGGAGATACATGAGGGTGGTGCTTCAAAAAGTGTGTTTTTTACAGAAATTCGCTTTATTTATGAAATCATAATCTACTACTTTTAGAAAAATATTGATTTGTAAAGGGATCTATTATTTTTACGAAGAATAACTAAAATACTATCTTCTAAATATTTCTCTAAATATCTCTAAAAATATTTGAATACATCCATGCAAGTTCACACCCTCATGAGTCTTCACTTGCTAAAGAAAAAGAAAAATCACATTAAAACCCTCAAGACAGTAAAATCCATATAACATTTCATTATTCGATAAACTATAACATGAATCCCAATTGACAAGCAACTAACCTCAGTTGATAAAAATGAAATAGACATGGATGGCCAATCACATGTTGCATCTTTGAAGAGTGATAAGCATGTTCCATGTAAAAACACATGCATGGAATTGGAAAACTAGAATTTAGTGTGATTGTGAATGATATGTAGAAATCTAATAATCATAATGTGGAGTTAGTGATGCCCTATGAATCCATTGAGATTCTTTAAGTGAGTAATTTTTATATTTGATTAAATATCTATATTGGTTACTTGTGCATCCCTACAATAGATCGGCCGTATACCTAGGCTTTTAATGAGGAAATTGAATGGGTGCATTTTTGCCCTGATGTTGGTGTAGGTGTCGGTATGCCCATCGGAACTAAAGCGCCAGTATAGGAATCAATAGTCATTGGTATGAGCATCGATATAATCCTCGTTATCAGCATCGGTAATACCGACGTTCATACCGATGGTTATACCGATGCCTGTGCTGGGTGTACTGTCACGTATACTGGTGCCCGCTAGGTGTACGGACCCTTATTTCGATGACCTACTGGGACCACCGTCGCTTTTACCAATGACCATATTTGCAATTTTTTTTTTTTGCTCAGAGTGTGTTGTCTTTTGCTACAGCAAAATTCTTATGATGTTGCTTAGGAAAATGGAATACACTCTGCCCAAAAAATACCGAGTACATGTGATGTGTACTCTAATGGCAACCGAAATATGATTTCATAAAACAAAATATTATTAGACACAAAAGAGATAATGAGAATGAACCATGAACCATTTACAAAAAGAGTTATATATTTCATAAATGAAGCATGTACAAGAGTGTGGCAAACCATTGTCATATATGAGGCTTTTACAAAATGTGACAAGCATTGCCATATAAGAATAAATAAAAAAATTGGTGTCCCACTGCCATACACATGTAGCGAATGTTCCATATCATCTTTCAACAAAGAAAATTCATGAAATAAGATAAACTCACATGAGATTTACAAACAAAAAGTAAAAATCAAGTTTATAAATTCCTCACCTCATCGTAAACACTCCCATGAAATGACCGCACCGCATCCCTCCAAGTCCTCCAGTAGTGCAGTCAATCCATGATGATATCCGTAAGCCTCCTCCGTTCGTGTTGGAGGACAACCCATTGCCAACTCCTACAACGAATATACAAAACATTAGAGGAACATACATGACAAGCTTAACACAAACAAATTTAATAAACCAAATGGTACTTACAAACTCATGATGCATCGTGTCATATCTGCCACTGCCCAAATGTGATGGTCCAACTGTATCTAAACGTGTGGCAATGGCATATCCCTATTGGCAATATCGGTCAGGAGTCTACTACTGCTCATCTCGAATCATATCCCACTCCTCAACATTTAACCATACATGCTTTGGTAAGCCTGCTCTGAAAGCATCACGAGCCTCGGATCGTCAATAGGACATAACTTCAAGTGCAGTGTGCAAAATCCACTCTGAACTGACAAGAGCCTGCCCATGTGCTGACTCGAACTCCAGATAAATCATCTCTATGATATAATTCTTCCAATCCTTATCTTGTTCACTCCTTTTCAACATGATAGAGTGTCCAAACTGTATAAATCAAAGATGTTGTATACATATAGATTCACTCCTAGAACATCTTGCTCTAGAGTGTGACCTTGACCTATGAGATAGGCCAGCATGTGCATCGCGTTGAGGTGTCGAATCCACATGTCTACTACTAGAGCCAGTAGGGGATGGCTGAGAAGATGGTCATGGTGGAGTCATAAAGCTTGAAGACATACCTCTGGCGAGAGTAGCACCACTCGTAGAAGCGACGCCAAGAGGAGTGACACTGATAGGAGTGACACCGGCAAGAGTAAGTCCGACAGGAGTGAGACCGGTAGGAGTGAGGCCGCCTAGAGTGAGGCCGCCAGGAGTGAGGTCGGGGGGAGTGCTACCATGAGCGATCCAATACTGTGATGTAGTGGCCATATACACTCGAGGTACCTAAGAGATGAAACTATAAGAACTTCTCCTCTATCATGGAATGTGGAGTGACTAGAGGACTATCTCCCATCGTGATCTATCACAAAAGAACTCAAATAATTAGCATATAATAATAAAGGTAATATAGAGAAATGGTAGTGTACAAAAGAACATAGCATGGTAGTGTACTCTCTAACATGTTTAGTAAAAATCCGGTGTTTTCAAAAAATTTGATACTTGCACTGAGTGCAAGGACATGCCATTCTTTCCTCCGGATCCAAACTAGCCATCTGATACAATATGGACATTTTACAGCGTTTGATTTTTTAATTAAACCTAAAAATCATACTTCGAAAGACTTAAACCTAAAATACTAAAACCTAAAGACTTAAAGACCTAAAAAAACCTAAAACCCTAATCCTAAAGACCTAATCCTAAAAATTGTATTTTTTATATATATTAAGAATCCTAAAGAATATTTTCTATATATCATAAAAACGCAAAAAACCTTAAAACCCTAATTATATTATATATATATATATATATATATATATATATATATATATATATATATATATATATATATATATGTGTGTGTGTGGGTGTATCATATATGTGTATATGTGTGTGTGTGTGGGTGTATCATATATGTGTATATGTGTTGTATGTATTATATATATGCCTATTTCTTATATAATTAAAATCCTAATTTTATATATTTAATTACATATTAATTTACTTTTTTAAAACACTAGCTCTTTTCATATTTATTTATCTATACAATTATCTTATTATACATATATTTATTTATTTATTTATTCAGATTTTTCTCTTAATTTTTTCTATATTTTTCTTCATATAAATTCAATTGAATTATATGTATGTAAAAACCCTACAACCCTAATCTTTAAGATCTAGACCTAAAATATGTATATTAGTGTATGCATATGTATATACATGTATATATGTATTATATATGTATGTGTATGTGTGTATATATGTTATACATGTGTAAAAACCCTAAAACCCTAATCGTAAGGATCTAGACCTAAAACATGTATATGTGTGTATGCACGTGTATATATATATATATATATATATATATATATATATATATATATATATATATATATATATATATATATATATATATATATATATATATATATATATATATATATATATATATGTGTGTGTGTGTGTGTGTGTGTGTGTGTATGTGTATATATATTTACTCACATTAAAAACCTTAAAATTAATCCTATTTCTATATATTTAATTATATATATATATACATTTAATTTATTTATTTAAAACACTATCTCTTTCCATATTTATTTATCTATATAATTATCTTATTATATATATATTTATTTATTTATATATTCAGATTTTTTTCTTAAGTTTTTTTTTATATTTTTCTTTATATAATTTTAATTGAATTATATGTATGTACAAATCCTAAAACCTTAATCTTAGAGATCTAGACCCAAAATATGTATATTTGTGTATGCATGTGTATATACATGTATATATGTACTATATGTGTATGTGTATATGTGTTTATATGTTATGCATGTGTAAAAACCCTAAAACACTAATCGTAAAGATCTAGACCTGAAACATGTATATGTGTGTATGCATGTGTATATATATGTGTATGTGTATATGTGTATATACATATATGTGTATGTGTATGTGTATGTGTATATATATTTACTATGATTAAAAACCTTAAAATTCATCCTATTCTTATATATTTAGTTTTATATATTTAATTAATTTATTTAAAACACTATCTCCTTTTTACATTTATTTATCTATATTCAGACTTTTTTGTTAATTTTTTCTATATTTGTTTCTTTAATAATAAATTTAACTGAATTAGATGTATGTAAAAGCCCTAAAACCATAATCTGAAAGATGTAGACCTAAAAAATGTATATTTGTCTATATTTATCGATGCATGTGTATATACATGTATATATGTATTATATGTGTATGTGTATGTGTGTATATATGTTATACATGTGTAAAAACCCTAAAACCCTAATGGTAAAGATCTAGACATAAAACATGTATATGTGTGTATGCATGTGTATATATATGTGCATGTGTATATGTGTATCTCTCTCTCTCTCTCTCTCTCTCTCTCTCTATATATATATATATATATATATATATATATATATATATATATATATATGTGTGTGTGTGTGTGTGTGTGTGTATGTGTATATATATTTACTCTCATAAAAAACCTTAAACCTAATCCTATTTGTATATATTTAATTATATATATTTAAATTATTTATTTAAAACACTACCTCTTTTCATATTTATTTTTGTATACAATTATCTTATTTTATATATATATTTATTTATATATTGAAATTTTTCTTTATTTTTTCTTTATGTAAATTTAATTGAATTATATGTATGTAAAAACCCTAAAACCCAAATCGTAAAGATTTAGATCTAAAATATGTATATTTGTGTATGCATGTGTGTGTATAT